>JAWDJD010000001.1:219316479-219898979 GCA_035047305.1 Bradypodion pumilum
AGCTCTTCTGGGTTAAAGCCGCTGCATCCTGGGGCCAGAAATCCCCGGAGGCAGAACTGAATTGGGGCCCAGAGTTTAAAGTGCAAATGGCAACAACGAATACAAGAGAGCAAAGACACAAGCGAACCCCCCACCCTCTTAGAAACGCCATCCTCTTTTGGGACTAGGGGGGAACTAGCTTGAAGTCGGACTCCGATCTCCTCCTCGATAGAAGGCAAAGGGCTCCGTAGGACCCTTCCTCCATCGCCCCTGGTCTCCCCAACATTGCTCACTCGTGCACTTTTCTTTCTTTCCTTTCCTTTCCTTTCTTCCTTTCCTTTCCTTTTCTTCCTTCCTTCCTTTCTATCTATCTATCTATCTATCTATCTATCTATCTATCTATCTATCTATCTATCTATCTATCTATCTATCTTTCTTTCTTTCTTTCTTTCTTTCTTTCTTTCTTTCGTCTGTCCGTCCGTCCGTCCGTCCGTCCGTCCGTCAGGGCTGGGCCTAGAGACCGAAAGCCCAGCTGTCAACCGGTCAGAATTAGGAAGACAAAACCGAGCCCAGCTACACATTCCCCGAGGTCAAAAAGCATCTTTTCTCGCCCTCTCCAGGTAATAACCAGGTGCCCTTCTGAGCCCAAAAAGGCAAACCTCGGTTGGCCTTTCGCTTCTCGATCTCAGGATCCAGTCCTGCGAAGGGAGCGGACCTGCAATCGCGAAACCCGGGTGGGGGTGGGGTGGTTGCCTAAAGATTTCAAAACCTCCAAAGTAGTTCCCACCCCCCAAAGTTGACCCACTGAGCCTTCCCCATACACAGTCTTAAACCCACAAGCTGGAGAAACCCTCGATTTCCCTCCCAAACCTGCCGATCCTGAATCAGCCTCTGGTCGCCCCTTGGCGAAGAAAGCAAAGGGAAACGAAACAATTACTGTATCTCTTTGTGTTATGTAGGGTGGGGTGGGGGGAAGATGGAGGGAGATCCTGTTGCCGAAAGAAATAATGATGCTTCGGATGTGTGCGTAGGGAAAAGGAAAGGTTTCCCTTGCTCGGAAGCCAGTCGGTATCCGACTCTAGGGTTCAGTGCTCATCTCTGTTTTCAAAGCCGAAGAGCCAGGGCTATCTGCTTCTGCCGCTCCTGTTGCTGGAAGAAATGATGCTTCGGATGTGTGCGTCCGTATATGGGTTCAAACTAGATCGTGAGAAACGTGGGCCCTTGAAGGGAGGAAGCGTTGATCCCGATCTCCTCTCCGCAGCCTTTCCGTGCATTAAAGCCCCATCAACTCCACAGGTCTGTTTGCATTTACGGTTGCCACTTAAATTATTCAGTGTGTTGCCGTAATTGAATCCAAAGCTTTAAAAAACTAATCTGCTCCCTTCCTTGTCACCGTTCGCTTGAATCAGGAAAATCAGACCCTAACAGGTGCTGTTCAAATACTATTACATTCTATTAAAAGGAAAATTCTATTCCCTGCTTTCATTTCCCTTTATAAAGGGGGAAACTAAGTAAATGCATTTGAACGTTATTTAATTTTTAACGCTTTTAGGCCAATTTGGACGTTTAGGGAGCGTCTCCAAACTCACAGAACCAGGCGGTGCTGTTGACACAAATTAATCCTAAACGGAATCTTTTTAAAGGCGGCTCCCGGGCCCGAAATAGGCAGCCCAGCTACAGAAGAAGCCGAATAGGAGGGGCATGCCGGATCCGGAATGAATACGGATTAAACGGGGGGGGGGACAACAAGTCAGCAGCCCCCGTTGCTTCGGCGGAATACAGAATTAAAATAAATACATTTTTTAAAAAACTATATAAATAAACTACAAATAAAATAAACTACAATAAGTTGTTCCTTTATTGAGCGGCGGAGAAATAGACATCAAGATGTGTATGTCTGGCTGGGCAGAAATCAATCTAGATTCATCTGAGACGATTTCATGTTTGGGTGGTAGGGAAAGCATATTTTTGTGACTGGCTTTCTCCCTCTCTTGGGAGAAATGCGTGTTTTTCGAGGGAAATGCAAACAATTCTAGAAGACCCCAGAAGATTCCTTCTGCCATCTCCCTTCCGTTTTCTAAACCAGAATCCAGTGATCGGTAACGGGAAAAGACGTTACAATAAGGCCTCGAGAAGTCGAGAAACGGACGTGTGATACTAATGTGCACATAGACAGTATCACATTTTCTATATCTAAAATATAAAATTCAATATTGAATATTGAATATACTGTATATTCAAAATTCAATATTTTATATATAATATTGAATATATAATATATTTGAATTATATATAATATACAGTACATATACATAATAATATATTGAATTATGTATAATATGCATATTGACTATATGTATAGTGATTTTTTAAAGGAGTGTCTCGCTTGTTCCTGACAAGTTACTTGGTTTTACTCTTGCAAAAGGGAACCGAGGGAGATAACCACCTCTTTTTATGTTTCATTTTTGAGTCGGGTTTGTCTGAGTGGGCGGCATAAAAGTTGAAAAATTAAATTAAATTTAATTTAAAATTAAAATTAATCTCCCGATTTATTCTTAGTTGAAAAATGGAGACTTCCGAGGATTTTCGGGGAGAAAGGCATCCCCTGAGAAGCAATCCCCTCAAAGCGGCCGTCTCCCTTTCTTCCCTTCTCCCAATGTACCTAAACCAGGGGTGCATACCTGTCAAGTTTCGGGAAATTTCTGTCAAATAAGGGACATTTCCTGGCCAAAAACAGGAAACTGGACAGCTATGCTTATCCTGTGCTGGCCTCCAGTCTAATTGCAGTCTAACTAATCTGGGATGATGGCGGGGAAAGAGTGCAAAATACAGGGGTTTGACAGAAATTTCCCAAAACTTGACAGGTACGCAGGGGTGCCCAAACTACGGCCTGTGGGCCAGGTCAGGCCCCTGATGCTAATTCATCTGACCTTGTTGCTCCCGGAAGCGGAAGTAAAACGTGGAAGTGGAAGTAAAACGCGTTTCTGGGAGCAACGAGGGCTTTGCAGGCTGGATGAATTGGCATGGAGGCCCAGATCCGGCCCACGGTCCGTAGCGACAGGTCCGTAGTGACAGCTCCCCTGAGCCACGTGACCGGCCCGTGGGCCGAAAAAGTTTGGGCACCCCTGACCTAAACCAAGCGCCCGTGGGAAGGAGTTCCGACGGCCTCACCCCCACCCCTCCTCCTGCCCAGTTGTGGGGTGCCTGAGTTAGCTCGCTTTGATCAGGCTGCCAATCTGCTCCACCGATTTGCTTAATGGTTCCCAAATCGGGGCGGAGGAGGGGTGGGGGAGAGGCTCGCTTGGTAATGGCGCAGGGCTTGCTCCATTTCATCGCCCGCTAATTCCCAAAGACCCAACCGTCGCCGCAGATGCTGCTCGTTGCAACATCCGCCCCGCATTATTATCGCAGCTAATAAATTTGACCTATTGTGCGTTTTGTTCAAGTGATGTCACCACGGAACAGTCCCTAAGCTCCTCTTGCCATGAATTAGGCCTTTATTGAAACCCGGGAGCCAATGGGAGGAGAGAGGCTGGTGGGCTCCGGCCAATGGCAGCTGCCGGAGAGAAATTAGAAGCCGAAAAACTCCAGGTTTGGTTCGGAAAAAAGATGACACAGAACCTGCCGGGCCGGAGCAGCCTTGGCAAAGTTTCAGTGTGGCATCGATAGGAACCGGGACCTGACATGGATCTACTGTAAAAAGGGAAAGGGAGCGTTTTATAGGGGAATTCCTCTTTTTTTCTTTTTTGGGAGGTTTCTTTCTTTTCTTTTCTTTTTTTGCGATTCTGCCTTTCTCCCTCTCTCTAGCCCCCCCCTCCTTTTCCTTCTGTTTCGAGCCAATATTTCTATTCACCAAGGATGGATCAGCCAACGAACACGCAGGCTCCGCATCCACACGAACCCATCAGCTTCGGGATTGATCAGATCTTAAACAGTCCTGATCAGGAGCCCCCTTCCCAGCCCGCCCCTCGAGGATCCGACGGCGCCACAAATTACCTGGGAAGCCCCGTCGGTGGAGGCGGCGGCGGCGGCGGCGGCGGTGGCGGAGGCGGCATCAGCATCAGCATCAGCACCAGCAACGCCGCCGCCGTCAGCCGAACGGGAGCCCCGGCCTACCCGTCGCTGCCGGGCTCTTTCGCCGGCCTGGGGGGCCCCTTCGAAGACTCTGGATCTTACAGTGTGAACCTCAGCTTGGCTCCATCTGGCGTGATCCGGGTGCCAGCGCACAGACCCATCCCGGGGGCAGTGCCACCTCCCATCGCTAGTGCCATACCAGCCATGCCAGCTGTGCCCAGCCTTAGCAGCCTCAACTTCCCTTGGATGGAAAGCAGTCGGCGGTTCGTCAAGGACAGATTCACAGGTAAAGGGGGTGGATTTTTTTTTTTTGTGTGTGTGGGGGGTCAGTTTTAAAGGCAGCAGGGAGAGAGTTTGGCAGGTTGGTCCAGAAAGTCCTTTTCCTGTTAGTTTAGATAGATAGATGGATAGATGGATAGATGGATAGATGGATAGATAGATAGATAGATGGATGGATGGATGGATGGATGGATGGATGGATGGATGGATGGATGGATGGATGGATGGATGGATGGATAGATGGATGGATGGATGGATGGATAGATAGGTGGATAGATAGGTGGATAGATGGATAGAGAGGATAAATGGATAAATGGATAGACGGATAGAGGGGATGGATAGATAAGTGGATAGATAGAATGGATAGATGGATAGAGTGGATAGAGAGGATAAATGGATAAATGGATAGGCGGATAGATAGAGTGGATAGATGGATAGATAGGTGGATAGAGTGGATAGATAGGTGGATAGATAGAGTGGATAGATGGATAGAGAGGATAGAGAGGATAAATGGATAAATGGATAGACGGATAGAGTGGATAGATGGATAGATAGGTGGATAGATAGCGTGGATAGAGAGGATAGAGAGGATAAATGGATAGACGGATAGATAGAGTGGATAGATGGATAGATAGATGGATAGATAGGCAGATCTAGACACTTTCCCGTTTTGCTCGCCCTAAAAAACACCCTCAGTCCCCTAAGTATGTCTGCGGATAGCTCATTCTCGTTGAAAACACAAAATAACACTCGTCAAATAAAACCATTTGACTAAGAAAGGGAGGGAGGTCCCCACCATTTTGTTACTCTTTGCCATTCTGTTGCAAATAGTGGCATCTATCACCCGGTGTCTTTTTCCTTGGGTTGATCCTCTGTTAAGGACGGCGAAAGGGAGGCCACGGTAGTTCCTAGTGGAGTTATGGCGTGAAAGGAGTGTGTGTGTGTGTGTGTGTGTGTGTGTGTGTGTGTGTGTGTGTGTGTGTGTGTGTGTGTGTGTGTGAATGACCCCGAAAACTGGCAGCCCGATAAAAAGGCACCTTTCGTACCTCCTCCGTATTGTCAGAATTTTTTGAAGTCACTCTGACTGTTTTCCGGCTGGCAGGTTGATTTAAATCGCGGTTTATAAGAGTGGAAAGTAAAGGAAGGAGAGTGAAATCCTCGCTTAATCTGATTAGGACAGGGGTGCCCAAACTTTTCGGGCCACGGGCCAGTCACGTGGTTCAGGGAGCTGGTCACTATGGCCCGGGGCCGGATGCAGATTCCAGCCCCCAGGCCGTAGTTTGGGCACCCCTGGATTAGGGGGATGTGAGATGGTAGGGATGGAGTGGGGATAGAGAAGGCTAAAGATTAAAAGAGAACTCTATGAGTACGATTTAAATTCAATTAGGCTAAGGTCGAGGGTTAGAACAGGGTTAGGATCACCTTCCCAAGAGCAAAAGGTAATGTGTGTGTGCGCGTGTGTGTGTGTGACTTCAAAGTGAAGGTATTTATATCTGGGGTGCGGTGGGGTGGGGTAGGGATAAGAGAGATGTGGGTTGCCCGACCGGGATAGTTAGATGGATTAACTATACCTCCGGATAGTTAGATGGATTAAAAGAACGGGAGGCCATTGAATCTTGAAACTTGTACAAGAGAGAGCGGTACCAAGACCAAGACCAAGAAGTCGATATATTACAGTTCTGGCTGCCTTTGGCAAGTTCCACTGAAGTCTGGTCTCAATGCAGTTCCCACCGCTGTATCCGTGCAAACCGCTATCAACCTTTCCTGAAAAGTGCTATAAAAGTGACACAGAACAAGATCACCAGGAAGGTTTTCCGATGGACGTCTGGCTAGGATAGAGCTTCCGCATCGGAGCTTCCTAGAGCCTCCACGAAGATTGTGGGTTGTTGTTCCTTGTTCTACCGGCTCATCTTTTCACACTAAGTCAGGCAAAAGGCACTACGGAATGAACTGACCAAAAGGTGCTTTCATTTTGGCACTTTCACGTCTGGCTTAGTCTAGACACGGAAGAAGATGATCCCAGCATCCTTGCCATCTGCCCCCCCTTTTCCCCCCGCAAAGGTGGATTTAGCCTAGTATAGCCAACCTATCAGTTCGAAAGCAAGAAATTGCAAGTAGATAAATAGGGACCACTTCGGTGGGAAGGGAAACAGCGCTCCCTGCGCTCTGGTGTCTAGTCATGCCTGCCACATGGCCTTGGGAACTTCTGCAGAAGCAGACAGCGCTGGCTCTTCGGCTTTGAAACAGAGATGAGCACTGAACCCTAGAGTCGGATACGACTGGCTTTCGAGCAAGGGAAATCCCCTCAGCCACAGGGCCAAGAAACAGGTTGGGAGAGGGCAGAGAGAAGAAAACCCCTCTGCCCCTCCCCATGTCTGTCTGTCTGTCCCCCATCTCACCTGATTTCTCTCTCTCTTTTCTTTTATTTTGGGGTGGTGGTGGTGGTTCCCCCACAGCGGCAGCGGCGCTCACTCCTTTCACTGTGACGCGGAGGATCGGGCACCCCTACCAGAACCGCACCCCGCCCAAGCGCAAGAAGCCGCGCACCTCCTTCTCGCGGGTGCAGATCTGCGAGCTGGAGAAGCGCTTCCACCGGCAGAAGTACCTGGCCTCGGCCGAGAGGGCGGCGCTCGCCAAGTCACTCAAGATGACCGACGCCCAAGTCAAGACCTGGTTCCAGAACCGACGGACCAAGTGGCGGTGAGTCGGAAGACAAGGGCCTGGGGGCGGGGGGAGCAGGTGGGGCCGGGGCCTACCTCCTTTCCTTTTCCTTTTCCTTTTCCTTTCTTTCTTCTTCCTTCCTTCCTTCCTGTCTTTCTCTCTGTCTGTCTTCCTTCCTTCCTTCCTGTCTTTCTGTCTGTCTGTCTGTCTTTCCTTCCTTCCTTCCTTCCTTCCTTCCTTCCCCCTCCCTCCCTTCTTTTTCTTTCTTTCTTTCTTCTTTCCTTCCTTCCTTTCCTTTCCCTTCCTTTCAAGCACCGGGATCCCCAAACGCAGGGAACTTCCTGGTGCTTAGGGGAAAGGCGGGGTGAGGTAGGGTGGGGTAAGTGGCGAAAAGAACCATGCTCGGAAGAAGGATGCTCTTCCTTCCCGTAAGGCTCGCAAGGCCGTAAGATCTCGACGAGAGGCCTCCTTTCTTAGACGCCCTGCGTCTCGCCCCACCCCTACGCTTGATAACCAGGGAAATTGGGTGCGAGGGGTGCGATGGATATTTCCCCCTTCTTGACCCCAATCGGGAACCCAAGCGCTCTTCGGTCCAAGCCCCCCATCCGTAGGAATAACGTTGGGCCGCTGGATGAACCGAGGCCAAAAAAATGCGGATTAGCTGGCAAGAAGTGTCAGGAATGATCTGCATGACTCTTTTCCTTCCTTCCTTCCTTCCTTCCTTCCTTCCTTCCTTCCTTCCTTCCTTCCTTCCTTTCTTTCTTTCTTTCTTTCTTTCTTTCTTTCTTTCTTTCTTTCTTTCTTTCTTTCTTTCTTTCTTTCTTTCTTTCTTCCTTCCTTCCTTCCTTCCTTATTTATTTATTTATTTATTTATTTATTCATTTATTCATTTATTCATTTATTCATTTATTTATTTAATGAATTTCTCAAAACAAACGGAGCACCCCACCACTACCACCACCGGCCCATAACGTTGCCATCATAAAGCCGAAGATTCTTACATCATCTGTTTTTAATACGTACTCAGAGGCGACCATAGCGACCCTGTAGGTGTCAGTGTGCCATCATAGCCAGGAGTCTAGATGTGGCCAGGCGAATATTTTCCCCAGGATGGGTAACGAAGCCTCTTTTTAATGCATACCTATGGGAAACCCTGCTTTGCCAGGGTAAGCAAAGTGCTAACTCAGGGTGGTACCCTGCCTGGCTACTGGCCCTGGTAGGTGTAGGGATCAACCCAGCTCCTGGGATGGGCAAAAGAACGCTCTGGAAGGAATCCCCCCCCCCCCCCACAGTCACCCCGCAAAGAGACCGGGACAGACCCACGGAACAACGGGGCCTTGGGGCCTGAATGACAGGGCGAAGAGGGGCGAGGTGGATTTCAGGCACACCCCCCCCCCCGTTGTCAGCCCCCCCCCTTTTGATTGGTCTCTCAAAGATGATGCTTTCGCAGCGTTTTCTCGGGAAACCGCCTGCCCAAGCAAGGAAGCTCGGCTGGTTCTCCTTTGCGTCCGGCTTTTTTTGTTTTGTTTTGTTAGGGGCTTCCTGTCGGGCCACCGGTTGGGGGCAGGATCGGGAGGGGGCCGCGGGGTGATTCTGGGCTACGATCTGAACGGCCGGCTGGCTTCGGTGGGAACTCATCTATCCTCTCTGGCAACATCTTCTCTGCCCTTGGCTGGGGTGGGGGTGGGGCTGCCCCCCCCTCTGCTGGGGTGGGGGTGGGGCTGCCCCCCCCCCCCCGCCCCAAAGTTTTAATTTAACTTAATTTAATTTAATTTTAATATTTCTATAGCCGCCCTGCTCACAAGGACTCTGTCACAAGTTCTGTCCTTCGTGGCGCCATCAGACAGGACGCTGGGTTGACCCACACAAGAGGGTACCCAGAGAGCATCTTCTGGGACAAAGAGAAGGGGGTGGGGAATTTAGTAAGAAGGGGGGGAGGAGAAGGAAGGGGGCGATTTTTCTCTTTTCCCATCGCCTGAGACACAGGCTTTTCCCAGTAGGGTGAGCTCGATAGTGGGACAACTCGTCATTAGAAGGGACAACTTGGGCTTGTTGGGCTTTCGGGTCCAAAAGCTCGGCGGAGGGGCGATCCAATGTCACGTGGCAGCCCCTACTGACCCACAGCACCCTTATTAATCTAGGACAGGGGTACCCCAACTTTTAGGCCCACCAGCCGGTCACGTGGCTCGGGAGAGCAGTCATTACATCCCATGGCCCTGACACTAATTCATCCAGAGCCGTCACTACATCTCGTGGGCCAGATCCCCCAACGCCAATTCATCCAGCCAGCGAAGCCCTCGTTGCTCCCGGAAGTGGAAGTAAAATATGGCTGTCGGGGCCCTGGATCTGGCCCACAGGCCGTAGTTTGGGCACCCCTGATCTAGGATTGCTAGAACTCCCCAAACCCGTGGCAGTCCTCCTGTCAGGGCCACCGACTTGGGACGGGTCTGGTCCTTCCTCTCCTGGATGTCTGCGTCTCTTTCTTGACCCTCCAACTTTTCCCCGTTGTAGATTTACCCCTTGTTTTACGGTCCGGTTTGTCGATTAGCCCAGCCTAAATCCGACTAGGGAGGTTGAAAGAGCCTGAATTGACAGCAGGATCCTCCCGGGCTCGTTAACAGGGGAAATAAACCCCGCTGTTTTCGGGATGCTGACTTTTTAAAATCACCTTTCCCCAGGTCGCATCGTTTGGAGCGCGGGTTGGTTAGGGCTTCGTTTTTTAAAGGTGTGTGTGTGTGTGTGTGTTTGTGTGGGGGGAATAATGGCGGGTGTTTCACTTAAATCCTCGTTGCGTGCAGGCAGATTCTCACAACCGCAACTTCAGCTACTGGATTGCGTCCTCCCGAAAATAACCGTGCTTTCATTTTTTTTTAAAATGGAAAGGCAGGGAATGTTATTAGTTGCTGTATAAATACTCTTTCGAACCAATGCAAAAATAAAAAATAAAAAATAATAATACAGATCATTTAGTATAGGATGATGATGATGATGATGATGATGATGGTGATGGTGATGGTGATGGTGATGGTGATAATAATAATAATAATAATAATAATAATAATAATAATAATAATAATAATAATAATAATAATAATAATAATAATAATAATAATAATAATAATAATAATAATAATAATAATAATAATAATAATAATAATAATAATAATAATAATAATAATAATAATAATAATAATAATAATAATAATAAGAATAATAATAATAAACCTGCTATCACACAATAGGGAGACGCAGTGGACTTGGTCCACGGAAGCTAACATTAAAATACAGGAGTTAGTCTTTTAAGTTGTTGTTGTTTGGTTTACTATCTAATAAGAACGGACTTCCAACCTGGACGTGGAACTCTGGCTAGGAACTTGAGATGGGCAATTTTGTGCTAACTGTACAGGTGAAACTCAGAACATTAGAATAGCGTGCAAATGGTCATTCAGTTCGGTAATGCAACTTAAAAGGTGAAACAAATATATGAGATAGACTCATTTACATGCAAAGCGAGATAGTTCAAGCCTTACTTTGTTATAATATTGATGCTTATGGCTTACATCTTATGAAAAACCCAACTCCCCAATCTCATGTACCCCATAACCATCACATAATCTCGCTGTACGCCATGATCATCACAATTATAATGAATTAAGGCGTGACATCTCTCGCTTTGCATGTAGTGAGTCTATCTCATATATTTGTTTAATCTTTTAAGTGAAATGAATGAACATTTGCACGATATTCTAATTTTCCGAGTTTCACCTGTATATATCAACATTGATGTAGACAACTGACGTTTATCATACAATAAATAAATAGAATAAAACTTAATAAGAATGCGATCGGTATTACAGAGTAAACTATTTAGGACCCAATCTTAATCCTTGCATATATGGGAATAAATCCCGTTTAATTCAACGGAAATCACTATAAGGCTGAGTAAACAACTATTTAGCAGTAGACAAGTATGAGATCTCTATTATGCATCCGATAGCGCAGCCTTACCCTTCTGTGCGAACAAATTGCTGATAGGCAAAATTCAAAGCGATTTCGAAGACGTTGGTCACGATCCAAAGCATATACAATTAGGCTGGGTGGCAGGGCTTGCAGATTTTATTTATCTGGTGAGATTTGTTCACTTACTAGCGAGTTAGTTAGTAGATTTCCTCGGCTCGTTCGTTTGTAAATATCAACATCCAGAACAGACAAGGCTTGGGTTTAGATCCCCCCCCCTTTCCTACCGTAATCCGAAATAGGCAAACGGGCCATGTACGAAGCAGTCAAATGAAAGCCACTCTTGTCTCGCCTCGGTTTCGAAACCGATTCGCGCCCGTTTTGCAAAAGATCAGAAGCAACTTGCCCTTATTACCGGCAATCTGTTGGGTGGGCGAAAGGTCTCTGGCAGGCCGAGAGCAAAGCGGCTTATTATTATTATTATTATTATTATTATTATTATTATTATTATTATTATTATTATTATTATTATTATTATTATTATTATTATTATTATTATTATTATTATTATTATTATTATTATTATTATTATTATTATTATTATTATTATTATTATTATTATTATTATTATTATTTATATACCGCTTTACTTGTCCTGAGACAACTCAAAGCGGTCCAACAACAGAATCACATATAAATATCAATGAATAACAATGCAGAAATACTAAATATGCAAAAATATGAAACAATGCGAGATACTAAGGTACGAAAGATACAAGATTACACTTATAATAATCAACACTCAGAGACAAAGACTTACTTTGCTCTGACTAGTAAGTCCCAAGACTTACTTTGCTCTGACTAGAAAGGAGTATAAATCGGTGCGAAGTCTTTTAATTAAGATTGTTGGGTATTTTTTTTGGGGGGGGCGAGTTTTCAAACCAACTGTGTTGGCATTCGATTTAAAATTATGAATAAGTTTAGTGTTCTTATAAATCTCTGTCGGCGAAGGAGAAGGGAAAGGTAGGAGGCCGAATTGAGCTCCGATCAGTTTAATTTGTAGCGAAGCGGAGAGGAAAGGGAAAGTAATTCTATTTTAATCCATTCAGAATCAGCGTTGTTTTCAACCATCTCCGAGAAAAACCGAATTTCTTTCTCTTCGCCCAAAACGGGACAAAGGCTTCCTTCTTTGTTCCTTCCCTTCGATTTTGGAGCGACGTTATATAGCTCCCCCCCCCCGCAAAATTGCCTTCACTGGGATTGGAAGAGAGATAAATTTGTAAACTTATCTGTTATACTGTACTAACTAACCATTGTGTATACCAGGGGTACCCAAACTATGGCCCGGGGGCCAGATCCAGCCCCCCCCATGCCAAATCATCTGGCCTGCAAGAAGCCCTCGTCGCTCCTGGAAGCGGAAGTGAAACACGCCCCTATGGGCATCTTTTACTACCGCTTCCAGGAGCGTTAGAGGGCTTCGTGGGCTGGATGAATTGGCGTCAGGGGCCGGATCTGGCCCTTGGGCCATAGTGACAGGCTCCCTGGACCACGTGACCAGCAGTGGCCCAAAAGGTTTGGGCACCCCTGGTGTATACATTGTAGCTGACGTGTATAACATTGATGCCATGAGGTCTCACACTTATGTCTGTTGAAGGGGACTTGATCCACGAAAGCTCACATTAAAACAGTGTGGAAATGTTTGAAGTGGTAGCCGTGTTAGTCTGTGCAAGCATTTCAGGGAGCAAAGGAAATATATATATATATTTTAAAAAGGACAAAATAATTAAGATTTCTCTCTCTCTTTTAATGGATGGGGTGAGTGGATAAATTATTTAGAATTTTTAATGGGGTTTTTAAGGGCTTTTAATTAGTTTGATGTTGCTTTTATTTGTTGTTAGCTGCCCAGAGTTGTTGCCCAGTTGAGTGGCAATAGAAATTCGAATAAATTATATATATTATATTATATAATTATATTTTATTTATATATTAAGGTGTACGGCCAGCAGAGTAAACATTAACATGCAGAAGTTAGTCTTTAAGGTGCCACAACGGTTTTTTTTAATATATATATTAAAAATATATATTTAATATATATATCAAACCATTGTGGCACCTTAAAGACTAACTTCTGTTTGTTAATGTTTACTCTGCTGGTTGTACACCTTAATAAAGTGATTGATTGATTGATTGGTATTTTAATGTCAGCTAATTTTAGCAAAGTCCACTTTGTCAGACATAAGAGTGAAACCTCATAGCATCAATTTGTACACATCAGGTACAGAGGCACGCACAGGTAGGCCAGCCTAACAGAAAAGTAACATACAGTTAGTTTTTAAGGTGCCACAAGGTTTTCTGTGGCTGGCCGGTGCTTTTTAAAAGTCCCTTCCTTCCTTCCTTCCGATGCGATCGCGTCCCTCCCCCCCTCCTTTGGTTGCCCTTCTTTTCTTCTCACTTGCCACCCCCTCCGCCCAAGGGAGATCTTCCTTAGAACCAGACATTTCTACACGGTGTAATTATAAATGGCATTTTAATGTACGAGTTGCAATTCGTGCCTCCGTATTTCTGGACGGGCTGCGTGGCAGGCAGAAGAGCAGGAAAAGCCTCGGGGGGCCTCCCCTCGGCCGGGCCTGACCCCTAGTTGTGCGAGTAAGTCCGGTGAACCCCGGCTGCCAGTTGAACCCCGACGGGCAGATCTGCCGCTAGCCCAACCGGAGGGCGAGGGAGGCACACGAAAGGACTTGCGCTGCCTTGCATGGCCCCGATCCCGGCCAGCTTCAATGGGGTCCTCTTTTCCCAAATGGGCCCCCGGAAAGCGTTGAGGCTGGGAACCCAAGACCCTCCGCTCAAACGCCGCGCCTTGACTTCGGACACCCGTTTGGCCACCAGGCATTTGTGCATTGGTTACATCTGGGCAGATGTTATTTTATTTCATTTCTCTCCCGCTCTACTGACCAGAAGGAACCCTTGGAGGGTCTCTAAACAATAGCAATTCCAAATTCAGGCAATGCTTTCCCCTCCCTCTTAAATCATGGTTGCTTGGGGGGGCTCCCTCTTATAATAATAATAATAATAATAATAATAATAATAATAATAATAATAATAATAATAATAATAATAATAATAATAATAATAATAATAATAATAATAATAATAATAATCATCATCATCATCATCATCATCATCATCATCATCATCACCATCACCATCACCATCACCACCAGCATCCTAACTCTCCAGAAGACAACTCTATTAGGAACTGCATATATACTTAGGCATAACCTTAACAGTTCTTAGGTCCTTGGTTAGGGATTGAACTGTTAATTTTACCCCAGTCCTCGACTGTGAGCCAAATGGTTGATTTGTTAATAATAATAATAATAATAATAATAATAATAATAATAATAATAATAATAATAATAATAATAATAATAATAATAATAATAATAATAATAATAATAAAGGACTCCCCAGATATTTGGAAATTTTGGATTTATTGGACTTGAAAATCCTCACTCTCCAAACAGCAACAATACTACTAGGAACTGCATGTATACTCAGTTACCATAACAGTTCTTAGGTCCTTGGTTAAAGCTTGAATTGTTAATTTAATTCCAGTCCTGAACTGTGAATCAAATGGTTGATTTGTATACAAGAACAAGAACAGGAACAAGATGTGTGTGTGTTGTTGTTGTTGTTGTTGTTGTTGTGTGTGTGTGTGTGTGTGTGTGTGTGTGTGTGTGTGTGTGTGTGTGTGTGTGTGTGTGGTGCCTGTCCTGACGCTGACGGCGTCCCTTGTTTGCGTTCCCAGGCGCCAGACGGCGGAGGAGCGGGAGGCGGAGCGGCAGCAGGCCAGCCGGTTGATGCTGCAGCTCCAGCACGACGCCTTCCAGAAGTCGCTCAACGACTCCATCCAGCCGGACCCGCTCTGCCTGCACAACTCCTCGCTCTTCGCCCTCCAGAACCTCCAGCCCTGGGAGGAGGAGGCCGCCGCCGCCGCCGCCAAGATCCCGCCCGTCACCTCCTTGGTCTAAAGGCCGCGGCCGGCCCAAGGGCAGCAGGCGGGAGGGACGCGCCAGGAAAGAGGGACGGACGGGACGGACGAACCCCCGCCGACACCTCCCTGCATGAAGGCAAGACGGCGCGAGTGGAGCCACCCAAGGTCAAGGGGAGGGGGCTTGTGAGAGGACAGGCCGACCCCACCTCTGCCCCCCTTCTGGCCGCCTGCATGGATTACCATGGACCCCCCCTTCAACCTCCTTATCCACGCCCCCCCCCAGCAAATGGCTCCCTGAACTGAACTTCTGGCCAACGGACACTCCCTCCAGCCCTGGCCCCGGGGTGGGGGGGGTGGCATTGCACGAGCCCCCCCCGCCCCCCCCTGCAAGGTCCCTCAGTCTAGCCCCAACCCCCGAGTGAGGGAGAGGCTGTGGGCTCCTCGGAAGCCGTCGAGGTCCCATTTGTTCCTCTGGCCGGGGTGGGGGTGGGGGCGGTCTTTCCTCCGATCTCCTCGAGTGGCGGGCTGGTAGGGGGAAGGTGGTGGTGGTGCTGAGGCTGTGATTCGACTGAGCAAGGAGAGGCCACGTGCCCGGTGCCCGAGGAGGGGCCCGGACGGGCAGGAGGCAAACGTGCGCCCCAGGCGGCCGATCTCCGACGGGGCGTCCAGAGGGGCGGCTGTGCGCCGGCGTGGCAGCCTTGCCCGGGACCCCGTTCTTTTCCCATGGGGGGAGGGAGGCAAGGAAGGACACGGAGTCTCTTTTTGGAGGGGAGGGGAGATTTGGGGCGGGGTTAGGGTAGGGTTGGGGAGAGAGAGGCGATTTTCAGAAAATGTGAATAATTTAATTTATTTATGCACCAAGATGCTGAGGACTGTTTATACGGAGAGCGAGCGGGAGAAAGAGAAGGAAATAAAAGAAGACGGGGATGATTTATAGGGGCTCAAGTGGCTAAGACGCTGACTGGGAGGCGGAAGGTCAGCAGTTCGATTCCCGAGTACTGCAGGACGGAATGAGTTCCGGTCGTCTGTCCCGGCTCCTGCCAACCTAGCAGTTCGAAAGCAAGAAATTGCAAGGAGATCAATAGAGACCACTTCGGTGGGAAGGTAAACAGAGTCCCGTGCGCTCCGGTGTGCAGTCATGCCTGCCAAATGACCACGGAAACGTCTGCAGAAGCAGACAGCGCTGGCTCTTCGGCTTAGAAACAGAGATGAGCACTGCACCCTAGAGTCGGATACGACTGGCTTTCGAGCAAGGGAAACCTTTACCTTTACCGAACAAATCTTGTGGGGTTGGCTCTACTGGAGGGACCCATAAGCCCCAAGGCGACTGTTGTGTCCAAGCTGACCTTGGTGACATTCGCCTGGGAGGTTCCATTATCCACTTGTCACTCCTTCCCTCACCACTTGGAAAATCACTTCGGGAAGGAAAGTAGACGTGTTATCTCTGGCAGAAAGCCCTCTGAAGCAGAAAAACCATCCCCACCACCCAAACTGCCCCCCTAAACCAAGCTAGCGCTTTGGGTTATGTATTCGCCACGGTAATAAGGGCTTCCTTTCAAGCAAACGCAGCTATCATGCCGTTATTTAATATTTTAATTGGGTGGGTAGGTGGGTGGGTGGGTGGGTGGGGGTCCCATCCTTCCCTTCTGGAAAACAACAAGAATTAGGAGGGGGTGTTTAACTGGGCAAAGAAATTCGAGGGAAAAGACCCCCCTCGCTTCCTGCTCGCATCCAATGCCGACCCCTCCCGTAGAGAAAGCGCCTTATGTTTCATAATAAAATAATTTAAAAAAAATACTAAGGAACAGTTGAGGTTGATCCAGGCCGTGTATTATACTTTGTACTTGCTGAGATGTGTAAATAAATGTTTTCTTTAAAAATTGGTTCTGGTCTGAGCTGTGCTTAGGAAGAGCTCCTGGAGGAAAGTCATGTTGGCCCCGCCCTGGCTCAAGGTTGATGCCTGCTCCAGGGGTTCATGCAGTCTTTGGCCCTCCAAATGTTCTGGGTTTTCCCCCTAGGAGGGCCTGGCGTGGGGATTCTGGGAGCTAAAGTCCAACACACACAGTGAGCCAAAGGTTGGGACCCACTTTCCCCAGGTCCTATTATAATATTTTGGTACATTTCCTTCTGAAGTTGGTAAGATGAGGACCAAGCATGTGGAAGACAAAAATGCTAATTTTTGAACCGCCCAGAGAGTGCAGTAAGCACTATGGGGTGATATATAAATCCAGTGGTGGGCTCCAAAAAGTTTTACTACTACACTGTGGGCGTGGTATGGTGGGAGTTGCCAGGGAAAAACCCCTGTGTTGCACCCGATTAGGACTACTTTATTTCAAAACTTAGATGGGAGGGGCCAGCCAGAATTTCTGCTACCGGTTCTGAAGAACTGGTGTGAACCTGCAGATGCCCACCACTGTATAAGTCTATTATTGCTATTACAGTCTTTTTTTTTTAAAAAAAAAAGTTATGCAGATACTCTGCAGGATGTCACAAAGAAAGTGACACACTTTCCCCGGCATCTGTTGCCATATCCGTCTAACTGGAAATACCAAGAATGGGACCTCCTAGAGTCTCTGGATGTCAAGCATAGGTTTTCTTTTGGAGATCCTCCAACCCTGAGGTACTGCCCACTCCTCTGTCTATGTGTGTTTGTGTGTAGTCATCTCTCCCAACCTGGTGCTCTTCAGATTTTTAGGAGCAAAACTCTTGCTGGACCAAACCCACATGAGTAATGGTCAGGAACGGAGAAGACAATTGTGGCCCAAAACATCTGGAGAGCATTCTTGGGTCAGGAGAGGCTAAGGATAGGTTTGTGGGGTTGTCTCTTCCCCTCCAGGGTAGCAGCAGCAGCAGCAGCAGCAGCAGCAGCAGCAGCAGCAGCAGCAACAACAACAGAGTGGGGTGAGGAGCTGTGGCCCTCCAGTTGATATTAGCTTCAAATCCCATCACTGTTAGCCTGAATGGCCTGCATTAAGGAAGAGTGGTCAAGAACTGTGGTCAAGGTCACAGTTGTCCTTCCTTAATGTATAGTGGAAGATGCTGACCTTCTCCTGCCATCTCATGTCTAGCATCTGAGATGGGAACCCCACTTTCTTGTAATGACACAGCCAATGGATGCAGCCTGTCTATTTTTATGTAGAATGCCAACAGCTTCGTTTGTTTCTTCCAATGGCCATCTGCTGACTTCCTTGGTCACTGGGCAAAAATGACTTTCTTCTCTATTTGGAAGGTACTGGAGAGGCTGTTGCAGCTGGCCGTATGTGGCCCAGGGCACCATTCATGTGGACCACCCCCTCCACCACACCAGGAAGTGCCATGTGGTGGAGGAAGGGGAAAATGGCCATTGGCCCCCAAAGCTGTCTGAGGGAGTGTGACCCAGCCCCTGGCTTAAAGAGGTTGAGAACTCCTGCTATAGGACAAGGGCAGGTAACTCATGCCTTCTGGGTGTTGCTGAACTGCAGTCCCTATCAGCAGGGCCGCCATCAGATACTACCAGTACTGGGCTATATATGGCCCAGAGCTGTCAGGGGCCCTGCCACTGCTGGCCACAACTGTGCACTGGGGGCTCCAATAGGATTGCACAGGATGGGGCCCAGAAATTTCTGATGGCGGCCCTGCCTATCAGTCCTACCTTGCATAACCGATGGTCAAGGATGATGGGAGCTGTGATTCAGCAACATCTGGAGGACCAATGCTTGTCCAGTTTTCTCTTCAATGCCTCCAGTGTTGGAGCGCTTACCACCACCCAAGGAAATTGGTTCGACTGTCTTACTGTTCTAACAATTAAGATTTTTTTCCTGAGCCTATATCTACTTTCCTATAACTTGAGCCTGTTAACATGCATCCTGCACTCTGGAATGACTGAGAACCGATCCAACCCTCCTCTCTATGGCTATCTTTCAAGTACTGTATTTGAAAAGTGCTATCATATCCCCTCTCACCTAGCGGGGGTGCAAGGAAGTTAAAAGTCACCAATTTAGCCCCATTTTTGGGGCACAGGTGGTGATAGAACCCACATTTCTAGCACTCTGCCTTGGAAGACAAACAACAACAACAGTTGCTTTTCCAAACTCACTGAATACAGGAAAAGACAGAAGGAAAGAGGAACAAAGGCGAGGAATTGTGATGCTGGTAATGTGATTAACTTTTGTTATGTCCAATCTGGGTGCAACAAAGTCCCACATGAAAAATAGCCTATGGAGAGGAGCCAAGCAGCTGGTGGGGGTTTGTGGGTGTGGGTGTAAGGATGAATGCTTTCTATTCACTTTATTGTTTACTTTTAATAGACATTTTAAGATATATTGGGGGTGGTGGTGGGGGTGTTTCCCCCTTCTTGCTTCATGCTGTTCTTTTTATTATTTCTCAACTTATACATCCCCCTGCACTGGAATAATGATTAACTAAAAGTTATGCAATGATTTAATGTTTAAAAACCATCATTGAGGATGAATACTGCTGGTGTATTTAAAGCCCTTTGATGAAAATTAGGAACCAGGGGCAGTAGCAATGGAGACCTTGCCCCAGGGCACCAAAATTTAGAGGGCACCAAAATCAGAAGGTGATTCTACTATGAGTATTAAGAAAACAAACACCAAACCTCTTGGCTCTAATCCAGAGGTGCTCAAACCTTTCGGGCTACGGGCCGATCATGTGGTTCAGCGGCTGGTCACGTGGTTCCTCCCACTGGAAGTGGAAGCAAAACACGCCTTGCAGTCTGTCTTGCAACAGGATGAGATAGATTTTTAGGCTGCCATTTTCTCTGCTTAAAGCAGGGGTGTCCAAACTATGGCCTGTGGGTTGGATACACCCCTGATGCCAAATTCATCCGGCCCACACCGCCCTTGCTGCTCCTGGAAGCGGAAGTAAAACGCGCTCATATGGGTGCCATATGGGCGCTTTTTCTTCCGCTTCCAGGAGCAGCAAAGGTGGCGTGGGCTGAATGAATTGGCAACAGAGGCCAGCCCATGGGCTGTAGTTTGGGCACCCCTGCTCTAATCCCCCCTTTTTTGGAAAGCATAAACCTCCACATTTTGTGTGGTGGTGGGACATACAACACTCTCCTCTTCCTCAGGTCAGAAAGAGTGGGGAATGTTGTCACTTGCTCTAGGCACCAAAATGGCTGGTTATTGCTCTGTCAGACAAGAACAATTTAAAGCAGTGACATTTCCAAGCTCTGGCCACAGTTTGCAAGCCTCTTCTTCCTCACAAGAACTGATTCTCCACTGGAAAATAATATGAATTGGGTCTTCTTCTCAATCACTTGGGATCTGAGTATTTTCCTGGTTGCCTGAACTCTGGCCTCTTGTGATAAACTGCATTTAGTTTGTTCCATTGATCGCTGGGTCTTTTCCATCCAATTCATTTCAGAAAGGTTGCTTCTAACCAGTTACCAGTGATGCACTGCAATTTTTTTTACTACCTACTCTGTGGAATGGCCAAATCTGTGGGCATAGCCAAACATCCTGCATTATGGGCTATGAAGGTAGGTGTGGCCAACCAAGTGGGTATGGCCTGGGGGAATTTCCGCTACCGGTTCAGCAGAACCAGTGCTTTAAAAAATAATAATCACATACAGGTATATGCTTTCTAATTTTGTGGATCATTCAGAAAGATTACAGCTTCAAATGCAAACCACAGTAGAATTTGGATATCACCTATGATGGCTGGGGGTATGTGGTTCTGGGCCAGATATAGAAGGTACCTAAGAACTTCAGCTGGCTTATTAGCCATTATATTTCTTCTCCATCTTAGGCCCGGGGACATTAATGTACACTCCACCCCAAACTCATTGCAAACCACTGTTTATGGGATTCATTGCTAGAGTCAGAAGAGCCATGACAGGACATGAAAACAGAACACAGGCTTTTAGTGTTGTTAAGTTTTTGAGATACACCTTTTCATTCAGAAGTCAAATGTGGGAAGGGTACTGTGCTGACAGCTGAGTGTTAAAATGGTTCTGGATCTCAGATAATGGCCACATCTTGTGCATTATTTGAGATTCAAATGCCAACTAGATTGAGGTGAGCCAGTTATGATGGCAGCGGTTTTCACACCTAGATGAAATTTCTAAATGCTTGATTCTCTCTGAGCTCCACTGTAGTTAGTTTGCTTCACTATCCTCCACCTTCTACCTCAAATCTCCTTTTCTATACCTGTGCTTCTCTTTGGAGCCCTCTTTTGTAGCCTACCTTTTCTTATTTATTTATTTGGCTTTATATAAACATCACATAACTATAAAACAGAAACCTCAAATTTAAAAAAACAACACGTTAAAACCATTAAAAACCTTCCCAACAGCATCTTTGGCTCTGGATTCCCTGTTCTTTAACTCCATTACACAGCAGTTCAACTTACTCCTCAGTCTACCCCTGTGCACATCTATCAACCCAAACCGATTGGAGAGCTCACAGAAGCAGGACTTTCCCCCTGGCCACGCCCACCATACCACTCCCACAGAGTAGGTAGTATTTTTTTTTAATCCCACCACTGGGCACTGTGGGCAGGCATGACTAGATCGACCACCCAGTCACATGGCCATGCCCACAGAGTAGGCAATGCCCACAAAGTAGGCCACACCAACAGTGTGTTAGCTATTTTTTTTGGAGCGCACCACTGCTATAAACTTGTTAGTTCTCGGAACAACTGAACATTCCATGCCATCACAATGAGTCAGCCAACCAGCTTCAGGGGCTTCACATAACAAGCCCAATGTCTGGCATACACAGCCACACCCGGCCCAACCATCCTGAACCGAGCTGCCTACACTTACCTTACCATCCTGTGAGGGTCACCACAAGGGTCTGGTTGCCGAGAGTGGGGCAACTGCCCCATGAAGGTGAACCAAAAAACCTCTACAAGGCCCAGTGTTCTCCGCGCCATGCCACCCCTCAGCCAATCAGACTGAAGGGTGTGAGCATGGAGGAGGTGGGGCAGCTGGCGCTCGCAGTACAAAAAACCCCGCCAATGCGCCGACAACTTCCCTCCTCCGGGAGACACTTCGTCTCCCAGAGAGAAGCCATCCCCACCACACCACGGTGGGTGGGCGGCCACGTCGGTTGCCGGCTGGGCCACCAGCTTTTGGTGCCCTCCGCCCCACCAGCGAAGGCCTCGACGCCGGCAGGGATGGAGGACAGGCTGCGCACGGAGGCATGGAAGGTGAGCAGCCCACTGCAGAAGGCTGCGCCAGGGAGGCGCAGAGTACGAAAGGCCCAGCCGACAACAGGTAAGTGAGGCGCGAGAAAGGAACTGGAGGGGGGGAATGGGCCCAGGGACCACGCCGCCCACCCAGGTCTGGGTGGAGAAAAAAGGGGAACATGAACCCGCCTCCCCTTCCCCCTCAGTTCCACTCCCCTGCCCCACTTACCTATTGCCGGGTGGGACTTTCCCTTTCATACTCTGCGCCTCCCCGGTGTGGCCTTCTGCAGTGGGCCGCTCACCTTCCATGCCTCCATGGCGCGGTCTGTCCTCCATCCCTGCCGGCATCGAGGCCTTCGGTGATCGGGCGGGGGCACCAAAAGCTGGCGGCCCACCCGCCAACCAACACACCCGCCCACCCGCCCAGCGAAGGCCTTCTGGGTGTCCTCGCCAAGGCTTGGGGGGAGGAAGAAGAGCCCCTCTTCCCCCCACACAACTTCAGCATGTGTGTGTGTGTCCTCACCGAGGCTTCGGGGGGGGGGGAGAGGAGGAAGAGCCCTTCCTCTCACCACGGAGCTATGGTGTGTGTGTATTGTGTGTGTGTATGTGGTTGTGTTGTGTGTGTGGTTGTGTTGTGTGTGTGAATTGAGTGTGTGTGTGGTTGTGTTGTGTATGTGGTTGTGGTGTATGTGTGGATTCGTTGTGTGTGTGTATTGAGTGTGTGTGTGGTTGTGTTGTGTGTGCTGTGTGTGTATGTGGTTGTGTGTGTTGTGTGTGTATTGAGTGAGTGTGTGGTTGTGTTATGTGTGCTGTGTGTGTGGTTGTGTTGTATGTATGTATTGAATGAGTGTGTGATTGTGTTGTGTGTGCTGTGTGTGTGTATTGTGTGTGCGGCGCGTGGTTGTGTTGTGTGTATGGTTATGTTGTGTGTGTGTGTACCCCCCAAAAAACCCCAACAACCAGCAGACATGTTATACCTGCCCGGCAGGGCTGGGCAAAAAAATGCTAGTACTGATTATAGAAGCCATAGCTAGTAGGTCCTGTGAGAACATTCAGCCAACATTCAAGTAATTTCTTCTGAAAGTCTGAACTAGTGGATGATGACAGAACTCCTAGCAACAATATGTAGTTATGTGCTAACAAGTCACTTGTGACTTATGGCAAAGCTATAAATTTGTCTTTTCAAAGTAGTAGTTGTATTAGTCTATATGTCAGTATGGTGAGACAAAACTGAAACAAAATGCAAGAGCATGATAGCAGCTTAAAGACTAACTTTTGCATTCCAATGTAAATTTTCATGGATTAATCTATTTTATCAGACATGTTAGAGTAAAGTGAAATGAAGGTACATAGGTACTTAGTCAAGCACAGGAAGGTGGCAAACACATTAATGACACTAGTAATTATGGTAGCTGAGGGAATGTAGGCCTCTTATGTCATTATACGCATTAATAAACAGTTCTCTGTACAAGATTTTGCATGGATCACACTCTTTGCTGGACCCCCAAAGGCAAGGCTGAGTGATACCTTGTTCAGGCCACAAAAACTACAGAAGGAATCTGCTGCCTTCACACTTCACACAAAGTGTGAAACTATTCAGGGCATTCAGTCAACATTCCCACAGTTAATTACAGTAAAACCTCGCATAAAGAGAGCCTTGCTTAGAGACTAACTCGCTTAAAGAGCAGAATTTTCTCTGAATGGTCACCTCGCTTAACAACTAAAATCAACCAAAAACTTGCTTAACAACTAAATCGGGGTTCACAATCCCCCCCGCCAGAAGTCACAATTGGTCACTTACGATGGTGTTTTGCTTAAAGAGCAAACTCGCTTAAAGAGCAATCCCATGGAACGCATTATGCTCTTTAAGTGAGGTACCACTGCACTTCTTTCAATAATGTCATAGTCATATCCTTATACCTGCTGATTTCCACATATACCTTTGTTTCACTCTACTCTACCATATTGGATGAAGTGGATTAATCCACAAAAGCTTCCACTAAAATATAAAAGTTAGTATTTAAGGTGCTACCATACTCTTTTGTTTTGCCTTTTGCTTTGGTTCTGTTTGTCTATGAATTGACGGTCTCTTATCAGCTCTGCTCAGGTTTTGCAAATGAAAGGCCTTTATCAACACAATACATCTCATGTTAGGTTTTCCTCTTCTACCTCCATCTACGTTTCCTAGCCTTATTGCCTTTCACAATGAATTTTGCCTTATATATCCAAGATACAATAGCTTTAGTTTAATAATTTTAGCTTTTAAGGAGACTTCAGTCTTGATTTCATATTGAAAGCGCTCATTTGTCCTTTTGGTGATAAATGGCATCCATAAAGCTTTCTTCTAACACCACATTTTGAATGAACCATTTCGCACATACACCGTCAGCTGTCTTCACTGTTTAGCTTTCATGTCTGTACACAGTGATTGGGAACATCATAATACGGATGACCATGGCCTTGTTTTCCAGAAATACACCCTAATACTTATCCTAGTTCTGAATAGATGTCTTTCTGGTTTCTCAGCTGTAGTCTTCATTTTGATTGACACTTAAAATAGACAAACTTTTTAATGATTTTGACCTCTTCCTTATAAAGTACTAGCAGAGATTGCCTGGCGGTGCCGGGCTGTTTTAAATTGTTTTGGAAGTTTTTTTTACGTGTATTGTTATATAAAAAGACGTAAAAAGGCGTAAAATTGTAAAGGGTTTGTTTCTTTTTTCTTGAACAAATGGTGCTGGGCTATTTTAAATGGTGTTGAAAGGTTTTGTGATTTTTAAAATATTTATTTATATGCACGGGCTGTTATAAACTGTGATCAGCTTTTTTTGGATTAAAAAAAGGATGAAAGGATGATATAATTTTTTACAATTATATTTTTAAACCAAATAATGTTTTACTATGTGATTTTTTAAAAAATTGTTGTACTTTGGATAAAACTTTTAAAAATGTGTAAGTATATGTTTTTAAAATTTAATATTTTAAAAATGTTTTAAAATGTTGTGTTTTTATTTTTGAGTGAAAACTGAACACAGGATTTTAGACATGTGTGAATCATTTCTGTGAATATTTTTGACTGTTTTTTCTCCTGTGGCCTCTGGGTGGTGCTTTTCAGGTTTTCTTTTGCTTTGACTGTTTTTCTCTACTGGGCTCTCGTTGTCGCGTCTTCCGGTAAGTAGTCTCTTTCTTTCCTCATTTCATTTCCGGACGTCGTGGAGGGAGGACGTGGGGGTGAGTTATCTGGTTTAATTTCTCTGGGGTTTTGTTTTGTTATTATTATTATTTGGGGGGGGTCTGTGTGTTCTGTCTTGTTCTTATTTTGGGGTTTGATTTTGATTATTTTTGAATGTTTTTGATTCTAATTTTTGTGTTTTATTTTTGGGGTAAGTAAAGTCAGCGGGCGGCGCGCCGTCCGCTGCCTTTGCTTACCTGGGAATGGGTTCAATGTGTGTGTGTGTGTGTGTGTGTGTGTGGAGGGGTTTGGGAGGGTTTAATGTGACCTTGCCTTGCTGGTCAGGCCCCGTTAAATCCTTGCATTGGGGTGGGGGTTGGGTTCTTTTATTTATTTATATGTATGTATTTTTTTACAGGGGAGCTGGCCAGTGCCCTGCCATAGCCTGGTTCTGGGGGGGGGGAAGAGGGGGGTATCCCCTCCCCCCAAGCTACGGGCTGGCTTGGGCAGGCCCCCGAGGCTGTGGGGGAAAACATAATTTCCCCCCCCATTGCCTCGCCGAAGCATGGGTGGGTGGTGGTGGAAGAGAGGGGTATCCTCATGCTACAGAGGAGGAATTGTTTCACTTTCAAGGGGTGGGGGGGAAGGCAATGATGCCTTCGCCCTCCCTTGAAAGCGAAACACTTACTCGGAAAGTAAAGATACCGGGCAGAGTGGCGTCCAGTGCCTTTCCTTTCTGGAGGAATTGTTTTGCTTTCAGGGGGGGGGGGGCAACTCCTTGAACTCCCTATGTTGTTGTGGTTTTTTTCCGCCCCGGCTCAACTTTTGTTGTCTTCGGTGGGGTAGCGTGGAGGAGAGGGAGTCCCTCTCCTTCCCATTGCTCCGTGCAAGAAGGCCGGCGGGTGTTTGCGTGGCTTTGAGGTGCTGCGTTTGCCTGTGGTGGACTTGCGCTCCCAGTGTGTTTTTTATTTTTATTTTTCATGTGCCGGCTTCCTCAGTGTTCTGCGTGCTCATGGAGCACAGGACACTGGGGCTTGTAGTTTTGGGTTTGTGTTTACCATTTGTGCAGCAGTTTTTTTTCCTACGGCTTCATTTTGATTGGCCACGGCGCATTTCCGAACGTTCCTTTTGTGTGCGCCTCTCAGCCTGATTGGCTGTGGCGCAGTGCGGCCCAAGGAACATTGGGAAATGGAATCCTTTCTTTTTCTTTGTGGCCGGGGGGCTCCTGCCTCACTGGCGCAAAATTCAACCCGACAGTTACCTGTGCACCCCAGTCGGGTGAGTGCACGGAGGCTTGGTTGGGGCTAGTGGGGCCTGGTGCAACATCCTTTGTCACATTCCAATGGTTAACACACAGATTTATAGGTATAGATTAAGGTTATATACGTCTTCTTCAGCTATTCTTTTTTAATGGTGAGTCATAATCTTTCATTTATATTTTCTTCTTTGACTTTCATCAATAGAAGTGTTACATCATGGCTGTTTTCTTCCATTTATGTGATATCATAACAGATGTTATACTCTTTTAAATTACTGATGTTAATTGAAAACATCAGTGTATGTTTGTCTTAAAATCTTGGGCATCATTTTGCATGGGAAATTCACATTACTGTAATGTTGGAAATCTCTTTTCTTTTGGATTGGATCATATATTAAATGTTTTAAATCTGTGGGACGTTATTTTATTTCCTTCATTTATTGGCTTAATCTCTTTAGGATTTCTGTAGCTCTATGACTACCTCACCTAGTCCTGGTGGTTTATAATTTTCAGTTGCTTTCAGACCAGCTTTCGCTTTACTTCCTAAAACAGGGGTTCCCAACCTACAGCCCATAGACCCGGCCCATGGCACCATTTCATGTGGCCTGCTGCCACAACCATTGATGCACCCGGAAGTGGAAGAGGACATGTTTATGACAGCCATAAAATGTGCCCATGCATGCATAAACGTGGTTATGTCAACCGTAAATGCACCCACAGCTGTCATAAATGCAGAAGCGGGCACATTTAGTTCCGCTTCTGGGGGACATGGTCCGGCCTGCTCAGCTGTCTAGGAGGTGTGGTCAGTCCCACAACATAAAAAGGTTAGGAACCCCTGTCCTAAAACTACTGGGTCTTCATCAGAGGATTCTTCTTTGAAAGAAAGCAGCCATCCTTGTGACCCTTTCATATAGTTCTTGAGCATATTGTTCTCTTCACTGTGTCCTGATCAGATGATATATTTCTACATTGATCTTTTAGCATTCTTACTCTTGGTTTAAATTTCTTTTTGATCGTTTAGATTAGGAGTTCTCAACCTTTTTAAGCTGGGGGCCGGGTCACGCTCCTTCAGACAGCTTTGGTGGCCTGTTGAGTTCATAAGTAATTAGCAATGCAACAGCAAGCTCGGGGTAAACCAAGAGTGATTTATTAACAGCTCATTTCTGACTGGGAAACAAAGGTTGAGGTGGCAAATTATATACACACATAACGGCAGTTACAAAGATACATTTGCTCGGGCTATGAGAGCGCAGGAAACCTGTGTTAGAACCAATCAGATTACATTGACTGCAATACAACTTTGGCGCCTTACAGAAAAGAGGCACACCTTGGCAGCAAGCCTTAATGGCGTCTTTAACACAGACATTGATTAACCCTTTGGACACAACAGGGCCGGACGGCTATTTTGCCCTTCTTCCACCACATGGCACTTCCGGGTGTAGTTGAAATGGTGGTGGTGGTGGGCACATGAAATGGCATTTTGGGCTGCATGCAACCCATGGGCCACAGGTTGAGAATCTCTGGTTTAAATCTTATGGACATAGTCTTTTCTTTCACTCCTTTTGCTATTCTCTTCTATTTCTTTTCAGTTATTACAATAGTTCTCCTTGTCACAATTTCCAAGTCATCAACATTTCTCAAAGGAAGCTGACATGCTAACCTTTGTGAGAGGAGCATAAAATCAAGGAAAGCTCTTTGGTAACAGACACACGTCAGTGGGATCAAATCAGTGAGTGTTGACACAAATGTAAATCCTATTGGGTTCTAATAAGCTTACCTGAAGTGTATGCTTGCAGTTTACAGTACATTATATTGTGGCAAATATTATCACTTGCATACTGTGGTTATGCCTCAGACACATGGATAGAGGAGCTGGAGGCCTCTAGCTGGAGTTAGCCTTCAAATCCCATCATCTGTGGCCATTGATTTTATTGATGGGCGCTAGAGTAAGGAAAACATCTGGAGACTACAAAGTCCTCGCCTCTGCTCTAAGAACATAAAACTATGTAATTTGGCTTGGAAAAGTAAAGGTCACAGTGAGAAAAGAAGTTTCTTGGTAGCTTGTTAGTAAGTTAGTAAATAGTACATTCAGGCATGCAGCATTGTGCCATGTTTATTTCTTGTCAACATATTTTTCCATATCATAAGATAGAAAGTAAAAACAACAACAGAAAATGATGTAAATAATGCTATACTTCTCCATGCCATGCACTTCTTTTAGAATTCTAGTTCAAAAGTGAGGTGGGCATCCAGCTTCTAATTCATTACTCAAACCCATCCTTATCAAGCAAAGCACTTTGTTATGCTTAGCTTTAACAAGGCACTAAAAGGGTGATAAAGTACTTCCTTATGTACTTCCTTAAACAGCCGTGGACTTAAAACAAATGAAAAGAGACATTACTAAACAGCCCCTTCCCAACACCGGCTTCTCAGAGAACTTTGGCTGATGTCAGATCCAAAGGACACTTCCAATACAGTCCACACCAGGGCAGTGGACTGCGAGCCTCTCCAGATGTTCTTGTATTTAATTTCCCATCACCATTTCAAGCTATGAGAAACCTGTGGAACATAATTAAAAATAGACATCACCTTGCAAACAAAAATTCGCATAGTCAAAGCAATGACATTCCCAGTGGTAATGTATGGTTGTGAGAGCTGGACCATTAAGAAAGCTGAGTGCAGAAGAATAGATGCCTTTGAAATGTGGTGTTGGAGGAGAGTTTTGAGAGTACCCTGCACAGCAAGGAGAACAAATAGGTTGATCCTAGAAGAAATCAACCCTGACTACTCATTAGAAGGTCAAATAGTAAAGATGAAGCTAAAGTACTTTGGACATCAAATGAGAAGAGAGGATTCACTTAAGAAAGCCTTGATGCTGGGAAAGGTGGAGGGCAAAAGAAGAAGGGGGCGGCAGAAAATGAGATGGCTAGATGGTATTGTAGATGCAATGGGCACAGAGCTGGGCGGGCTGAGGAGGATGGTGGAAGACAGAGGTGCCTGGTGGGCAATGGTCCATAGGGTTCCAAAGGGTCAGAATCAACTTGCGACTGAACAGCAACAACAACAAAATTTCCAATTTGGCTTGGCCAATATGGACGGACGATGGACATTGTTGTTCAATAAGATAAGATAGTCCAGATATTTCCAGTTCATGGCCTGCAGTAAAGAATCCTTCAAACCAAGGCTGGACAAATGTAGCACTCCATTGTAGCTTGTGGTAAGGGGTTGTGGAAGTTGCAGGACAAAGAGATCCAGAGGGTTGCAGACACTGGCTTCTGTTTTATAGACAAAATGAGAGAGTTCAAATAAAGTCTCCTTGATCTACACCATTCCCGACACAGTTTCTCATCATATCCCTTTGATTATTACACAAAGAAGAAAAGATTAAATGGTATTGAGTGTGCTCCACTTCCCTGCCAGGGAAATGAGTCTAGGGGCAGCAGTGACATCTTTATTTGTTTGGAAGAGAAAGCGCAGTAGATTTGCAACAGATATATTTGTAGAAGTCCAAACATACAAGCAAATGAACAAACTGATGATGATGGAAGAAAAGAGATTCTTGTTGCAGGCTCCTGTAGAACAAGATGAAGAACAAGAGTTACTTTACCTTGGATACCTTGGGGTCGCTATTCAGTGAGGAGTCTGCACATTGGTACTCATCTCTGTGATGATGTTCTGCACATACAAATGGACTTGATAAACCCATTTGGCTACCATATCACTTGCTGGCTAGGCGGACCATGACATATGCCCTTTGCTTTCTCCTTGCCCAAGGGATCTGATAGAGGATGCTTTGGTGAGTTTTAGTCCCGGCCTAATATTATTGGTGAGAGATGGGCATCACTGCCTAGTTAGACCGCTCAAACCCCTGTACCCCAACAAGGTTTTCACCTAGCAGGAGTTACTGCATCATATTTGAACTTGAAGAGGTGAGGGAGAGGTTTGGTCCACCTTTTCTGACTGGATCACATTCTTTGGACACACTTAGCCAGAGTGATTCTCCTACATCAGGCAGCGAATTTGTGGTGTTACTGTATGAAGGGGCAGCAAAATATTTGGTATTTCATATAGTAAAATATTTATCAACTGATAAAACTGATAAAAGAAGCAAATTTTGGGAGGCAGTTGTGAAGTTATCTGCTTCAGGTGTCAAAATAGTTTGGCCAGGCTTTGATATCTGTGTTGACATGAGGAAGGGGGACACCATTTGTTAATAATCCTCTTCACATGCCATCTAGTCAGTTCAGGGTTTGCTAGGTATAAAGCAGTCAGAAGTGGCTTACCAGTCCCTTTTTGGGTGTGGGTAGAGGATACTGTGGGACTATGCAGCTTGCCCTGGGCTATATGGACTGGCTTTTCTCCTGGTAATGTATAGTGAGCAATTGAACTCTCAACCCATGTCTCTGCAGCAAGATATCATTTGTTGTTGCCTCACATATGGATGGTTAGTGTTAGGACATAAGTATTTGCCTAATGTATAGGGCAGGATACTATACATTTGTCATAGCACTTTAAGAGTACTAAATGTATGTCAAAGCAGATTGAATGTATTAGCTCATTAGCCTGTGAGCAATGTGCTTAAAAGAAAGGTCTCCGCCACAGTTGCTTCAGCTGAATGCTCAAATGCTGAAGGTTCACTGCTGGCTGCTATACTGAGAGACTGCTGTAAGCTGAACTGCCGAAAAACTGCTGGAAGCTAAACTACTGAAAGACTGGTGAGAAACTCTTTGCTTATTGGACTATGTACTTGGACTGTTTTCCTCAGTGACTGAACTGACTGGTAAGAAACAGGGGTGTGCTGGCTACGCTAAAAGGGTGGTGGACAGGGAGGGAAGGGGTGGTGCCTATGGGGGGTACTGCATGACATCATGGATTGCAGCTGCCAGGTGACATACTTCTGCCCACCTCTGGGGGTGCCAGTCACTGGGGTGCACCGGGGACTTGTCCCTGTGTCCCAAATGGCCAGCACGGGCCTGGTAAGAAGAGGAAAAGCTATCTAGTTTATCTTTGGTACTGCTTCTGTTATTGTACACACCTTTGGGAAGCCTTGAACTTTTTGTTTTTGCTACTAGTAAAATAACACTTTGCACAACAGAGTGTATCTGCTTTGTTCACTGTGTTTATTCACTGTGTCCTCAGACTTTTGCTGACGCACCCTTCCAACTCAAGGGCTCGCTCTGCAATTCTTAACAGTTAGCCCAACTCATTCTGTTGCCTAAGGGGAGAAGTGTGAGCATCTCCTTTCCTTGATTGCAGTTCACCTAGGTCAGTGATGGTGAACCTTGGCACTCCAGGTGTTCTTGGGCTTCAATTACCAGAAGCCCAAGTCAGCACTCCTACTGATCAGGGCTTCTGGGAATTTAAGTTCAAGAACACCTGGAGTGCCAAAGTTCACCATCACTAACCTAGATAATGCCAGAAGTATTCCTTTCTTACAGCTTGGCCTCACACCACTACTGGACCTTTTCCTGTAATAATTACCACATGGGGAAAAATATTCTGAAGGGCCATCTTGCCTGAAATCTTGAGAGGCACAGTTCATCACTTGAACTGTTTCCTTGATGGACATGCATTTCTTTCTGAGGCAAGAATAGGCCTGCTGTGATATAGAAACCCTTGTTAAAGTCTCCCCTGTTTTTTTCTTTCCTTATTGTTGACTCTTACCATGGACCAGCCATAAGCCTACCTGTCATATCTTACCTATATTGAAACCCCAGCATGAAAGGAAGACTTTCCCCACTTGTAATTGTTTTAGAGCAGTGGTTCCCAACCTTTTTTTGGCCAAGCCTCATCCAAGCATCTCTAAAATCCTTATGTCCTCCACCACTGTGACATAAAATTCTTATTATTAAAAAAGTGAACTTGTATTCACATGGAGGAAGCCTAAAAGGCCATTCACTGTACATAAGAACAGCCTCGCTGGAACAGGCCACAGCCCATCCAGTCCAGCATTCTGTCTCACACAGTGGCTCACCATTTGCTTCAGGGTATTATTCCCAAGCAGATGCCTTCACCTGCTTAGGATTCCCTGGAAATGGCATTGAGAGATATCCTGCCTATCTCTCCAACCCGGAGGTTGTCCTTAGGTATCCATAATTATAGCCATTGATACCATTGTCCTTCATGAACTTGTCTAATCTTTTCTTGAAGCTGTCAAGACTGACAGCTGTCACCACTTCTTCTGGCAGGGAGTTCCATAGACCAGTGATCCTCTGGGTGAAAAAGCACTTTCTCTTATTTGTTTGAGAACTAGCACCCAAATGTTTCATGGAGTGCCCCTGAGTTCTAGTGTTATGCGATAGGGAAAACAGTTTTTCCTTATCTACTTTGTCCATACCGTGCATGATTTTATAAACTTCAATCAGGTCACCTCTTAGACGCCGTCGTTCAAGAGTGAAGAGGCCCAACCGTTGCAGCCTCAGATGGGAAGGAAGGTGTTCCAGTTCCCTAATCATTCCGGTTGCCCTCCTCTGTTAATAACTCATTCTTGAAACACCCCCCCCCCAAATAAAACACACACCCCGGTGGGGCATGTACCCCACACTGGGTCTTGTAGTTGGAATATGGGACCAGCTAACAAGTCTCCCAGAGATACATTTGATACCTAGCTCATAGATCCCCTTTGCCTAGAAAACTATCAAAAGTCACCTTAACTCAGCATTGACTTGAAGTCAACCTTGATCCCCATCAGGATCAAACTCACAACCTTTTGACTTCAACACAGCAGTTTAACCATCGTGCCACCAGGGCTCTTAACATGGAAGGGGAGACCATTGTGTTTTAAAAACACCCTTCAGCCATGGAGGAGGAGGAGGAGGAGGAGGAGGTCTGGTTCTGTATCCAAAACTGACACATAGGAATCTACCATCTGGGACAGAATAGCAAATGTTATGCCTCCCAATGTTCCCCAAATCAAGGTGTGCAGGCCCCAAAGCTAGCCAAGTTATTTTGACATAGGAAGTAGAAAATCTTTTAAGCACAGATTTCCCCATCCCAGGTAATAAAAATTGCATATTAACAGAACAAGTAACTAACACTCTGTTGTCCTTTTATGAAACCCATCTCTTGCTGCCTAAGATTTTTGTCTAATAAATGTTAAAACAAACAAATCCTTTCTATATTTGACTGTGCAATTTATGGGACATTGGCAGGGTCATAGCGGTGCTGGTGGTGGTGCTGGTGGGGGGGGGGGCGAAAACCCTCCTGAGTTAACAGCCCCTTCCTGAACCACCCAGTGATGCCAATGTTATATATGTGAGTGTGGCATTGTTGCCCCCCCCTGTTTTTTTTTTGCCCTCTGTTGTGTCCAAATCTTAAATCTGTTTTAAAAGACAAACCACGCCAAAGGAGAAGAACGAGACACACACCATTTTCTCATGGCGCAAAATTCATATAGTTGTCAAAGCGGGAAATGTTGGACTTTGCTTGTCCTCCCAAAGCCCGCCTAAATATATCTTGTTTTGTAACGGTCAGATCACTGTATATATAGAGGCCACCCCTGTACATATTCCCCAGTCCGAGTTATGAGCTGAATAAAGAATCACTGAGTTTAACCCAATCCTGCTGGTTAGAGTACTTCTTGCACTGGACTCAGCACCCTCCCAAATCTAGAATCCTGACTACGACCCTGCTGGACAGTGGTGGCTCACCAATGCTGTAAATTCAACTCTTGAGGCCCACCCCAAACTATATTTTGGGAAGGCTATCATAGCTTCAGATTAGATTTACACAATTGAAAGTTGTGGCTCTTCTCAAGAGTAGGTTATATTACTGTGCTTCTTTGTACAAGCACAACCACAGTTATTTTATTGAGACTGAGACCCTAACTCCAGGTATAACTTGCACCTGTTCATTTATGTTTTACATCCTGGTGTTATCCACAGTGTTGTAGGTGAGTGAGGGCCTGTGGGGTCAACATGCCAAGTCCTCTTTATTCACATGAAAGATGCTATCACCGGCCATCTCTATCAAGTGTTGCTGTTTCTCCTAAGCTCAGCCATGGTCCTGACGGAAGAGGTGGGGAATAAGATTTCCCCCAAGAATTAATGTTGTTATAAGCTACCCTCTCTGAAACACAACAAACATTTGGTTTGGTTTTGAATGAGAAATTAATCTCTGTCAGCTTTACAACAGGCCTACTGCAAGAGAAGATAAAACCGCTAGAGTTGGTTTCTAAATATGGGACAATATAGTTGCTTGTGTTTTGGTCTCCCTTTAGGGCAGGGGTGCCCAAACTATGGCCCGGGGTCAGATTCGGTCCCTGGACCATAATTTGGGCACCCCATGTTTAAGCAGAGAAAATGGCTGCCTAAAATCTATCTCATTCTGTTACAAAACAGATTGCAAGGCACATTTTATTTCCGCTTCCAGTGGGAGGAACCACGTGACCGGCCTGCTGAACCACATGACCGGCCCATGGCCCAAAAAGTTTGGGCACCCCTGATTTAGGGGATGTGTGACCGTGAGGACTGTTATAATGAGTGCTTACATGTCAACACTCTCCACTACATCACTGGTTATACATTTCAAGGTAATGCATGCCAATAAAATCTGTATAGGAAATGGTTTTTCTAAATGGACTTACAAATCAATTGATGATTAGCTCTTCATATCTTCTTCACTTTGTGATGAAAGTCCAGTACAGTTAAATATGGAAGCTGCATGATAGTCAAGGCCCTTTGTGTATGAAAATGTGTTCTTCAGCTTCATCATGGTTTAATTTATTTATAGGCAGCAAAATTAATACTGAAATTTACACCCTGTATGCAAACAAACACATTACATATCTTTACTGCTATCAGCTCTGGGGAACAGTTATGTATATATACAGGATATGACTATGCAACGTATAAACCACTCTTATGCTACTTGAATATGTTGATTATTCAATTTCAGTACATGTTCTTTATCAGCCAGGGTAAGATTAATATAACTATGGTTCCAAACAGAAGACGATGATACTGTATTAGCAGCATCACCATTTATTTTCCATGGGCTGAAGGTTTGGTTTATAACAACAACAAAAACAACAATAGAATTGAAAAAGATCTGAGCACAGTTGGCATCAATAAGATCATGATAGAGCAGTTGCAGAAAGTAGCACTACTAGATAGTAAAGGTAAAAGTTGCCCTTGCTTGTAAGCCAGGCTGTGGTGCTCATCTCCATTTATAGCGAAAGGGCCAGCACCGTCTGCATTTGCAAATGTTTCCGTGGTCATGTGGCAGGTACCTTCTCACCGAAGCAGTACCTATTTCTTCTTCTTGTGCCACATCTGATTTCAAATATTGGCTATCCTTATGGTGATCAGTCATGAAGTTTGTTCTGAGAATATAATGCAGTGGCCTTCCATCCTTCTTGATCCATTTCTGGGAAATATAGATCTTTGAAAGGGATCGCTGAGAAAGCATTTAGAAGCACTGTGAATACCTTTTAGAGCAAGGGTGGCCAACTTTGCCAGGGATTGGTTCTGTTTTGAAGGTTGACTGTTTGCTCAAAGACTGTGCTTCCAACCAAGTGTGGCTAAAGTGGAAATGAGATGGCTAAAATGGCTAATTAGCTATTTTCATTGGGCTTTTTTTTGCCTTAATGCAATTTAAAACATGTAAAGTTTGATATTAGCTGTAAAAACAATACACAATATCTAAGAGCTTGTGTGGAATCATGTATATAATAACACATATGTAATATCCTTCTTCATCAGCTGCTGTATCTGTTCTGGATATTGGCTATCATCATGGCGATACTCTTCCTGTTCTTAACTCAGAACAGTTCTTCCGAGGACATGCCACACCAGTCTCTCAGGTTCTTTATCCATGAAGTCCATCTGCATACCGGGCCTCTCTTCTCAGGGATCTTTCCTTGCACAGTGAGGAATCTATATATATAAAACCGAAATCTATGTTTGTATGTGCTCCAAAGCCTCCCACACCCCTGAAACGATCCCACTGAAATGTGGCACATCCATACCTTGGGCTTGGGAGACCAGCACTGCGGGGGTCTCTAAACCCATTGAGGGGTGTATAGCCCCCCCAAAATTGGGATGCAATTGATCTATACAATGTGTGTATTTCCCAGTGATGCAATTGAGCTGATGTCATATTCTCTGGTAGGTTGAGATTGTGACATCATCTGACTAGCTCTGCTGTATCCCTCTGAGATCAGTTGTTGTTTTCACAGTAGGAGTGACCCACATACACCCCACGAGGTTTCCAAGAGGGAAATGCTGGCCTACGTTAAAGAAAAGAAAAACCCGAGCAAAGCCGGGTAATCAGCTAGTATGTAATATAGCAATAGCAATTACAGTACACTCATATACCGCCCCATAGCACTTAGTGCACTCTCTGGGCTGTTCACAAGGAATATATGCATGTAATGTATTTAGGCCTCTACTAATTTAAATTGATAATTGAAACTGCTGAGAGCCACCTCTGTTCAAACAGAGGAAGCAGTTTGAAGCTTCCAGAAGCAGGGGGGCAGGGCCACACCAGGCCCTTCCCTGAACTGTGACTCATAGGGGCGGAGCCACACTAGCCTTTAAAAGCTCTGAGCTCTTTCAGGGTCAGCCATTTTGACTCTGCATGTGCTCTTAAGCAGAGCTGCTGCTGAGGAGAGCCAAACAAAGGAAGTGAGCACTGGTAAGTTTTGCAGTTGGAGTAGAGCTGCTTTAGAGGCCTCTACTAATTTAAATTGATAATTGAAACTGCTGAGAGCCACCTCTGTTCAAACAGAGGAAGCAGTTTGAAGCTTCCAGAAGCAGGGGGGCAGGGCCACACCAGGCCCTTCCCTGAACTGTGACTCATAGGGGCGGAGCCACACTAGCCTTTAAAAGCTCTGAGCTCTTTCAGGGTCAGCCATTTTGACTCTGCATGTGCTCTTAAGCAGAGCTGCTGCTGAGGAGAGCCAAACAAAGGAAGTGAGCACTGGTAAGTTTTGCAGTTGGAGTAGAGCTGCTTTAGAGGCCTCTACTAATTTAAATTGATAATTGAAACTGCTGAGAGCCACCTCTGTTCAAACAGAGGAAGCAGTTTGAAGCTTCCAGAAGCAGGGGGGCAGGGCCACACCAGGCCCTTCCCTGAACTGTGACTCATAGGGGCGGAGCCACACTAGCCTTTAAAAGCTCTGAGCTCTTTCAGGGTCAGCCATTTTGACTCTGCATGTGCTCTTAAGCAGAGCTGCTGCTGAGGAGAGCCAAACAAAGGAAGTGAGCACTGGTAAGTTTTGCAGTTGGAGTAGAGCTGCTTTAGAGGCCTCTACTAATTTAAATTGATAATTGAAACTGCTGAGAGCCACCTCTGTTCAAACAGAGGAAGCAGTTTGAAGCTTCCAGAAGCAGGGGGGCAGGGCCACACCAGGCCCTTCCCTGAACTGTGACTCATAGGGGCGGAGCCACACTAGCCTTTAAAAGCTCTGAGCTCTTTCAGGGTCAGCCATTTTGACTCTGCATGTGCTCTTAAGCAGAGCTGCTGCTGAGGAGAGCCAAACAAAGGAAGTGAGCACTGGTAAGTTTTGCAGTTGGAGTAGAGCTGCTTTAGAGGCCTCTACTAATTTAAATTGATAATTGAAACTGCTGAGAGCCACCTCTGTTCAAACAGAGGAAGCAGTTTGAAGCTTCCAGAAGCAGGGGGGCAGGGCCACACCAGGCCCTTCCCTGAACTGTGACTCATAGGGGCGGAGCCACACTAGCCTTTAAAAGCTCTGAGCTCTTTCAGGGTCAGCCATTTTGACTCTGCATGTGCTCTTAAGCAGAGCTGCTGCTGAGGAGAGCCAAACAAAGGAAGTGAGCACTGGTAAGTTTTGCAGTTGGAGTAGAGCTGCTTTAGAGGCCTCTACTAATTTAAATTGATAATTGAAACTGCTGAGAGCCACCTCTGTTCAAACAGAGGAAGCAGTTTGAAGCTTCCAGAAGCAGGGGGGCAGGGCCACACCAGGCCCTTCCCTGAACTGTGACTCATAGGGGCGGAGCCACACTAGCCTTTAAAAGCTCTGAGCTCTTTCAGGGTCAGCCATTTTGACTCTGCATGTGCTCTTAAGCAGAGCTGCTGCTGAGGAGAGCCAAACAAAGGAAGTGAGCACTGGTAAGTTTTGCAGTTGGAGTAGAGCTGCTTTAGAGGCCCGCGCGCCTAACGGCGCGCGAGATTACAAACTAGGAACATAAAAAGAATATAGTCTTACTAGGTAGAAAGGTAGTAAACGTGTACATTTTTGAGTCCCAGAATACTGCACTTGTTAAAATGGATTCTGAGGGAACAGCTGTAGTTACCTGCAATTCTTGTGCCATGTTTGTGTTCTTGCCAAAGCACATGGAGAACTACACTTGCAGCAAGTGCAAGCTGGTTGCACTACTAGAAGAGAAGGTCCAGCAGCTAGAGGCCCGCATATCTAACCACCAACAAATTAAGGAGCTTGAGCTGTTCTTGGACAGAGCGGAGCAGACTATGCTGGACAAAGAAGAGACAGGGCACAGTTCTGAGGGAGAAGGCCCTTCACTAACTCAGGAGGGAGATGGTTGGAGGAATGTGACTCAAAGGAGGAGAAGAGTAGGGGATCACTCTGAGAGTCTGAAATTACAGAATAAATTTGAGGCTCTTTCCCTTATCACACCTGACAAGGAACACACAGAGGAACAACTGGTTCCACCTGATGATCTCTCCTTCATCACACTTGATGAGATCCAGGAAGATGAACATCAGGAACAAACTGAGGTTCTCTCCCTTAATATGGTTGATGAGGTGCATGTAGGTGAACAGATTGCAGGAGAGAGGCTCCTTGTACTAGGCGATTCAATAATTAGAAATACAGAGAAATGGATTTGTGATGCACATGATAACCGTATGGTGACTTGTCTGCCAGGTGCAAAAGTTGCAGACATCACAAGAAATCTAGATAGATTGTTAGAGAGAACTGGGAACGAGCCAGTTGTCATGGTACACGTTGGTACTAATGATGTTGGGAAGGCCAAGCGGTCTGTCCTGGAAGCCAAATTTAGGTTGTTAGGAAGAAGATTGAAGTCCCGGACTTCCAAGGTAGCATTTTCAGAAGTGCTGCCTGTCCCTCGCGCAGGACCTACCAGGCAGGCAGAGCTCAGAAGCCTCAATGCGTGGATGAGGCGGTGGTGTCGGGGGGAGGGCTTCAGATTTGTCAGGAACTGGAGAACATTTTGGGACAAGCCAAATCTGTTCAGGAGGGATGGGTTGCATTTAAACCATGATGGGACCAGATTGCTGGCACTCAACATCAAAAAGGCTGCAGAGCAGCTTTTAAACTGATAACTGGGGGAAAGCCGACAGGAGCTGGGCAGCATCCGGTTCGGGAAAGTGTGTACTTGAGTAGTGAGGAGGATGCAAAAATTACTGAGCAGAGCAAGGAGCTAGTCACTAGCATTCTAGCAGAAGGATGCAAGAGGCAGTCTAACAATGCAACTGGACACAAAAGACTGTGTCAGAAATGCATATATAAATGCTTGTATACAAATGCCAGAAGCCTCCGGAACAAAATAGGGGAGCTGGAATACTTAGCAATAGATAAAAATATTGATATTATTGGTATCACTGAAACCTGGTGGACGGATGATAACCAATGGGATACAGTTATCCCAGGCTACAAATTGTACAGGGAGGATAGGAAGGGGCAAACAGGAGGTGGTGTAGCCTTGTATGTCAAAGAAGTGATAAAATCTTATGAATTGGAATATCTAGGTGATTTAGAGTCACCATTAGAAGCTCTGTGGGTAAGAGTACCAGGCCACAAGGATGGTCTAACAGTAGGCATATACTATCGGCCTCCGACCCAAACTCTTGAGGGAGACTGGCAGTTGGAGAATGTTGTAAAGGAGGCATCCAGGAAGGGAAGCCTGGTTATAATGGGGGACTTCAATTACCCTCACATAGACTGGGTGAACTGTTGTTCAGCACATGATAAAGAGATAAAGTTCCTAGATATGCTCAATGATTGTTCCCTGGGACAGATGGTTGAAGACCCAACTAGAGGTACAAGAATCCTTGACTTGATCCTGAGTAATACTCAGGATCTGGTGCAAGATGTTAATGTGACTGATCCAATAGGGAACAGTGACCACAACTCAATTATGTTTAACTTGATCATAGACCGCAAGTCACTGATAAAATCTAACACAGAGACCTTAAATTTTCAAAAAGGAAATTTCCCAAAGATGAGGAAACTAGTAAAAAAGAAACTGAAAGGGAAAATTGAGAGAGTCCAAACACTCCAAGTGGCATGGAGGCTGTTTACAAAAAACAATAACAGAGGCCCAATTGGAATGCATACCCAAAAGGAAAAAGGGCACTGCCAGGTCCAAGAGGACTCCAATGTGGCTTACAGGAGCTGTTCGGGAAGTGATCAAGAGCAAGAAAAGCTCATTTAGAAGATGGAAGGCTTGTCCAAATGAGGACAGCAGGCAGAAACATAAATTCTGGCAGAACAAATGCAAGGCAACAATCAGGAAAGCAAAGCAAGACTTTGAGGAGCGTATAGCTAAAAATACTCAGAGGAATAACAAAGACTTCTTTAAGTACATTAGAAGTAAGAACCCAACTAGGAAGGCCATTGGACCATTAGATGACAATGGAAGGCAAGGGGTTATTAAAGAGGAAACAGAGATTGCAGAGAGACTCAATGAATTCTTTGCTTCAGTATTCACTGAAGAAGATAGAGACCACATGCCCAAAACAGAACCTATCTTCGTAGGGAGGGAAACCGAAGAATTAAGCAAGATAGAAATAACCAGGGAGGAGGTCCTTGCATGTCTTGTTAAGCTAAACACTAACAAATCCCCAGGACCAGATGGCATCCATCCACGAGTTCTCAGGGAACTTAAAGATGAAATTGCTGATATCCTAGCCAAAATATATAATCTTTCCCTCAAATCAGGCTTTGTGCCTGATGACTGGAAGGTAGCGAATGTAACACCAATTTTCAAAAAAGGATCCAGGGGTGATCCAGGAAATTACCGGCCTGTCAGTTTGACATGTGTCCCAGGTAAAGTGATGGAAACCATCCTAAAAGATAGAATTAATAGGTACATAGAAGAGGAGGCGCTGCTAAAGGAGAGCCAACATGGCTTTTGCAAGGGCAAATCATGCCTCACTAATCTGTTGGAATTTTTTGAGAGTGTCAACAAGCATGTGGATAAGGGGGATCCAGTTGACATTGTTTATCTGGACTTTCAGAAGGCTTTTGACAAGGTCCCACACCAAAGGCTCTTGAATAAACTTACCAGTCATGGAATAAAGGGACAGGTCTTGTCCTGGATCAGCAACTGGCTAAGGGACAGGAAACAGAGGGTAGCACTAAATGGACACTTCTCCAAGTGGAGGGAAGTAAAGAGTGGGGTCCCCCAAGGTTCAGTACTGGGACCCCTGCTTTTCAACCTCTTCATAAATGATCTAGAGGTAGGAGTAAAAAGCAAGGTAGCCAAATTTGCTGACGACACTAAATTATACAGGGTAGTGAAAACTGTGAGAGATTGTGAAGAGCTCCAGAGGGATCTCTTGACACTGGGGGAGTGGGCAAAACAGTGGCAAATGAGATTCAACATCAGTAAGTGCAGAGTGATGCATGTTGGGGCAAAAAACCCCAATTACATTTATAAACTGATGGGGTCTGAACTCTCTGCGACAAACCAGGAAAGGGACCTTGGTGTCCTGGTGGACAGCTCAATGAAGGTGTCAACCCAGTGTGCCTCAGCAGTGAAAAAAGCAAACTCAATGCTAGGGATCATTAGGAAGGGTATAGAAAATAAGTCAGCAAGTGTCATTTTGCCTCTTTATAAATCTATGGTGAGGCCCCATCTGGAATACTGTGTACAGTTCTGGTCGCCATACCTCCAGAAGGATATTATGGAGCTGGAAAAAGTGCAGAGGAGGGCAACCAGAATGATTAGGGGACTGGAACACCTTCCTTACCATCTGAGGCTGCAACGGTTGGGCCTTTTCACTCTTGAATGACGGCGTCTAAGAGGTGACCTGATTGAAGTTTATAAAATCATGCACGGTGTGGACAAAGTGGATAAGGAAAAACTGTTTTCCCTATCGCACAACACTAGAACTAGGGGACACTCCATGAAACTTTTGGGTACTAGTTCTCAAACAAATAAGAGAAAGTACTTTTTCACCCAGAGGATTACTGGTCTATGGAACTCCCTGCCAGAAGAAGTGGTGACAGCTGTCAGTCTTGACAGCTTTAAGAAAGGATTAGACAAGTTCATGGAGGACAAGGCTATCAATGGCTATAATTATGGCTACCTAAGGACAACCTCCGGGTTGGAGAGATAGGTAGGATATCTCTCAATGCCATTTCCAGGGAATCCTAAGCAGGTGAAGGCATCTCCTTGGGAATACCCTGAAGGAAATGGTGAGCCACTGTGTGAGACAGAATGCTGGACTGGATGGGCTGTGGCCTGTTCCAGCAAGGCTGTTCTTATGTTCTTATGTTCTTATGTAGAACTGATATTTGGCTATGAACCAACATTTTAGAATTCAGTGGACCCTCAATTAACGACGCGTTTGAATAGCGTCATTTTCGATTAATGACGCTACGATGCTCCCAATGTGATTATTCAAATAATGTCGTTATTCAAATAACAATGGTATTTTTACCATCATTATTTGAATGACTTTTTTGTCGTTATTCGAATAACGACGCTACTTGGGGAACCAAGTAACGTCGTTATTTGAGGGTCCATTGTAATAAAAACAGTTTAATACCTTGTACAACAAACAAGATTCCTACTTAAACTCATTGAAAGTTGTTTCTTCCAAAACAATGGCTACACATTTGTCCATTTTCTGGAGGTTAACTCTGTGCAGGACTGGTGGACATCAGAACACTGGACAAATATGCATGAACTCTATTATTTTGGTCAGATATATGCCCAATCACCAGCTTCCCACTGTGGGTATATTGGTCTCAGATTCCATATTACTCATTTTTAATAAAGAAAAATGTTATCTCTATAGGACATGGTTCTTGTATTCTATAGTGGGCAGAATCCCTGTTATACTTCAATTAAATGCTGTCTTCAGGTTGTTGGTTTTTTAAAATCAGGGTTGGAGGAGATAGGCTCTCTTCCTCAACCAGTGGGTCTAGGTCAGGGTTCCTCAATCTTGGTTCTCCAGATATTCTTGGACTTCAATTCCTAGAAGCCCTGATCAGTAGGTGTGCTGACTTGGGCTTCTGGGACATCAAATGAGAAGAGAGGATTCACTTGAGAAGGCCTTGATGCTGGGAAAGGTTGAGGGCAAAAGAAGAAGGGGGTGGCAGAAAATGAGATGGCTAGATGGTATTGTAGATGCAATGGGCACAGAGTTGGGTGGGTTGAAAAGGATGATGGAGGATAGGGGTGCCTGGAATGCAATGGTCCATGGGGTCACAAAGGGTCGGACTCAACTGTGCATCTGAGCAACAACAAAACATTTGGAGAGACAAGTTTGAGGAACCCTGGTCAAGGTAGTGGCCATGTCTTTTTTCTAAACAGCCATTCTTAGGATCTCCCACAATGCCTCACATTGAGATGCAACATCAGTTATTATGTTGAAAATTAGAATGGTAGCTAAATTAAACATCATGGAAATGTGCAGCAGTTAAAAAACAACAATCAGATTTTCCATCTGTGTAAATGCTCCATCTTACCCCCTTACCCTTAAAAAGCCAAACACAAATATTCAGGCAAAGTGGTTGTATTTGTGTCTATTAAGGTGCATTCAATGGGAGCTAGAGGCCTTCTGTAGAGAAAAAGCTGAAAAAATGTGATTCTGCCTAAAGAGAAGTTGTTTAGTTGGGGAAGTTTGACATCAGAATGGAAAGCAAGATTTCTGGATTGTTACATAAATTGAATCATATGACACTGATAGCCATTTAAGTTCTCAGTAAACTGACATGCTTAACCTGTCTAGTTCTCCAACTACACCTCTGTCCATTTCTAACTGCACAATATTCCCCCAGCTGTATATTTTGTCCAAAGGTGAACACCCCCCCCCCACCAACCCTTGACACTCAGTGTGCTGAATCTTTGGGGGTGGGGAGAAGGAGAGTGGAATGTCGCAAAGTGGTTAAGCTGCTGTACTGCAGCCAAAACATTGAGAATTTGATCTTGACAGTGATCAAGAATGACTCAACCTTCCATCCTTCTGAGGTCAGTAAAATGAGGACATAGCATGTTGGGGGCAAAATGCTAATTACCTGTAAACTGCCCAGAGAGTGCATGAAGTGCTCTGGGGCGGTATATAGCAATAGCTATAGCAATCACAATGCCCAAATTTAGTTTTAGAAGCAAGAAGATGATCTCAGATATAACATTGAACATTGGGGTAGTTTCACAAGTTAATTAGCATTTTGCCCCCAACAGGCTGGGTATTTATTTTATTGACTTCGGCATTGTGTTCTATGCACATATCAAAAGCTTTTGCTACAGAATGGTAGTCTCCATATTTTTAACAACTTCTAGATTATCGCTGATGCAATATATCACTTTGAGTTTTAAAATTTTCTTTGTCTCTGTGTACTGCCGGTTGAGAAGCTGCTTACAATGGTGGTTTCAGTGTGCAACACACAAACACACAACAAATTTTTATTATTATTATTATTATTATTATTATTATTATTATTATTATTATTATTATTATTATTATTATTATTATTATTATTATTATTATTATTATTATTATTATTATTATTATTATTATTATTATTATTATTATTATTATTATTATTGGATTTATACCCTGCTCTACTCAGCGCAAGGCCAACTCAGGGCGGCATAACAACATAGTTAAATATAATACAACCAATACAAAAATGCAAACAATATCAAAATACAGTATCATCAATACAATGAGAATAATAACAATTTACAAATTATAAATCAAGAGAAGTACAGTAAACCAGGGATAGGAGGTTCGGAGCCCAAGGCTCAATGACCATAACACAGACCTTAACAAATACCAGGCTCAAACAACAACGCCAAAGCCCAACTCCAAGTTCAGGTGCTGCCTCTTCCCCGCGGCCAGCGCCGGATGGGGAAGAGGGTTGAGGAAGGCAGGAGCGGCGCCCAGCTTAAGAGTCTCTTGCTGCGTAAAGCCCAGGTGTTGCTTCTTCCCTACGGCCAGCGCCGGACTGGGGAAGAGGGTTGAGGAAAGCAGTGGTGCCGCCCGGCTAAGAGTATCTTGCTGCGCCGAAGTCCAGGTGTTACCTCTTCCCTGCGGCCAGCACCGGACTGGGGAAGAGGGTTGAGGAAGGCAGTGGTGGCACCCGGCTTAAGAGTCTCTCACTGCGCCAAAGTCCAGGTGTTCCCTGTTCCCTGCGGCCAGCACCGCTTTTAGAAAAGTTGAACTAAATAATGCATCTGATCAACAATGATCCAGCAGACGTAAACAAAATTCTTTCTCTTCCCTTGACTGTCCGTAGACAATCAGGGGAAATATTTAATCTTTACCTATAAGGAGGGACGTTAACTGTTGGACTCCGGCATACACGCCCGCACCCGACTATAGTATCCTGTACCAAGCCACCTGCACTCGCCTTAACCTGGCCCGCAGAGCGCCGCAATGGTCCCGCTGTCGGCAGTGGGGCAACAGCCCCACGAACGCAAACAAAGGAAAACAACTTCCATTCCCAACGTTCTCTGCGCCGTGCTGCCCTTCAGCCAATCAGGCTGACAGGCGAGAGCAAAGAGAAGGTTGGGAAATGAGGCACACCCAATTGAAATCAAGCCGCAGAAAAAAAGTCGCTGCACAAACGCAAACAAAATAAACTAAACTCAAAGCCCCAGCATCCTCCACGCTGTGACCACTTCAGCCAATCAGGCTGAAGGATGCGAGCGCGCAGAATGCTAAAAAAGCCAGCACGCAAAAAAAAAAAAGCCTCACGCAATGGGAGGACAAGGCCGCCACAGCCGGACGCAGCGCCTCACGGCCTCACAAACAAAAAATCCTGCAAACAATCACTACGAGACAAATGTCACCCTTCTTTCCCGGAACAACGGGGAGAAGAGGGACTCCCTCTCCTACCTGCTACCCCGCCGAAGACATGGTGAGACCACCACTGGCCTCAAGGTAAGTTGAGCCGCAGTGGGGAAAAAAACAGCAGGCAGCAATTCGTCAGGGGAAGCACCCTCCCTGGTGGATGACTGGATTCTGCCTTTCTACTACCCACACCGCTATTTCCAGAACTAGCATGAAACAGTGGTGGAGGTAATAGAAAAGCAGCAGCCAGCAATCCACAAGGAAGAGCACCGCTCCTTACGGATCGCTGCCTGCCGATCTCCTGTTAGGTAAGCCAGGAGAAAAAAGAGACAGAGAGGAAAGAACCATCGTGAAACAGATAGTTCTTCTCTGCCTCCTTTTCACCCGACCTACCTAACGAACCTTACCGGACGAAGAGCGAGCTGACTGCCAGCTCTTCCTTTTCCCCATCACTGCATCAAAACCTAATTTCAAAGCAGCAATGGGGAAAAAGAAGAAATGGCAGACAGGCTGTTCTTCACACAACAAAACACAACAACAACAAAACCAAAAAGTAAACCAAAACGCAAAGCACCAAAATTAATAAAACACAAATAAATAAATAAATAAAATAAACCCATTAAACAACAAAACAATAAAATGAACAAAAGCACCCGAAATACCATAAAAGCACACTAGAAACACCTATCTACAACACGAAAATACCTAACTCAAACAACAAAAATAGCACAAATTAAACAAATAAAGACAAAAGAAATCAGAAAATAAATAACAACCAGAAATAAACAAAACAATTAAACACATCTAAAATGCAAAATAAAAACAAAAGAACAAGCAGAAACACTTTGGGGGTTTAAGTAGAAACTCTACTTAACACCCCCCCCGCTTAACACCACAAAAACAAACAAACAAAAAACAGAACAAAAAATCAAGAGAACTCACCAAACACGTCCTCCCTCCACGAGTGTGGGACAGAACTGAAAAAACAACAAAGAAAGACTACTCTTAACCACAGCCCCACCTAGAGGCTGGAAGAATAAAAACAGTCAAACAAATAATTATTAAATAAAAAAAGCAAAAGCAGTACTCTTAACCACAGCCCCACCTAGAGGCCGGAAGAGTAAAAACAGTTTAAAAAATAATTAAACAAACCAAATAAATAATTAATTAATAAAAAAACAGAAATTCAAATCACCACCACCCAAATCACCCCTAACCCAAAAAACAAAAACAAAAACCAACCCAAAAAACTGCCTGGCAACGCCGGGCACAAATATGCTAGTTCCCTATATGCTGAAGCTGCTTGCAAAGCACTTCAGCATACAGGAAGGTGACCCTGGAAGCAGCTTTAACAGTTGTAAGGCTCTTGTATATGCTACTCCCAGTACCCACAGGCACAGGGAATGTCATATATAGGAATGCACCAAAATAGCAAAAATCCCTGACAGGCCTCAAGGGGCATGAATTAAGGGAAACTTCAAGCTTCTCTGCCATTAGGCAATTTTTTGTGACGCGTGAATAAAATTTAAAGAAGCTGAGCAGCCCACTCCCCAAAACATCCCAGGAAGTGGATTTAATGTCAGTCTGGACAAACCCTATTGCACTTACTGTGAAAGACCTATTGGGACAGTGATGGCGAGCCTTGGCACTTCAGGTGTTCTTGGACTTCAATTAACAGAAGCCCAAGTCAACACTCCTGCTGATCAGGGCTTCTGGTAGTGGTGGGCATCAGCAGGTTCGCACCAGTTCACCAGAACCAGTAGCAGAAATTCTGGCTGGCCCTGCCCATCCAAGTTTTGAAATAAAGTATGGTAGTCCTAATTCAGGTGCAATGCAGGGATTCCCCTGGCCCTCAGTGTGGTGGTAAAATTTTGGGGAGCCCACCACTGGCTTCTGGGAATTGAAGTTCAAGAACATCTGGAGTGCCAAGGTTCACCATCACTGTATTAGGGTCAATATACGTTGATTTTGACTAGATAGCCCTTAGCAACAGCAAAGGCAGCTGATACGTATGCCTCAATATAATTCTGCTCCAAAATATTTAGAAAGAGAGCATAAAATGAATCTCTGTTGCCAGCACTCAGCTAAATGTCACATTTGCCAATTGAGGGTCAAAGCAGGGTGTGTAATATCTTTTATGAGGCCAGCAGTAAGCTACACAAATGTGGTAGGGCATCAACCTCTGCCAAGCTTCTCCACCATTAGGAAATTTTAAGTTCAATCCTCAGGTCTTCCTGAATGTCAAACTCCTGTTGATTGATCCTGTTCATTTTGCAGCCATTGTATGCTGGCATGTGCCACATTCAATCCATTAGTTGTGTGCATTCAAAATGCACTTAAGTTTTTATTGCTTCTAGTTCTGTGTCATCAGCAAGGAAAGGTAAAGTTGATCTTCATCTAAATCACTGTCACAGATTATTGCGATTGATTACAACAAGCAAAGCAAGCTTTTCCAAGTTTAAAAGTTATGCTCCTTTTATTTCCCCAAGTAGTAATCTGTGCTGTTTAAGTTATTGCACACACATTGAATCAGAAAACACGGTGTATATTACTTTTCTTTTTGAAACATTTCCTTTCATGTTGGTTTCTCCCCCTCCACCCTCCACAGCAGAGGTTCTCAACCTACGGCCTGGGGTCTGGATGCGGCCCACAACACCATTTCATGTGCCCCCCCCCACTTCTTCCGCCACACCCGGATGTGCCATGTGTGGTAGACAGGGCAAAACTGTCCAACCCCTAAAGCTGTCTGAGGGATCGTGACCTGACCCTTGGCTTGAAAAGATTGAGAACCCCCGCTCCACAGTTTTGTATGTTGTTTTGCTTTCAACTTCTTGGTACTTTTTTGCTCTCTGATATAGAACCTCAGAAAGATCTTTAAAATATACCCTAGAAGTAGTTTGGATGGCAAATGACAAAAGAGCCTGGCATGCTGTGGTCCATGGGCACCGCAGCTCTCCTGGGCCCCCGCCATCGGCCCAGGATGGGAGCCTCCTGCGGCAACCGGCCCTGCCTCCCTCCGGCCCTGCCTTGACCGGAGGGATGAAAAGACGCCGCGCCGCAGCCGGGACGCCGCACCGCAGCTCTCCTGGGCCCCCGCCATCGGCCCAGGATGGGAGCCACCTGTGGCAACCGGCCCCGCCTCCCTCCGGCCCTGCCTCGACCGGAGGGATGAAAAAACGCCGCGCCGCAGCCGGGACGCTGCCGGGACGCCGCACTGCAGCTCTCCTGGGCCCCCGCCATCGGCCCAGGATGGGAGCCACCTGCGGTAACCGGCCCCGCCTCCCTCCGGCCCTGCCTTGACCGGAGGGATGAAAAGACGCCGCGCCGCAGCCGGGACGCCGCACCGCAGCTCTCCTGGGCCCCCGCCATCGGCCCAGGATGGGAGCCTCCTGCGGCAATCGGCCCTGCCTCCCTCCGGCCCTGCCTTGACCGGAGGGATGAAAAGATGCCGCGCCGCAGCCGGGATGCCGCACCGCAGCTCTCCTGGGCCCCCGCCATCGGCCCAGGATGGGAGCCACCTGTGGCAACCGGCCCCGCCTCCCTCCGGCCCTGCCTCGACCGGAGGGATGAAAAAACGCCGCGCCGCAGCCGGGACGCCGCCGGGACGCCGCACTGCAGCTCTCCTGGGCCCCCGCCATCGGCCCAGGATGGGAGCCACCTGTGGCAACCGGCCCCGCCTCCCTCCGGCCCTGCCTCGACCGGAGGGATGAAAAAACGCCGCGCCGCAGCCGGGACGCCGCCGGGACGCCGCACTGCAGCTCTCCTGGGCCCCCGCCATCGGCCCAGGATGGGAGCCACCTGCGGCAACCGGCCCTGCCTCCCTCCAGTCTGGCATTTGCCGCGGGGGGACAGCGAGCACCTGAGCTCCCTTGTAGTGCACATGTAAGTGCAGACTGTAGTATATATTTTGTGGTTATATTTGTGGACAGAGATTTTTGTAATTGTACTTTTGATAATTGTTTTTTACTGTATTCATTGTATATTGTGATATTGTATTTTTGTATTTATTGTCCGCTATGTAAACCGCCCTGAGTCGGGTTCGCCTGAGTGAGCGGTATATAAGCGTGAAAATTAAATTAAATTAAATTAAAATTAAATCACAAAGGGTCGGACTCGCCTGTTCAACTGAACAACAAAGAAGAAGCTTGCTTGCCAACCTCTGTGTGGACAATTGTCCTAGGAGTGTTAATCTATTAGAGGTAAATGAGAATAGGCATATGCCCTCAATGATAGATAAAATTCTAAACAAAGGGCTCATCTACTCTGTAGAAATAATTTGGGAAGTGGTTTGGGTTTTGGAAGTGGATTTATTGTCATGTGGTCTTTGTGTCACTGTGTGCATTCTAATGGGGCATGTTTTAGTCTGATGCAGTACTATGGCCCAGAGGAATACATGGGATTTCAACTTGCTGCATTTAGAAACAATGTAGCAATTTGTCGCTCTAGAACTCGGGTTACGGAAAGATAGTTATGACTGGCCTGAAAACAACAGAATGAAATTTGAGAGGGATAAATGCAAAGTTCTACACCTAAGGGGAAAAACCCAAACACCCAGTTATGTGAGAAGGATATTGAGCTGAATATGAGCCACCAGTGTGATGTGGCTGCAAAAAAAGGCCATTGCTATTTTAAACTGCAGTAACAAAAATATAGTGTCTAAATCCTGTGAATCCTCCTCTATTTGGCCCTAGTTAGGCTTCATCTAAAATATTGTGTTTAAATTTTATTTATTTTAGCTATTTTTCAGTGGCGCCGAGTTCCCTTTATAGGAGAAGGATTGACAATGAATGAATGGATGAATGAATGAATATAGGTGTGAGGGCGAGGTCAAAGCATATCTTAGAGGAGGAAATGGAGACTGCCATTCTGTAGCAAAAGCTTTTGACAATGCCCAAGTTTAGTTTTGGAAGCAAGAAGATGATCTCAGATATAACATTGAAGAGGAAATAAAACAAGCAAATTCAAGATCTGCAGAGATGAGCAGACAGAGAAAAAAAGGTTATGTAAACTCTGGTTGTGCTCAGTTTTTCACTACTAAGTGAAGTACGAGCAAAACAGAGCGTGTGAGTGATCACTGAGTTCTCTTTGACATTGTTAAGTCCTAAGTTTCTGCAGAGACTGTTGGGTAGTATAATATACCTTGCTCACTATTTCTTTAAGACCTCAGTGTTATAGCAGCTCTTCTGTATTGGCTAATTAGTTAGTCTGCTCACTGAGATGTTGCGTTTGGAGAAGTTTTTGCTCTTGACATCTGCAAAGAACAGTGCAGTCCATCGTTGGATTTTCTGCATATTCAACTGCTGTTTCTGCTTACTGGCTTTTATGACAGACTAGCTGATTACCCAGCTTTGCTTGGGTTTTTCTTTTCTTTAACGTAGGCCAGCCTTTCCTTCTTGGAAACCTCATGGGGTGTATTCACCCCTGCCTCCCTTTCTCCATCCCTCTCTTCCCTCACCCATCCCGCTTCTCCGTCGACGGTCACTTACAGTGCTGATCCCACATGCCCATTTGCCTTCCACCTACTGTGAAAACTACAGCTGAGCTCAGAGGGCTACAGCTGAGATAGTCAGACGATGTCACAATGGGACTATGACATCAGCTCAATTACATCACTGGGAAACACACACGTATAGATCAATGGCATCTCAATTTGGGGGGCGTTCATCCCCCCATGGGTTTTGAGACCCCTGCAGTGCTGATCTCCCAAGCCCAAGGTATGTATGCGCCAAATTTCAGTGGGATCAGTCCAGGGGTGCGGGAGTCTTTGGAGCACATGCAAACAAACACTTCTGTTTTTTATATATAGATAGGCTTTGGCCTGACCTTGCCTTAGTATCTCCCCGTTCCTTTCAGAGCTTCCTTGTACCGGCCTGCTCTGGGTGAAAACCAAGACTCGGAGCTCAGGTCACCTAAATGCCATCCTGCAAATACCTGCAGCAACCGGGTTGCTTGACAGAGCCCAGTCAATAATGGGGATAATAATATTTATATGAAAGTGGTAGCGTGTGGCTTATGGCTTAACTCTTGTCTTACCCACTCTTCCAATAAACAAATGTTGTTGAAGAAGTAAAAGATGTTTGTTGTTCTCGAAGCATAATGTAGAAATAGCAGTTCATTTGTTGGGTCAGGATACAAGAAAATCCAGCAAAACAATGCTAATCAAAAAGTACAGGTAGGGAAATCCACACTCCGGCCTTCCCCCATGAAACAAAAGAAAAACCTGACTAATCTAGGTAATCATGACTAAACTTGGGTTGGAGTCAGCACTCGGTGTTAGAGTCCCACTCTCCCTTCTGAGGTGTAACTCTGAGAAACTCCAAACTCGGATTGATTCCCAAACCCATGTGTCTAAAAGAAAGAATATGATCTTGGCTCTCCTAATCAGCATACAGCCAATTAGGGCCCAGGGACTGTATAAACACTCCCTTGTTCCCATAACAAATGTCTGGTGTTCCCAGGCTCGGGATGTTAATGCAAGCGAACATTCCAGGCCTGGAGAAGAGACAAAACATAGGCCTGAAGCTCTAAGAAGATTCTACTAAGCACACCTGCTTGATAAGCACAGCAGAAAGAATTATGAGGCCTTTGCAAAGAAGCAAAGCTACATTCTAAGACAGTTTAAAAACCAAAGAGACTCCATATTGAATTACTTGTGACCCATTTCATCACAGCCTTTGCACAGAAATGCTGCCAGCCGAAGCGCTAAGGACTCCTAAAAACTGCAAACAGGAATCCATAAGCTATACTGTGAACACCTGTTGTTTGCAAGTTGTTTCGGCAAGTTTACATGACTGCTATCTTTGATTACTTGCTCAATGAACTTTGTTGCCTTTGAACTGTAAATAGCTGATACAAACTGACCACAGAAAAGGAGAAGTTATCCAATTTGTTTTTGCTGTACATATCTTTGAAACCGTGAACTTTCTTTTTGCACCTTCAGCAAACCCCCCCCCCCCAAAACAAAACAAAACAAACTCTGCACCAAAGCTTATCTATGTTCACATGTGTGTACTCAGACTCTCACAAAGGTCACTCTGCCAATCCATAATGTGGTTTGCCTGGGTCACTGATTGGACAGCAACCTTTCCCAATGGGTTCTTTCAACAAGAACACCGCTTCGAAGACCAACCGGACTTTACCGGAAAGGAGATTGGGTACGGGCTTATAGCAGTAGGGAGCATTAGTGACTCCATGTTTTCCTTGGCTGGGGCCTTTGACAGCAGTAAGACAAGTGTCAGGAGGTAAGAGACCCAAGGTCTCATAAACAGCATACGGTGTCTGGCTCACGTCCGCACATAAGGCTGAGCAGACACTAACCACAGCTAGACAAAACAGCTATGCATAGGTACACAGTCTTCCAGCTCGAGATAAGGCAGGAACAGTAAGTCTTGCCACTATCTGCTGATTAAGCCTGCTTATGGCTAACCTAGCCACGCAGGCTGGTAAGCGTAACCCAACCAGCCAAGTGCCACATAGCAGCTTTCTGTCACGGGGGTCGCACGAGGGGTATACGTGATTGCTCTCAATTGTAGTCAATAAATACAGACCACCCCGGGGTATCGGGGCTGGTTTTTACCATCATACTTCAGTCTCGCGTGCCTTCCTTGATTTTAGCACCTTGACTCCCACAGACCATTACAACACCATAACAAACATGGCCTACATCATTACCTGAAAGGAAGTTCATTTGATTCAGAGGTAGTTAAGTAGATAAATGTAGGAATAAGCCAAAACAGGTTGCTGACTGAGATGGAGCAGAAAATGGCAACTCCCCTTTCCCTATGTAAGAGTGCAGTTCTGTTAAAAGACAGCCAAGTCATTTTGTATCATGAAGAAGACATGAGCATGTTTTCTCATCATTGGCACTTAGTGGATGGCAACAATAAATTGCACCACCAGCAAGCTGCTGTCCTTTTATGGTACCCAAAATCTGATGCACCACTCTGCTCAGAGTTTGGAAAAGTTACTTTTGGAATATAGTCCCCAAATTCCCAGTGGTTGCATGAGATGGCAAATTCTGGGACACATGGTAGGAAAACTCTACCTCTTCTGAGCAATCTTGGGCAGATGGTGATTGCAGCCATAAAGGCAACTGATGTTTGGGAGATAAGCTATGAGAAACCTGGGTGACATAGTTAAAAGTAGAGACATCACCTTGCAAACAAATATTTGCATAGTCAAAGCAATCGTATTCCCAGTGGTAATGTATGGTTGTGAGAGCTGGACCATTAGGAAAGCTGAGCGTAGACGAATAGATGCCTTTGAAATGTGATGTTGGAGGAGAGTTTTGAGAGTCCCCTAGACAGCGAGGAGAATAAATAGGTCGATCCTAGAAGAAATCAACCCTGACTGCTCATTAGAAGGTCAAATAGTAAAATTAAGCTAAAGTACTTTAGACATCAAATGAGAAGAGAGGATTCACTTGAGAAAGCCTTGATGCTGGGAATGGTGGAGGGCAAAAAAAGAAGGGGGTGGCTAAAAATGAGATGGCTAGATGATATTGTAGATGCAATGGGCACAAAGCTGGGCGGGCTGAGGAGGATGGTGGAAGTCAGAGGTGCCTGACGGGCAATGGTCCATAGGGTAGCAAAGGGTCAGAATTGACTGTGCGACTGAACAACAAAAGGTCACAGCAAATGTGTATGGCAGGGATACTCAACCTGCAGCCCATGGGCCAGATGTGGCCCATGACACCATTTCATCTGGCCCCACCACCGCCTCCACCACACCCGGAAGTGCCATGTGGTGGAGGAAGTGCAAAATGGCTGTCCGGACCCTGAAGCTGTCTGAGGAAGCATGACCTGGCCCCTGGCTTCAAAAGACTGAGAACTCCTGGTGTAGGGTATAATCTTTGGTCTCTTTTAGCTACATCTTCCTGTATTCACATTCATTGAGAGGTGCATGCATGTCCCAAGGAAAGAGATCATTGTTGCTTCCCCTAGGTTTCGTTCTTGAGTTGAAGCTGCCATTTTCCGCCTGTAAGGACCTTGCATCTGTGAAGCAGGGAAAGCAAAACAAATGGTTAATAATTAAAGAGCCCTCAGGCCTTTTATTTGGATTGAGGTGGGGGCTGAGAGACCATTCTGTTTTTAAAGTGGCCGTAGAATGCTGTGCTAGTGATATTGTCCTACTGGGACCGGAGCTCAGATTTCATCAGACATATGGTGGAAAGGCTGAAAATGCAAAAAAAAAAAAAAAAAAAAAAGGGGGGGGAGAGGAAGTAATGAGGTCTGTATCACTAAGTGCTATGTCCTCTGGTAATTGCAGTATTCCTTGGCAAATTATCTCCTTCCCTTGTTGCAGGCAGCTTTGCAACACCTGAAGGCCACTGGTCCGTGGACCTCTGGGACCCGTGTTCAACTCCCAGCAGGCCTGGGTCTGCATCAACTAACCTACAAATAAAACCGACCATGTACAGTTAGGGGTAGCCCTATCATGCGCTTCTCTAGGAACCTCCATTCCGTTTTTCCTCCAACTTGATTTTCTTTTTCTTTACCCTGGATAATTTCATTCATCATTCTATTGCTACTAAGCATGTTCAGTCCTCCTTGAACCAGTTTTTGAAGCTTTCCTCCATTTAGGAGGACCCACCCACCCATCCCCAGAAGATGATGAAGATGATTTGGGAATTCTGTAAAACCTTGGATCGCAGTTGAAATTTTGTTGTTCAGTCGCACAGTCGACTCCGACCCTTTGCGACCCCATGGACCATTTTCCTCCAGGCGCCTCTGTCCTCCACCATCCCCCTCAGCCCTCCCAGCTCTGTGCCCATTGTGTCTACAATGCCATCTAGCCATCTCATCCTTGGCCTCCCCCTTCTTCTTTTGCCCTCCACCTTTCCCAACATCAATGCCTTCTCAAGTGAATCCTCCCTTCTCATTTGATGTCCAAAGTACTTTAGCTTCATCTTTACTATTTGACCTTCCAATGAGCAGTCAGGGTTAATTTCTTCTAAGATTGACCTATTTGTTCTCCTCGCTGTCCAGGGGACTCTCAAAACCCTCCTCCAACACCACATCTCAAAGGTATCTATTCTTCTACGCTCAGCCTTCCTAATTGTCCAGCTCTCACATCCATACATTACTACTGGGAAAACCATTGCTTTGACTATTCTAATTTTTGTTTTCAAGGTGATGTCTCTGCTTTTCACTATGTTCCCCAGGTTTCTCATCGCTTGTCTCCCAAGAATCAGTCGCCTTTTTATTTCATGGCTACAATCCCCATCTGCAGTGATCTTTGATCCTAAGAAAGTAAAATCTGTCACTGCTTCTACTTCTTCCCCGTCTATTTTCCAGGAACTGATGGGGCCTGTTGCCATTATCTTGGTTTTCTTGATATTGAGTCTCAAGCCAGCTTTTGCACTCTCCTCCTTCAGCCCAATCAAGAGGTTCTTTAGGTCTTCCTCACTTTCTGCCATTAGGGTGGTATCGTCTGCATATCTCAGATTGTTGATGTTTCTCCCAGCGATTTTAATCCCATATTGTGATTCCTCCATCCCTGCACTGCGCATTATGTGCTCTGTGTATAGGTTGAATAAGCATGGTGACAAAATGCAGCCTTGTCTTACTCCTTTTCCTATTCCAAACCATTCTGTCATTCCGTGTTCTGTCCTAACTGTTGCTTCTTGGTTCATGTACAGATTTCTCAGGAGGCATATGAGGTGCTCTGGAATTCCCATCTCTTTAATTACTTGCCACATCTTGTTGTGGTCCACACAGTCAAATGCCTTGGTGTAGTCAATAAAACAAAAGTAAACTTGTTTCTGGTATTCCTTTGTTTTCTCCATGATCCAGCGTATGTTGGCAATGTGGTCTCTAGTCCCCCTGCCTCTTCTGAAACCAGCCTGCACCTCTGGTAATTCTCTCTCCACATGTTGCTGAAGTCTATCCTGTATTATCTTGAGCATCACCTTGCTGGCATGTGGGATGAGCGCGATTGTTCGATAATTTGAACATTCTTTGGCATTGCCCTTTTTTGGGATTGGGACGTATACTGATCTTTTCATTCATTCATTCATTTCATTCATTTATTTGATTTGTATGCCGCCCACTCAGCATACGCCGACTCAGGGCGGCTCACAACATATCAAACAATAATACAATACAGGAAAAATACAATACACAATATAATAAAATACAGTAAACACAGTAACATCTCAGTAGTGCAATAACATCTCATACATCTCTCTCCGACCCCAACAAGTCCTCGAGGGGCCAGCGTCGTCGGCGTCCTTTTCTGCTCTCCGGGCGGGCGGGCCCGGAGAGCGAAGGCAGCTGCGGCGGCTCCGGCGGCGGCTCCCACCTGTCTCCACCCCCGGGGCCGATGGCGTGGGCTCCCGGGCGAGACAGGGAGCTCCTCCCAATCCTGTGGCCACTGTTTTGTTTTCCAAATCTGCTGGCATAATGAATGCAGTAATTTGACGCCGTCATCTTTTAGCGCTTTGAAAAATTCAACTGGGATACCATCATCTCCACTAGCTTTGTTGTTTGCAGTGCTCTTTAGGGCCTTTATGACTTCGCTCTCCAGGATGTCTGGCTCAAGTTCTTCTTCTTCATCATTGTGATTGTCAGGAGTGTTGAGGTCCTTTTGTAAAGTTCCTCTGTGTACTCTTTCCATCTTTTCTTAATTTCTTCTGCATCAGCTAGCTAGAAATAGTTGGTGCTTTTGTCAGGAATTGTGCCTAGGGATGCCAGGTTTCTAAGTCTTGGCTGGAGTCTTAGAGGGGTGTTGCACCTTCAGCAAACACCCCCCAAAACAAACAAACAAACAAACAAACAAACAAACAAACAAACAAACAAACAAACAAACAAACAAACAAACAAACAAACAAACAAACAAACAAACAAACAAACAAACAAACAAACAAACAAACAAACAAACAAACAAACAAACAAACAAACAAACAAACAAACAAACAAACAAACAAACAAACAAACAAACAAACAAACAAACAAACAAACAAACAAACAAACAAACAAACAAACAAACAAACAAACAAACAAACAAACAAACAAACAAACAAACAAACAAACAAACAAACAAACAAACAAACAAACAAACAAACAAACAAACAAACAAACAAACAAACAAACAAACAAACAAACAAACAAACAAACAAACAAACAAACAAACAAACAAACAAACAAACAAACAAACAAACAAACAAACAAACAAACAAACAAACAAACAAACATTATGTTTCACTCAGCAGTGAAAAAAGCAAACTCAATGCTAGGGATCATTAGGAAGGGTATAGAAAATAAGTCAGCAAGTGTCATTTTACCTCTTTACAAATCTATGGTGAGGCCCCATCTGGAATACTGTGTACAGTTCTGGTCACTATACCTCCAGAAGGATATTATGGAGCTGGAAAAAGTGCTGAGGAGGGCAACCAAAATGATTAGGGGACTGGAACACCTTCCTTCCCATCTGAGGCTGCAACGGTTGGGCCTTTTCACTCTTGAACAACGGCGTCTAAGAGGTGACCTGATTGAAGTATATAAAATCATGCACGGTGTGGACAAAGTAGATAAGGAAAAACTATTTTCCCTATCGCATAACACTAGAACTAGGGGACACTCCATGAAACTTTTGGGTACTAGTTCTCAAACAAATAAGAGAAAGTACTTTTTCACCCAGAGGATTACTGGTCTATGGAACTCCCTGCCAGAAGAAGTGGTGACAGCTGTCAGTCTTGACAGCTTTAAGAAAGGATTAGACAAGTTCATGGAGGACAAGGGTATCAATGGCTATAACTATGGATACAAGGACAACCTCCGGGTTGGAGAGAGAGGCAGGATATCTCTCAATGCCATTTCCAGGGAATCCTAAGCAGGTGAAGGCATCTGCTTGGGAATACCCTGAAGGAAATTGTGAGCCACTGTGTGAGACAGAATGCTGGACTGGATGGGCTGTGGCCTGTTCCAGCAAGGCTGTTCTTATGTTCTTATTTTCTTATGTGTATGTAACCAATGTAATGTGAATGAATCGGATCTAGCGATCCTCCATGTTCCCCCTCCCTTTCCGCTCCCTTGTTAATATCCCTATTGTATAGATACTATGTTGCCTGCTAGTCATCTGCCACTCTCTCATAGGATTCAGCTGCCAGCGATAGCGCAGCTGAACGAGCTCAGGTCACGTGGCCCCAATCACCCAATCAGTGATTGGTGCGGGAAACCTTCCCACCATAGGTGAGCCACGCCAGGTATGCAGTACATCAGAATGATGTCACTGATACAGTAATCAATGGGCGCCTTGCGGGTGAATTCAAATGTACTGTACAATATATAAGGAGCTGCATCTCCGCCATTACCTCATGTTCAAATTGACTACACTGCAATAAAGATGTGTTTGGCCCCCTGACTGCTGCCTACTTCGTATCAATCTGCAAACATCAAATTGGTGACGAAGGTGGGATAATGGCTTCCCACAGCACCAAGCTACCTCCGTTTGACATCAGGGCACCAGAGAAACGGGCCCTGTACGAGCGACAGTTCTGGCACGCGATGGCCGCCAAGTGCATCGAAGATGAGGACCAAATGCGCTCGCCGAATGTGGTCTCCCTATGTTCGAGTTGGCAATGCACCTCTTGCTGCCACAGGACGTCAATATTGTCCTGCTCAAAGACCAATTTCCAGCCGAAGGTATCCATCTACCTGGCGAGAGTAGCTTTCCACAGGTGAGACCAGCGACCAGGAGAATCCATGGCCGATTACGCTGCCGCCCTCAGGTTAGCCGCTGCCCCGTGCCGGTGGGACAACCTGGAGGAAGCTCTGAGGGACCGCCTGCTGTCCAGGTTGTGGGATGAGGAAGCCCAGTGGAGGCTGAGGGCCAGGGAGCACCTTTCCTTCAACTCTGTCCTGCGGGAGGCTCTGGTGGCTGAAGCAGTGAGGTCTGGGGTCAAGGCATTCAAGGCAAAGCCTGCAGCACCTGGAGGGTCCGGGTCCGCCGTGCAGGCTGCCCGACGTTCGCCCCCACGTTTGTCTAGCTCTTCATCTCAGGAGGCCTCCTCATCCTCGGGGTCCGAGTCCAGTGATGATGACAACGTCCAGAAAGTCCGGCAAAAGTCCCCGAAGAAGCACGCCAGTGAGAAGGCCCACCGCCAATGCGACGGCTGCGGAGCATCCCATGACCGGAAAAAGTGCCCGTTCTGCGGATGCCGAGGCCACATTGCCAAGGTTTGCAGGCATTGCCGGAGACAGGACCAGGCGCCAGCCGAGCATCCTCGAGGAAAAGGAGGGGCCATTGAAAAAATTTCCACAGGGGAGCCGACCGTGGGCTGTGTGTCCAACGCACACCAATGTTTCTTTGTTGAGGTACTGTTACAGGGGCCCCCAGTTAGGATGGAGGTGGATTCAGGTTCATCCTACTCTATCCTGTCCCAAAAAGAGTTTCTGTGCATCCCCACAAATGTGCGCCCAAAACTCAAGGCCCTCAAGACATCCTTGCAAGATGTGCAGGGCAACCTGATTCCTGTTTTGGGGGTGGGGGATTTCAAAGTCAAGTTCAAGAGGTTCATGGAGAAGCTGCCCCTAGTGGTACTGAAACGGGGTTCCAGCTGCCTCCTGGGGAGCCAGTGGTTTGCTCCCTTGGGTATTGAACTGTCCGGCATCAACACCATAGAGACTGACCCATGTGGGACGTGCGATGCGCACCCAGCGGTCTTCAAGAAGGGGCTCGGGAAGTATAGGGCCCCCCCAGTCTCGTTTGACCTGGATCCAGCAATTCGTCCCATTCGGCTCAAGCCACGGAGAGTGCCCTTCGCCCTCAAAGACAAGATTGAGGCAGAACTGGACAAACTGGTGGGTCAGGAGATTTTGGTTCCAGTGCACTCCGCAGAATGGGAGACACCAATTGTTACTGCTTTAAAATCAAATGGGGAGGTTAGGATTTGTGCTGATCACAAATGTACAATCAACAAAGCTATTCGCCCCAATGCATACGCGGTGCCGGTAGTTAGCCATCTACTAGCCACTTTACATGGGGGTAAATGTTTCGCAAAGTTAGACTCAGTGCAGGCATACCAGCAGTTAACGGTCACACCTGCTACAGCAGCTGCACAAACTATTGTAACGCACAAGGGTGCGTTTAAGGTGACATGCCTCCAGTTCTGCGTGAACTCAGCCCCCAGGATTTTCAATTCTCTTGTAGAACACCTTCTCAAGGGTCTCCCCGGGGTCCTGCCCTACTTTGATGACGTTTTGATCACAGCTGGGAGTGAGTCAGAACTAGCAAAGAGGCTGGACAAGGTCTTAACAGTGTTCGAGAAGGCAGGGTTGAGGCTAAGAAGAGACAAATGTGTGTTTCTAGCGAGGGAAGTAGTTTCTAGGGTTTAAGATAACCCCCAAAGGAGTTAAGCCCTCCGACTCCAAAGTTGCCGCTGTTCGAAACGCCCCTCACCCCACCGCAAAACCAGAATTACAGTCCTTTCTGGGACTTCTCAATTTCTATCATTCCTTCTTGCCAAGGAAGGCTTCAGTAGCGGAACCTTTACACCATCTTTTAATGAAAGACGCGGTTTGGTGGTGGGGTGACAGCCAGGAAAAGGCTTTCAATGAGTTAAAACAGCTCCTTTCCTCAGAGGCAATCTTAACACATTTCAATCCAAAGAAGCCCGTGGTGTTAGTTTGTGATGCTTCACCAGTGGGGGTGGGGGCGGTGCTGTGCCACCGGTAAGCCCCGGTTGCCTTTTATTCAAGGTCCCTTTCAAAGACAGAGCGCAATTACGTGCAAACAGACAGAGAAGCCCTTGCAATAGTCGCTGGAACTAAGAAATTCCATGACTTCCTCTATGGTCGGGCTTTTAGTATTGTGACCAACCACAAGTCACTGCTAGGTATTTTCACCACGTGCAAGCCCACACCCCAGATTCTGTCCCCCAGGATGCTACGGTGGGCCATATTCCTTCATGCTTACCAGTTCACACTGGTCCACTGCCCAGGCAAAGAAATCAGCCACACTGATGCCCTTTCCTGGTCTCCCCTCCCTGGGCTAAAGGAACCCAGGTGCGAGGTTGAGCAGGATCACCAGGTATAGCTGATCGAGCCCCTTGGCTCACCCCCAATTGTGCCCACAGATCTCGCCAAGGTTACGGCGAAGGACAAGGTTCTGTCCCTAGTTATTTCATGGGTTAAGAAGGGGTGGCCCATGACTCCTCCCACCGAGGAGTTCAAAGCATACTTCCAAAAGAGATTCGAACTTTCGATAGAGAGGGGTTGCCTCCTGTGGGGCCAGAGGGTGGTCATTCCTGAGGTACTGAGATCAAAGGTACTAAAATTGCTACACGTTAACCACCCGGGGATTGTGCGCTCAAAGGTTTTGGCCAGGAGCTACTTCTGATGGCCCCAGATAGATGCAGTACATTCTGATGTACTGCATACCTGGCGTGGCTCACCTATGGTGGGAAGGTTTCCTGCACCAATCACTGATTGGGTGATTGGGTCCACGTGACCTGAGCTCGTTCAGCTGCGCTATCGCTGGCAGCTGAATCCTATGAGAGAGTGGCAGATGACTAGCATGCAACATAGTATCTATACATGTTGTGTATGTAACAGTATTACTTTAAGAATGTATGAATGTAACCTGACAATGATTACAATGTAACCCAGCTGTTACATTGCATGAACAGGACTGAAATATCATTTCTGGACCTCTTGGTTTTCGTAGGAAGGGACAATAAACTGCAGGTCAGGCTATTTAAGAAGAGCACAGATAGGAATGCCTATCTTCCATATGAGTCATACCATCCACCCCATTTACGCAATAGCATTCCATACGGAATATTTGCTAGAGCTAAACGTAATTCTTCACATCAAGAAGATTTTGAAACAGCAGCCAGGGGGATTAAGGAGAATCTTCTGGACAGAGGGTATCCTGAGCAGGTATTGGAAAAATCATTAAATAAGGTTAGAAGTGTGGCAAGGAGCACACTATTGAAAAGACAGGAGAGACAACCCAAACAGGGGATTTTTTGGTCCATAGACTATTCTCCCAGAGCCAGAGACATACAAAATATTGTACGCAAACATTGGCATATATTATCTGACATTCCGGGGTGTCTAGAAAAACCCATGATAGGTTTAAGGAGGACTAGAACAGTTGGCAACTTGATTACTAGAGCTGATGCTGCACCGCGACAAGAATCACGGAGCAGTCTGGTCAAGGGCCATCACAGGTGCGGCCAATGCGTTGTTTGCAGGTTCGCTTGGGAGACTCAGCACATCAATTTTCCAGAATTGAATTTTAAAAAAACACTCAATTTTTTTAGTAATTGTAATAGCCAATTTTGTGTATATCTATGGATTTGCCCTTGTGGTCTCAAGTATGTGGGGAAATGCTCACGCAAATTAAAAGTCAGGCTAGCAGAACATCGATCCAGGATAAGGGGACAGGTGGAAAATGCACCACTGGTAAATCATTACATGGAAAAAAACCATCTTGACACAGATTTCAAATTTGTAGTGTTAGAAAAACTCACAGTTATAACAGGTAGAGGTATCAACATTGAACAATTGCTATTACAAAAGGAGGCATATTATATTCATAGACTAGGAACCATGCATCCTAAGGGTTTAAACTATGAAACTGATTTAACCTGCTTTTTGTAAGTACACAGGAATCAGAACCATGGTGCTCCTTGTAAGTAAAACAATCAGTACACAGGTGGCAATGTGAGCTTGCAGATTCAGTCAGGAGCAGGCAGCAAGTTGTATCTAAGAGATAGGAAAGTAGTCAAACTATATCCATATTCATAGACTAGGAACCATGCATCCTAAGGGTTTAAACTATGAAACTAGGAATCAGAACCATGGTGCTCCTTGTAAGTAAAATAGCCAGTATACAGGTGGCAATGTGAGCTTGCAGATTCAGTCAGGAGCAGGCAGCAAGTTGTATCTAAGAGATAGGAAAGGAGGCATACCATATTCATATTCATAGACTAGGAACCATGCATCCTAAGGGTTTAAACTATGAAACTGATTTAACCTGCTTTTTGTAAGTACACAGGAATTAGAACCATGGTGCTCCTTGTAAGTAAAACAGCCAGTACACAGGTGGTAATGTGAGCTTGCAGATTCAGTCAGGAGCAGGCAGCAAGTTGTATTTAAGAGACAGGACTCTAATGGTATGCAACGTCCTTAGCAACCATAGAGAAATTACAGAAGAGACAGAGAGGACGCGAAACACAAGAGTGGTAAGTTTGGGTAAGCTTGGACTGGATAATGAGCATGGGGGCTTGCAGCTGGTTTGAACATATAATATTGTAACAGACATGTATTTTGTAACCTTTCAGATATTGCAAAAACTCCCCTGATGAAATTTATTGAATGAAATGTCTAATTAACCGGATAGACGTCGGGAGTTTGGGGCCAATATATATGGGAGTTTGACTTCCCAACTGAATACGAGTTTATGAGCTGTTTTGGATGAGAGATAGAAAGTGCAATAGAGGAATGAATCATTGTTTCATATTGTTATAAAGGACATAGTGAAGAAGTTGAAGAAAACATATTTGAATTTGGTTACTATTGTCAAGATTACAAAAGGAACTTGAAGACTTTTTGTGCAGAGAAGTATCTGAGTTTGGTTTCTGTTTGATGACATTACAAGTTAATATACAAGAGTTTGCAAAATAAAAATAACATTAAGAATACAAAGACCTTATAAGAAGATTCGTTTATTATTATCTTCATCATTTTTGGGCATACACAAACGGTACATTGTGTTTGTACATCAGAATGATGTCATTGATACAGTAACCAATGGGCGCCTTGCGGGTGAATTCAAATGTACTGTATAATATATAAGGAGCTGCGTCTCCGCCATTACCTCATGTTCAGATTGACTACACTGCAATAAAAATGTGTTTGGCCCCTTGACTGCTGCCTACTTCGTATCAATCTGCAAATATCAAAAGGGGAGAGCTGTTCTTCCCTGGGTCTCCAGGCAAGGGCACAGATCTCAGGGCCAGCTGCACTGGAGAAGGAACCAAAATTTTGCTTGTTTGCTCTTTCCATCCAATACGGTTTTGAAGCGGGGGTTCCTAATCTTTTCAAGCTGGGGGACCGGGTCACGCCCTCTCAGTTAGCTTTGAGGGCCGGATGGCCATTTCCCCCTGCCTTCACAACAGGGGTAGCCATTTTGTCCCAACAGCTTCAAAGGGGTGGCCATTTTGTTTCTTGAATGTCCTTGGAGGGGTGGGGGCCCACATGAAATGGTGCCAGGGGCCAGATATGGCCCATTGGCCTCAGGTTGGGAACCTGTGTTTTAAAGCCTGGAGCATTGACTGTTCACCCTTTTCCTGCTGGCCTCAAGGCTCCTTTTGCTGCCTCTTTGGCCAACCAAAAAGAAAGTCAACCTTTCTCTTGGCTTTTTGTTTGTTATGCACACCAAAATCACACTTCAAAAATAACATAATAAATTGGAGTGAAGGTTTTTTTTAACTGACATAATGGGCAACATTTCCTAGTTATTTCTAAAAGGTGTTTTAAGGCATCTTAAAAGCTAATTTTAAAATGATTTACACCATCCTATCCTACTATCAATTTTAATTCGCTCCCTGAGTAGCGAAAACCTAAGCATCAGCACAACTCAATCAGTTACTCTTCCAGCATTGCAAAGAGTAATTTCTATGAATTACTTTCAAAACACTATAATCAGTAACAGGAATGAATGAGTTAAAAAAGAGTAACTTTCGGAACTCTTTGCCCAAACTTAAGAAATAGAATTCATCTGTATCTAGTCTGATGCAAATTGCAGGATATGTGGCCAATGTAGTCTCCCCTTAAGCTTCCCAAAATCAGAGCCTAACATGCATCAGGAATTTTACAGGCATGAAACCCAGTCTTTCTCTGTTCAGTGATCCCTTATTTAAGAGACAGCCATATCAAACATTCAGCAACGAAACCATTAAAATGAAAAGAGAGGCCTCATCAGGGAGTGAACATTGTAAGCAGGCCAGAAAAGAAAAGTATAAGCTCTCTAGTATGAAACACTATAATGTTAGACATGTGAAAGATGTGTGTGTTTACACACATATGCATGTTTATGTGTATTAAAAAAATGATCAGGGATATTCAGCACCCACAGTGGCATTACAACAAAGACTAGTGAAACTCCTTAGATTGCCTTTTCCAGCTCCAGGTGTATCGGGGTACAGTTCTCCTTCTGGACGAGTACAATGGGGCCATCACACCAGGAGGGTGCCAGATTGAGGAAGGCTGCCCAAGATACCGTCAGCCGATGCGTACTTACTCTTGGCCTCTGGCTCCCAAATTGACATTTGCACTAGGTGATAATAGCATAACCTGACAATTTAATTGCACGTTTGGCATTTGGCAGCACCCGGAGAGACCCTGAGGATATCCCCCCTGCTTCCCAGCTGGTCTTCCTGTCTATCAGGGTCACATTGCCACAAGAAGCCGACGATGCTTCATTAAACTTTGCACGAGCCTGAGATAGGAAGCTTGGCAGGCAGTGCCAGGGCTTGGCAAGCACCCAGTGTGTTGAATTCCTGAAGGATTAAGAAAAGGGAGGATGAGAAGGAATGGCCCTCTGCTGTGTGGATTGCTCATAAACCACTGCTTGCTGCCCTCTATTGTCTTGACCAGGGGTAGGCAACCTATGGCCCATGAGCCGGATTCAGACCATAGTTCCAAATAATCCAGCCCCTGCCCTCACAGCAGCAGCCATGCTGCTGCCGGAATTAGCTGTGGACTCATTTATAACAGCCGTAAACACGTTTGGGACAGCCGTAGATGCATTTACGGTCTCCATAAACGGTAGGGAGACCACCAGTCCAGCCCCTCAACTGTCTGAGGGAGCGTGACCCGGGCCCTGAATTAAAAGGGTTGGCGACCTCTGGTCATGACAGCTGCAAAGTGTTGGAAGGGCCCAGATAAAGCAGGTGGCGGGAGATTGAGGACAGCAGTGAAGGCTGGTTCATTAGGGCAAATGGGACATCTGCCCCTCTCTTTACCTGAGGTATTCTCAGCACTCTGTTGGAACAGAGGGAGAAAATGGTAGAACATATGGGTGTCAATTAGTCAGCCTAACAGCTCTAACACCTGGCAGCAACAGCAGGTAGGAACATCTCATGTCTGAAGGAAAGGTGTGTTTTGGCACTACTCAGCTGAGCTGTGGCGTAAATGAACAGAATGGCGGTAAAGGAGTATCTGGGTGGATGATTTAGTGTTTTGTCTGTATGTGAATGCGTGCTTGGCTGCCCAAGTGTGTGCATGAACATTCCCTTTGCCATCGAGCCTTCTGACTCCACTGACTCTTCTCAACATTGGCTGCTCTCTGTCTGCAACATCATCTGCAATGGGCACCATCTTTGCGCTGGATGATTGTTGTGTTTGGAATATTGTGCCTTTAAGTAATGTAACACTCGAATGAGTGGATGTAACAATCACCAGCTGTAACACTGTAACCTTCTGTATTAGGACGCGAGCTAGTGACCACTAGGGGCAATAGCGAGCACCCAGCTCACATGGTTCCAATTCCCCAAATACCTACAGCGCGGGAAGATTCCCGCCACCACCTCACCTGGACAAGAAGGGCGTGACGGGGAGTGACGTCACGCAGACAGTAGCCAATGGGCTATCGAGGAGCCACATTCAAATGTATAGCCACAGTATATATTGAGCTGTTCATCCGCCATTACCACATGTTCCCCCGGACCATCATGCAATAAAGATGTGTTAAGCCAACCTTTCGGCTGTTTCTATTGTCTTGGTTCTCATACACTAAATTGGCGATGAAGGTGGGATGATGGATCCCCACGGAATCAAGACAACTCAGGCCGGTTTCAACATCAACAAACCGGAAGAATGGGAGCTGTTCGAGATGGACTTCCAAAGCGCACTGATGGTGTCCGACATCTCAGACGAGGGGAAGAAGAGGGCCATCCTCATCAGAATGCTCGGGTTCGCCGCCATGAAGGTATTGGTGGACCTGGTGTCTCCGAAGAAGGTGAACGAAGTGCCGGTCAAGCAGCTCCTGAAAGCGATGCGCGACCATTTCCAGCCCTCAGTCTCAATGTTTTTGGCTCGGGACGCATTCTGGAAGAGAGTCCAGGTTCCTGGTGAGTCCGTGGCTGCCTTTGCAGCGGCCCTCCATTTGGCCGCCGGCCCATGCAAGTGGGAGAACCTGGAAATCGCCCTCAGGGACCGCATGCTGTGCGGCCTGTGGGACGAGGAGGTTCAGCGAAAGCTGATGAACAAGGAGCCGCCCCCAACGCTGCAAGAGGTCATGAAGGAGGCGCAGGCGGCGGAAGCCACGAGGGCCGGGGTTAAGGGGTTCAGAGCAAGGCCCCCACAACCCGACAAGGCAGCGGGCACGGTGCAAGCGGCCAGGCGGGCCCCACACTCCTCCACGGAGAGCAGCGAGGATGAGGACATCCGGAAGGTGCGGAAGGATGGCCGGCGTTGCGATGGCTGCAGGGCGCACCATGACCGCATCAAGTGCCCGTTCAGGAAGGCCGAGTGCCACAACTGCGGGTGCCGAGGCCACATAGCCAAAGTTTGCAGACGGCGGCGCAGAGACCAGAAAGCCTCAACAGACCGCTCACCGAAGAACCAGGAAGGCGTTCGGCCCGCGAGGAAGCAGGACGGCGTGGGCCGCATCTCCGACGACAGCGACGACGACACGGCAGTCCACAGCGTGTCCTTAGGACACCCACGTTATTTTGTAGAGGTACTGGTACAAGGGGTCCCTGTTAAGATGGAGATAGACTCGGGTTCCTCATATTCCATCATTTCACAGAGGGAGTTTTTGGGAATTTCCCCCAACGTGCGGCCCAAGCTCAAAGCACTGAGGTCTACGCTGCGGGACGTGCAGGGAAATAGCATTCCGGTGTTGGGGGTTGGAAAATTCAAGGTCCAATACAAGCAACACGCCGCGGAACTTCCCCTGGTTGTTCTCAAAGGGGGGAGTTGTTGCCTCCTCGGGACTCAATGGTTTAAGCCCCTGGGTTTGTTCATTGGGGGGGGGGGTGCATGCCGTTGGGACTGACCCAATACAGGAGGTGTGTGACGCGCATCCAGAAGTGTTCAAGAAGGGACTCGGAAAATTCAAGGGGCCCCCAGTCGCGTTCGACCTGGACCCGGAGGTCCGCCCAATAAGACTAAAACCGCGGAGAGTGCCTTTTGCACTTAAGGACAAGATAGAGGCAGAACTGGACAAATTGGTGGGCCAGGGGATCCTTGTTCCTGTTGATTCTGCGGAGTGGGAAACTCCGATTGTAACAGCGCTAAAGGCCAACGGGGAGGTTCGAATATGCGCTGATTACAAATGTACCATTAATAAGGCGATATGCCCAAATGCGTATCCGGTGCCGGTAGTCAGCCACCTGTTGGCCAGGTTACACGGGGGAAAGTGCTTCGCGAAGCTTGACCTGGCGCAGGCTTATCAGCAGCTCTTGGTAACTCCAGCTGCAGCTGCGGTGCAGACGATAGTCACTCATAAGGGGGCGTTTCAGGTGACGCGCCTGCAGTTTGGCATGAACTCGGCGCCAGGCTTCTTCCAATCACAGGTGGAACGTCTCTTTAAGGGTCTGGAGGGGGTCTTGCCATATTTTGATGACGTATTGATAACGGGGGGGGGGGGAGTGAGTCAGAATTGGCTGAGAGACTAGACAAAGTACTGACGGTATTTGAAAAGGCGGGGTTGAGGTTGCGGAAAGACAAATGCGTCTTCTTCGCAAAAGAGGTTGAGTTCCTGGGTTTCCGGGTAACCCCTGTAGGCATTAAACCCTCTGAATCAAAGGTGGCCGCCGTTCAAAATGCTCCTCGCCCCACCTCCAAGCCCGAATTGCATTTGTTCCTGGGGCTCTTAAACTTCTACCATTCTTTCCTGCCTAGGAAGGCGTCGGTAGCAGAGCCGCTTCATAAGTTACTAAAAAAGGACGAGGCGTGGCGATGGGGCGAGAGCCAGGAGAGGGCACTCAATGAGCTGAAACAACTCTTATCCTCAGACGCCATTTTAACCCATTTTGACCGCAAGAAACCAGTGGTTCTGGTTTGTGATGCATCTCCAGTGGGGGTGGGGGCGATCCTGTGCCACGTGTTGGAAAACGGGCGGGAGGCCCCGGTGGCGTTCTACTCCAGGTCCCTGTCTAAGGCAGAGCGTAACTACGCACAGACAGACAGGGAGGCATTAGCGATAATTGCTGGGACGAAGAAGTTCCACGACTTCCTCTACGGCCGCCCCTTTACCATCGTGACTGACCACAAGCCCCTGCTAGGCATTTTTACCGCAGACAAGCCCACACCACAGATTCTGTCCCCTGGGATGCTCAGGTGGGCCATTTTTTTAAACGCGTACCAGAACGCGCTGGTGTATCGCCCTGGAAAGGACATAAGCCATGCGGACGCCCTGTTGAGGTCACCCCTCCCCCACACGGGCAGCCACGTGTGCGAGGTGGAACAAGACCACCAAGTGCTCATGATAGAGGTCCTAGATTCACCCCCCATAGTGCCCGCAGAAATCGCCAAGGCGACGGGCAGGGACAAGACGTTGGCCCTGGTTAGTTCATGGGTGCAGAAAGGGTGGCCAACGTCCTCCCCGGCGGCGGAATTTGCCCCGTTTTTTAGGGAAAAGTTAGAACTGTCCATGGAGAGGGGTTGCCTCCTGTGGGGCCAGCGGGTAGTCGTCCCTGAGTCCCTGAGAGCAAGGGTGCTTAAGCTGCTGCACGTCAGCCACCCTGGAATTGTCTGCTCCAAGGCACTGGCCAGGAGCTACTTCTGGTGGCCCCAGCTGGACGCCGATATCGAGCACATGGTGGGCACTTGCGAGAGTTGCCAAAGCTCCCGGCCCGAAGAGGCCCGACTTCCGCACAGGGAATGGGATGCGGCAAAGGGGCCGTGGTCCCGCGTGCACATTGACTTCGCGGGACCCTTCAGAGGATCGCTTTTTCTCCTTATAGTGGATGCTTATTCCAAGTGGTTAGAGGTTATCCCAGTTGCGAACACCTCCTCGGCCGCAACCGTTAAACAATTGCGCAAGGTGTTCTGTTCGTTCGGTATACCGGACACGCTTGTTAGCGATAACGCTAGTTGCTTCACGTCCGCCGAATTCAGGGCATTCATTGACATCAACGCCATCCGGCACATCACCTCCGCGCCGTTCCACCCGGCGACGAATGGCCAGGTAGAACGCCTCATGCGTACCACCAAAGACATGCTGAGGCGCATGGGCCCCGGGGATTTAAACCTGCAGCTGTGCCAGTTTTTGCTGGGATATAGGGTAACCCCCCTAGCATCAGGATACTCGCCCGCAGAGCTCCTAATGCGCCGAAAACTGGCTACGGTACTGACCAGGCTAGACCCTACGAGGGTGGAAGACACTGGGAGGAACATTGGGTTAGCGGGCATGAAGAGTTTCGAAATAGGCGCCCCAGTCCATTGCAGAAACTACGCTAGCGCAGGGCCACCCTGGGTTCCGGGAGTAGTTATTGGGCAAACAGGTCCCGTGTCGTACTGCGTAGAGACCAGCACGGGTCTACTCTGGAGGCGGCACGCGGACCAACTCCGGCGTCGGGTCTTCGGAAACCAGAGCGCACACAGCGCGGAACAGGATTCAACGTTGGGGTTCTCCCCTACCCGTTCAGCCCAAGGGGGAGGAGAGGGGGGCCAGTGGTCCCCACCAAGGGGGGAAGGGAATAAGTTTGTCCCCATAGATATCCTGCGGGATACCCCCGCAGACACCCCAGAAGATGATTTTAGTTTGAGTTACAAAACCGGGGGGGGGGGTCGGAGTGGTCCCCCACCCATCCAGGTGAGAAGCGGGGTTTTTCGTTAGCCCCCAATGCCCCCGGTTTCCCCACAATGGAGTTTACCCCTACCCTGAAAACTGCGGAAACTCGGCAGGTCGCTAACGAGTCTCCCTCTCCCATTGCAGGACAAGAGACCAGGGAACACAGAAGTGATAGCGCCCCCGGGACAAGCCAGCCAGCCTTGCGCCCAAAACGCGCTTGCAATAAACCATATTGGATGAGAGACTTCATGTCATCCTAGGGGGGAGGGATGTTGTGTTTGGAATATTGTGCCTTTAAGTAATGTAACACTCGAATGAGTGGATATAACAATCACCAGCTGTAACACTGTAACCTTCTGTATTAGGACTCGAGCTAGTGACCACTAGGGGCAATAGCGAGCGCCCAGTTCACATGGTTCCAATTCCCCAAATACCTACAGCGCGGGAAGATTCCCGCCACCACCTCACCTGGACAAGAAGGGCGTGACGGGGAGTGACGTCACGCAGACAGTAGCCAATGGGCTATCGAGGAGCCACATTCAAATGTATAGCCACAGTATATATTGAGCTGTTCATCCGCCATTACCACATGTTTCCCCGGACCATCATGCAATAAAGATGTGTTAAGCCAACCTTTCGGCTGTTTCTATTGTCTTGGTTCTCATACACTAAAATGATGGATTCAAGTGGCGAGAGAGCAAATGGTGTCTGAGTTTGTGTGGCCGATATGGCTAAGAAGGCTTCCTCCTCCACCAGCATCTCTCTTGGAAAAGAGCTGCATGTGTTCCTTAGCTTCCTTTCACTCATTAAGATCAGGGATGCCCAAACCTTTTGGGCTGTGGGTTAGTCACGTGGTTCAGGAAGCTGGTCACTATGGCTTGGGGGCTGGATCTGGCCCCCGACACCAATTCATCTGGCCCACAAAGCCCTCGTAGTTTGGGCACCCCTGATCAATACGAACCATATGTTTTACACAGATGTCATCTGTATCACTTTATAGCTTTTGCCGTCAGAGTCATAGCTGAGCAAAAACAGTCTGTTGGAGAGTCCAGTTTGTGCCTTTTCTGTTTTTTGTATATAAGTATTATGACAGGCTTCCAAAAACTCTGTTATATTCTAACACTTGGTACTCTACTATGTCATCATTCAAATGGTATTTTTGTGATGCCTTTGGTTGGCAATCTGTTCTGGAGATACATTGCTGTCATGATTGCATTGGGAGGATGGTGCCAATTCCTGGGAGTTAACAGTTAAAAAAACAACATTTCCAAACTTTGAAAGTGGCACAATATCCTACATTTCTTTCCCCTGGATAGCGGTAAAGGTTACCGTTTCTTGAAAGCTGGTTATGTCCAACTTTAGACTGTGGTACTCATCTCCATTTTCAGATGCAGCACTATCTGCATCCACAGACGTATCCATGTTGATGTGGCAGATACGAATAGACATCGGAGTGCATGGAACCCTGTTACCTTTCCTGCCAAAGTGGTAACTATTTATCTACTTCAATTTCTTGTTTTCGAACTGCTAGGTTGGCAGGAACTAGGACAGAGATGGAAATTTACTCCATCGTAGAGCACTAAGGTCTCGAACTGCTGACCTGCCAACCTTCTAGTCATCAAGTTCAGCATCTTAACCACTAAGCAACCACAGCCCCTCTTCTTTCCCCTACAAACTTTTATAAAGCAGCCCATTTTCAAATTATCAGAAAGGTGGCTGCTCTACCTCTCTGTTTTGTTCACTGGAGATATACTCTTATCCTTCTATTAGAGAGTGGTAAAAGGAAGATGTAGAAGCAGTAGCTCTGGGCTTGGGTCTTACCTAAGCATAAAAGTGCTTCATGTGAGCTGGGACCCTTCACAGTCAAAAGCTGGGGCTGAGCTCCCAATGATTGATGCTGGATCAGGCAAAGCAGTTGGTCATCTACTCCAGCACCATTTGCTGCACTGATCCAGACTGGCAGCCCCGACTGTCTGCTTGGCAGATGAATGCCCAGATCCATGGCCCCAAAAGATACATAGCTCTCACACGAATGCTCTGCACTTATATACCTCCCCATAGTGCTTAGTGCGCTCCTTGGGCAGTTCACACATTGATTAGGATTTTGCTCCCAACATGCTGGGTATTCATCCTTGGACTTTGTCTGTGAGCGGGGTGGAGAGGTATTGTATTGCATTGTTTTATATATATAAAACCTGCAGAGGTGAGGTCTTGTATGTCCTCAATGGGCTCACACACCTCTGAACAGATGTTGCCAGGACTTGCCACATGCCTACTTGGCCTTTGGAGAGGTACATGGGGGGGTCATGGGTCCCATGGGGGGTGTATGTCCCTAAATTGATCTGCAAAGAGAAGTATACTTGACAGGAGGGTGTGTGTGTGTCCCAGTGTATGTCCCAATATGTGTGTCCCAGTGTACCTCTCCAAAGGTAGGTCACCGGATTGTGACATCATCATGATGTAATTGAGCTGGCTAATGTCACAGTCCCAGGTAGGGACGCAAAGGGGACACATATATGGGAACGATAAGGGTGGACCGTCAATGGAGAAAAAAAACCTGGGCAAGGCTGGGTAATCGGCTAGTGTGTTATATATTATACTAGCAGGGGTACCCAGCTGTGCCCGGGTTGGACCCAACCCTGGGCAAGGAGAGTCCTGTGTCAGGCACCCCGCCCCGTTTCCTGTCCTCTAGGCTTGTCTGGAGTCCCCTGTTGCCACAGCAACAGCAGGCCCTTCTCCCCCAGGCCTGCCAGCAAGGCTGTGGCTACTGCCAGCTTGTCTAGGTGTGGGTGTGTGTTTTTGAAAGGAGGGGGCAGTGGATTTTCCTTCCCTCCTCCTCTTTCCCCGTTCACCCTGTGTTTCCTTCCTCCCACTCCTTCCTCCCCCTTCCTCCCCATTTTCATCTTCTTCCCCTTTTCTCTCTCTGAGGGCCCAGTGGAGGCGATTCTAGTGGCACGGTAAGGCTGTATAGGTATAGGTGTTTCGCTCAGGGTTGTCGCAGCAGCTCCACACCCTTTGGCTAGGGGCGCCTGAGGTTTTCCCAGCTATTTTGGGGGCATGTTCTTAGCCCCCATTGCTGTGCTGGGCACAGCAGCCGCTGCAGCCCTGCACATTCTGGCCATGGGTGCTGCTGTGTTTCTCAGCCACACTATGCTTTGTGGGCGGCAGTTGATCTGTGTGCTTGTGGCCCTGCCTCTCTTGCTCTCAGCCTGACCTCCCTGATTGGCCATGTTAGGCTGCAGTGTTTGCTGGGAGTTGTAGTTTTTACATTTTGTTGTATTTGTGGGGCGCAGGCCCCCCACCCTCGGCCTCAGGACCCTTGCAGTGCTGACCCCGGTTGCAAAAGGTATGTGTATGCTAAGAATCACGGGGTTTGCTCCAGGGGTGTGGAAATGTATTCCGCATACGTGCAGCCACACCTCTTCCTTATAGGTATAGATTATTATGTGTTGCTCTTGTAGGCTGAATATTGCATAATTATATTGTATATTGTATTATTGAGCATATTGTATAACTATTGTATTGTATAACTATTGTGTGAGCCACCCTGAGTCAGGTTTCCTGATTGGATGGCATACAAGTGGAAAAATTAAATTAAATTAAATTGGCCTGGGAAGGATGGAAGGCTTTGAGTCAACCATGAGCCATGGTCAGGTTTGAACTCACAACCTTCTGGCTGCAATACAGCAGTTTAACCACCACCCCACCAGGGCTCTTCAACCTACGTTGTTTAAACCATAGTTTCACATTTCTTCCAACGTTTCCATTTTTAAATTTGGCTTTAAATCAATATTTTCTTTTCTGTAATTTTAATTGTTACCAGCCATCTTTGAACACAGGTTTTTTTTGCCAGATAGGTGGAGCATCAACCAACCAACCAACCTGTGGATCAAGGCTAGAAGGAAGACTTTCAGCTGGATTGACATATCAGACTAGCTGATAAAAGCAATTTATAATGCTTTTCTTTCCTACAAGGCAGCCAAGCTGCTCTTTTCTTATTTCTTCTATTTTTATTTATTTATTAAAACACATACAAGGAGGCATTCATGATAACTCACAGGCAGAAGTGCTGTTTCATTGCACCTAGGTTTGCCAACAGGGCCTAAATTCATCCAGGACTCCTAAGTTGTTAGAAGTGGTAGCCGTGCTAGTTTGTGCAAGCATATATGAGAGTAAGCAAAACAGAACAGAAAAAAAAATTAAAAAATGTGGCACCTTAAAGACTAACTCCTGTATTTAAATGTGAGCTTTTGTGAACCAAGTCTACTTCATCAGCCATAAGAGTGAGGCCTCATGGCATCAATTTATACATACATCAAGTACACAGGCACACATAGACCAACTGAATCAATAGGATTTGCGTAAGTCACTGTTTACTGTTCACACATGGTTTAAGGGGTCTACCTTTAGCTGTGGCTAGCATGGGTTTAAGTCAATGAATACTGATTTTCCCCTCCACTTTGAGACCATTGTTCATTGCATCTTCTAGACCAGGATATGTCTGGTTGCATTTTCTCTCTCTTGGTGATAAGAACTTTGCAAGGAGAAAAGATAACAGTATGACCCCTTGGAAGGTACCACTTCATGTCATTTGCTCCAAAATGTCAATATGCAGTATGGGAAATCAGGAATGAATGAACAGGTTCCCCTTCTATCTTATCATCATCATCATCATCATCATCATCATCATCATCATCATCATCATCATCATCATCATCATCATCATCATCATCATCATCATCATCATCATCATCATCATCATTTAAAAAAACCTCAAACATATAAACTCCAAAAATGCTTTATTTTTCCTAAATGATCACTGAATTGCTTGCACACCATACCTTTGGGTAGATTTATTGCATGTTCTTGTAGGGGGGATCCCCCTTTGAACAAATGCATTTTGCATATTAACGTGTAACTCTTGTTCCTGTCTTCTCAGTTTGGAAAATGGTTTGAATGCTTTTATAAAGAAAAAAAATGGCTAATAAAATTGACTGCAGCACCATTGCTTTGCAATTCTTATGAACGGTAAAGTGCTACTTACAGTCATTGATGTTAAAAGCTATTTCTAAATTATGGTGCCATTTATTATCTCTAGCGTCCAAAGTAAGTTTAAATGATGCTGATAATTCATGTTTTACCAAATTTCCTTTCCCCCCCGAGGATACCTCTGATTAACTTATGCACATTTAAGCGCTTTTTAAATTCTTCTTTTATTGCCATTATGCTCTGAGAATCTCAGCGATTCTCAAAAATGGGTAATAAACCTGAGATAAAATGCTACACTTTTAGATCAATGCTGACATATTGCTTGGGTGATTTCTTCAGAGCTAAAGTGATGATGGTTCATATTTACAGAATATATACTAGGTTATTACTAGCAGGATTACCATTTTGTTCTAAGATGAAATGAGTAATTTGCCAATTTATTAAACAGTTACATTTAAATATTGCTTAGGACATTACTACACCAATCTGTTTACTTAGCATAAGGAGTTATCTTTTTTTTAAAACCCAGTTTACTTAGGTAAAATTTGTAATCATCAGGCCTTCCATTAGGAGAATGATTTTTCTCCAAGTCTAATTGCCTGGAAATGAGTTTTTTCTTATTTACTGTGCTAAATTCTGCTAAGCCAGCTAAAAAAAAATCACCCTAGCATGAAGAGCTGCAAAAATTAATAATACATACAGAAGGCGGTTTTAATTAGTACAATAAATGTAAAGGTCTCCCTTGCTTGAAGGCCAGTCATGTCCAACTCTAGGGGGCAGTGCTCATCTCCTTTATAGCCAAAGAGTCAGCGTGTCTACATCTGAAGATGTTTCCGTGATCAAGTGGCAGTCTTGACCAGATGCTGAAGCGTGTAGAATGCTGTTACCTTTCCTGCTGAAGTGGTACCTATTTATCTACTTTATTTTTTTTTTTGCTTTTGAACTGCTAGATTGGCAGGAGCTGGGATAGATGTTCATCATCATCATCATCATCATCATCATCATCATCATCATCATCATCATCATCATCATCATCATCATCATCATCATCATCATCATCATCATCGGTTTATTTGTACCCTGCTTCCCTCAGCCCAGGGATGACTCGAAGTGGCAAAACAATAGCAAAACAATACAATAGGAACAATAATACAAAAATAAATAAATCATACAATATCAACAATACAGATAAAAAATATCAATAATGAGCAAAACAATACATTTCAGTAAAAAATCTCAGTAAAAATACAAAATTTCACAATACAAATTGCTGGAAGCATCCAGCGAGTCTGGCGGCTCCGTCATGGCAGGTCTTCTTATGGCCGTGCCGGCCGCTTCGCAGCTGTGGCCAGTCTCTTGCTCCCGCCTCCCTGCTCTCACCCAGGGAAGCGTCCAGCGGGTCTGGCGTTGTCAGCAGCTATGGCAGGTCATCTTATGGCCGCGCCGGCCGCCTTGCAGCTGAAGCCAGTCTGTTGCTCCCGCTCTCAAACAAGGGAAGCATCCGGCGGATCTGTTGGTGTCGGTGGCTCCAGCATGGCAGGTCGTCTTATGGCTGTGCCAGCCGCCTTGCAGCTGGGGCCAGATGTTGGGACCTCACTCCGTTGCACAGCACTTGGCTCTCAAACTGCTGACTTGCCGACATTCTAGTTGTCAAGCTCAGTGTCTTAACCACAAAGCCACCACAAATTGACAATTAGTACTATACCAAATGTTAATAAAACACTTATAGGATTATGACAGTTATTCTATGCACATGTACATGGAAGCAAGCCATGCTGAACTTAGTGGGATTTATTTCCAAGTAAGCTTACAGAGAATCATGCTGTGAGTCAGTGGCTGCGGTGGCTCAGTGGTTAAGAAGCTCGCCTTGTTAGTGGGAAGGCTGGCAAGTCGGCAGTTTGAGACCCAGAAACTGGATGACGGATTGAGTGCCAGTCTCTGTCCCAGCTCCTGCCAACCTAGCAGTTTGAAAACAAGAAATTGCAAGTAGATAAATAGACCACTTCAGTGGGAAAAAGATCTTGGGGACATGAAAAGGAGCTTCATTCGGTCCTCCTGAGTGGAGTTTCTTCAGCAAAAATCCTTTCAACCCAGAATAATTTCTGATATGAAATTATTATTATTATTCTGCTGTCAATCTATAATCTGGTGTGTACTAGCAACAGCCAGTGTGACAGAAGTGGTTGAAAGCTGAACTGGTAGTGGGCCAGGATACCTAAGAGACCGCATCGCCCTGAGGACATCTGTCCGTCCAACCAGAGCAGACTGGAGGGGCTCTCTAATTGTTCCATCAGCCAGAGGGGCTCGCCTCTCTGGCACAAGGAGGAGAGCCTCCTCCGTGTCTGCGCTGGCCCTCTGGAATCTCCTGCCAACAGAACTACATCTCCAGATGGAATTGCTGCCTTTCAGAAAAGAATTTAAAACCTGGCTGGCAGGCCAAGTGTGGGGTGCAGGTGGAAGGGTAACCTCCATTGGGTGGCTGGTGTAGAAAAATTCCTCCCCATGGTGCCTTTGGATCCTGCACCTCTTGTTTTAGGGGTGGGTGGGTAGTTTTAACTGTTTTTAACATGGTTTTAAATTGTGATTGTGAACCGCCCTGAGTCGGCCTTGGCTGAGTGGGCGGTATATAAATTTGACAATTAAATTAAAATTAAATTAAATTTGGCTGATCCTGATTCTAGTCTTTGCTGAATCATGAAACCTTTCAGATTGGCCTACCTCACAGGATCATTGCAAAATTAATTGAGGTGGAGGGTAACTCCTTGGAGGAAAAAAGGCCAAATGTAAAAAAAAACAAAAACCCAGAACAAACTCCAAGAAATAAATACAATGTTTTAGAGCAGGCATCCCCAATCTTTATTGCACCATGGATTTCATGCTAAACAATTTTTCCATGGATCAGTACATGAAGATTATATGTTTCAGTTTTGCTAAAATCGCTTTTATCAATCTCTCCCATCTGCTAGTTTGTTGTGTATGAAAGTCTATGCCGTTAAGAGAAATTGTAACAGGAAGAATGAAAGAATGTAACCTCAGTGAATACAATGTAACTCAGTGTAAATCAGCTGGATGGAATGCGATTCACCTGCCACTAGATGGCAGTGACTCGCGACCACATGGTAGTAATCAACCAATCATAGTCTACCGTGGGAAACATTCCCGCCACAGGTAAACCAGGTAAAGAATGTGGGGTGTCACCATGACGTCACAAATACAGGAACCAATGGGGAACCGTGTGGCTAGATTCAAATGTACCACTCTGTATAAAAGGAGCTGCGCCTCCGCCATTACCTCATGTTCAGATTGCATACCTTGCAATAAAGATGTGTTTGGCCCCATAACTGCTGCCTACTGCGTATCAATCTGCAAACATCAAACAGTTACAGCTTGAATTTGGCAGTGTGATACCTCACTGTGCACAGGCGGGGGGAGGAGCCCTGCTGTAGCTCAAAAACAAAGAAGAAGGGCCCAGTCCGAGCCTCCTGCCAGCTACATCATTCGATTCAGGCAGTGAGACATCACACTGCACAGAGGTGGGGGCGGAGCCCTGCCATAGTTAAGCAACGTGGAGGAGGGGTCCAGCCACCTGCCTATCTGCTGTGTCTGAAGCCCATGCTCTTGCTCCGGCAGAGCACATTGAAGGCAGGCTGCCATCAGGGCTCCCAGCTCCACCCATCCACATGGCCAGGTTCGGGACAGCATGTGGACTGGTACCAGTCCATGGCTCAGTGGTTGGTGACCCCTGTTTTAGAGGATATCACTTTTGAACTCAGTGACTTTGGAATGAATGTGCTCTCAGCTGGAGAAGACAAGACACCCACTGGATCCTATACTTGCTTACTAGAGAGTGAGACCTATGGAACCCAGTGGGGCTTATGTCTGCATAAGCTATGCTTGTCTATTCAGAAGTAAATCCCACTGTATTCAACAGAGATAGCTCCCAGGCAAGTAGGTTTAGGGCTGATGCCAAAGCAATGATGATGATGATGATGATTTGACAAATCATCATCATTTGATAAACAACCTTTAACAAACAACAATTTGTTGCCTGTAGAGCAGAAAGAGTGCTGCAAAAACTCATGAGGAACCAAAGATCAGCGATAATTGACAAATTGTGTCAATACCTTTAATTTGCCAATTTGGGCAGACATGGCTTTTATCAGGGAGCCCTTCAAAGAGTGAAAGAAATTAATATAAGCATGATTTTAACCAAAACACTTGACAATTCATGAGATGCTCTGGTCAGAATGTTTTAATATTTCCCTCAAACCTCCTAAAATGTTAAGAAATGAACAGCCAATGTCGGCATCCACAAAGTTTCCGACTTTTAGGTTAAGGCTCATATAATGTACAAAATTGCATAAATGGCTAAAATGTTTTTAAAGTGTTGCAAAGAAGCAGCAACCTTTGTGTCATTTCTATACTATTCCTTCACAATCTCTCATTTCTGAGCTGTGCTCAGTTCCCAAATCCTACTCCTATACTTATAAGTAAAGGTAAAGGTTTCCCTTGCTCGAAAGCCAGTCGTATCCGACTCTAGGGTGCAGTGCTCATCTCTGTTTCTAAGCCGAAGAGCCAGCGCTGTCTGCTTCTGCAGACGTTTCCGTGGTCATGTGGCAGGCATGACTAGACACCGGAGTGCACAGAACGCTGTTACCTTCCCACCGAAGTGGTCCCTATTTATCTACTTGCAATTCCTAGCTTTCGAACTGCTAGGTTGGCAGGAGCTGGGATGAAGACGGGAGCTCATTTCCGTCCTGCAGTACTCGGGAATCGAACTGCTGACCTTCCGCTTCCCAGTCAGCGTCTTAGCGACTTGAGCCACTGCAGTTCCCTATACTTATAATTATATTATACTATTATAATATATTATATTATATCTATTATAAGTATATTATACTTATAATAGAGTTTAAAAATGCTATTATCTATACCAAGCCTGTTATATTTATGGAGGAACCCAAGAGATACAATATACATATACATACCAATATACATATTTATACATCCTTAACTGAAGGATATAGCGATCTAAGAATTGGTGCAAAATAAATGATCACTGCGAGTGGTTTAAAATGACCTGCATTTAGGCAAAATAATGCATGCTTCATCTGTGTGTTGTGTATTCTTTGGCCTGGTAAGGGAAAAGGTTGTATTCTTTGGCCTGGTAAAGGTAAAGGTTTCCCTTGCTCGAGAGCCAGTTGTATCTGACTCTAGGGTTCAGTGCTCATCTCTGTTTCAAAGCCGAAGAGCTAGCGTTGTCCGCTTCTGCAGAAATTTCAATGGTCATGTGGCAGGCATGACTAGGTACCGGAGAGCACGGAACGCTGTTACCTTCCCACCAAAGTGGTCCCTATTTATCTACTTGCAATTTGTTGCTTTCGAACTGCTAGGTTGGTAGGAGCTGGGACAAAGTCAAAGGAGCTCACAAAAGCCTTTGAATGTGTGAACCACAATAAACTGTGGCAAGTAGTTAAAGAGATGGGAGTACCAGACCACCTCATCTGTCTTATGAAAAATCTGTATATGAGTCAAGAAGCAATAGTTAGGACAGGATACAGAACAACTGATTGGTTTAGAATAGGAAAAGGAGTACGACAAGGCTGCATATTGTCACCTAGCTTATTTAACTAATACGCAGAGTGCATCATGTGTAATGCAGGACTGGATGTATCACAAGATGGAATTAAGATTGCTGGGAGAAACATCAACAACCTGAGATATGCAGATGATACTACTCTAATGGCAGAAAGTGAAGAAGACCTAAAGAACCTTGTGATTAGGGTGAAAGAGGAGAGTGCAAAAGCTGGTCTGAGACTCAACATTTTTTTTTAAAAAAAAATCAATATAATGGCATCTGCCCTATCACTCCCTGGCAAAAAGAAAGTGACAGACTTTACCTTCTTGGGTTCCAAGATCACTGCATATGGTGACTGAAGCCATAAAATAAAAAAGACGCTTACTTTTCAGGAGGCAAGCTTTGAGAAACCTGGGCAGTATAATAAAAAGTAGAGACATCACCCTGCCAACAAAAGTCCGCATAGTTAAAGCAATGGTATTCCCAGTAGTAATGTATACGTGTGAGAGCTGGACCATTAGGAAAACTGAGCGCAGAAGAATAGACGTCTTTGAGATGTGGTGCTGGAGGAGACTCTTGAGATTCCCCTGGACAACGACTAGAACAAATAGGTCGATCTTAGAAGAAATCAACCCTGACTGTTGCTTAGAAGGTCAAATAGTAAAGATGAAGCTAAAGTACTTTGGACATCAAATGAGAAGAGAGGATTCACTTGAGGATTCAAACTAGGTATGGATTAATTTGACAATTTGGATTTTTGTTTCTCCTTGCTAGCATGGTAATTGGAGAGAATGTCAAGAGGATCCCCAGATTTCCAGTACTTTCCACTGTACATGGCAGAGAAGCTATACAAATACAGGCTCATGTCTAAAGGCTTGGAATAAACAGTGCAATCCTCTATAATTAATTTTCAAATCCCAAATTCTCTTACTTCTCAGGAAGCCCATAGAATGCACTTGGGTTTCCCTCTCAGTAAAATATGCTGTAAACTGCATATATTACAAGAGTGTGTGGCTTTTGATAATATATCTTTGCAAATAAACTAGTAATACAGTAATATTTTCCCATTTGCCTCTAGAAGAAGTATCATTCTCTGTGCTCCACTTTCCCCCTCTACTCCCTGCTTCTCACAGTCCCTATGAGGCCTGAAGAGCAAATTACTGTTAGAGGTGAACGATCTGTCGAGCTCAACAAGAATGCTATCTAACACAGGATAGCAGAAATCAATTTTTATGTGTTTTTGACTGCTCTTAGGAATAGCCTGTAGAGATGACTAGCCCACTGTGCCAGCTTTGCTAGATATTTTCTTCTGTGAGCTACAGGTTACAACAATGTCATAGCGATTTTTTGATACGGCCAGGCTGGGAACAGCAAATTCAAGATCCTTAGCTGTGTTTTCAGCTTCATCACATAATGCTTTTCAGTTGTTTCCACATGAACTGATTCTTGACAAACACTGACATGCTTTTATCAGTTTCAGGGCACTATATAAATTGCGGTTTTCATGTCACAGCTTTTCTGAGGCACTGCTCAGGTTCTTAAGCCTTTCCCACTAAACTAACACAAAGAGCCTCTTCAATTGTCTTCAAAGGGCTCCTCAGAGCACTAGTGGATGATACATCAGAAACCTGTGCTTCACCATGGAGGAAAATGACACCATGTATAAAATCCAAAGAAAATCCTGGCAATAAGGCCAATTATCTCCATGTAGCCCATGGTCAGGTGGATAGCTTGAACTAAAATCACAACTCAGCCATGAGCAGGGTGCTGGATCCCAACCTAGGACCCTATTTTTATGTATTTTTGACTGTTCTTAGGAATAGCCTGTAGAGATGACTAGCCCACTGTGCCAGCTTTGTTAGATATTTTTTCTGTTATCTACAGGTTACAACATTGTCATAGCGATTCTTTGATATGGGGTGAAGTATCATCAATATGCAGATGATATGCAATCTCAGCCCGTGGTGATCCCAATGATGCAGTTGAAGTCTTTTCCAGGTGTCTGGAGGCTGTAAAATCGACAGGGGCTATAAGATCGACAAGAGGGGGGGAAAATTGATTTTGAAGGGGGGGCAATTCGAGAATATTTAGACTAAGTTAATGGCCTTTTGGGCTTACTCCACATGAAAAGGAGTTCATTTTTTGAATGATAAGAATTATATGTCACTGGTGGTGGTGGGGGCATTATTAGAGATGTTTAGGTGGGGCATGCCCCCCCCAAAAGCTGGGAACCACTATTCTAGTGGGTATGTATTTTTTTTATAAAAACAATAAAAAAGAAGAAGATTGAGAACTGCCGAGTGAATTGAAATCTTCCTTCCTTCTGAGTGTTGCACAATTTAAAATTATGGATGAATATGAAGTAGAGTATAGGTAAATTTTGAAACAAATTAAAATGCAGATTCATTTATTTATTTACAAAAAGCAAGCCAAATGCTAGATCTTCTTTTGTACATATGGTGGGGCATAATTTGCAGGCACATAATTGCTTCATTGATTAAATTTCCCCACATTCACAGAATATTTTTCTCTTGTATCCAAGTAGCCCTATTTTACTTGATGGTGCTTTCATCTTCCTAAATTATTTTACAGTCTATTAAGCAGATTCCAGAAGTTTGTGTTGTTTTTGCTCTCCATAAGTTTAGCCTAGTCTCTTCTGATTTAATATTTAGAGCATGACAGTTGTACAGAAAGCATTTTCTCAGTTTTAACTATTGTCTAGTGCTGTGGTTCCCAAAGTGGGGCACATGCCCCACAGGGGGGCAATTTGATTTTTAAGGTGGGAAATTCAAGAATGTTTAGACCAAGTTAATTGCCTTTTGGGCTTACTCCACATGAAAAGGAGTTCACTTTTTGAATAAGAATTATATGTCACTGGTGGTGGTGGGGGCAATAGGATTTTAGAGATGTTTAGGTAGGGCATGGCAAAAAAAAAAGGTTGGGAACCACTATTCTAGTGGGTTAGTGTCTATGAAGTGGATGGTTTTGGTGCTATATTGCTTTATTTCATTTGTTATTAGCTCACATTTCTCCTCCAGAGGAGCAATGCCAGCCAAATAGTAAACCTTTTCAGTGGGAGTAGGTTTCAGGCAACTAGTAATATTCCTGCATGATTCATTAAGAGCTACATCAATTTATCAAGGTAAGATAACCAGTATGTGAAATTCCTGACATATGAGAATATTGGTTAGTCATTTGTGTAAATGTTAAACAGTAATGGTGCCAGGAAGCCACCCTGTGGGAGACTGTTCTTTTTGATTTCTCTAGCGACTGTACATCTCTTGAAATTCAACAAAAATCTTTGGTTTTGAACAGTGGTGGGTATTCAAGTTTTGAAATAAAGTACTGTAGTCCTAATTCGGGTGTGACACAGGGCTTTCCCCCTGGCCACGCCCACCATACCATGTCCACAGTGTGGTAGTAATTTTTTTTGGAGCCCATCACTGGTTTTAAAGTACTGTACAATGGCAACCATTTCTGTTACTGCATGATTTTTTTAAAGTAGAAAATTAGATCTTTTTGAGCAGCAGTTGATGGTGGACAGTGTCATATGCTGCTATAAGGTTGACAAATGCTTCTCCGGTTAATTTATGTGTTTAAAAATCATACTGGGCAGTATAGAAATGCAATAAATAAATATAAATAAAATTGTATACATTGGCTTAAATTTAAGGTTTGAGCCATACAGTTCTTATCAAGTATAAACCCTACTTGTTCTGGAATTAGAAGACGTTCAAATTTAGGGGCTATACAAAATATAGAATCATTCATTCAAACACTCTGTATAAGTAGCATAGACATAAACCTTTGGTCTCAGATTCAGGCTTCTCAAATGTCTGTTCTAAACAGAACAAGAATTGAAAATAATTAAGACCTCTTAACTATGGGGTGCCTTAAAGTATGCATGTAAGAACTACCCAGGATCCTACAGATAGTAATTGTTCTTATGTGCTATAGTTGGAACTGACTTACAGAGGCCCTAATAGGGGTTTCAATATGAGATATTTAGGGAGCGGTTTATCACTCTGTTGTGTATACATGCAGTTCAGCTGCTCGCCATTAGTGCAGCTGACGGAGCTCACATGGCTCCAATTCACCCAAAGAGAAACTAATGCGGGAAACCTTCCCGCCACAGGTGAAACTATGTCAGGTATGCATTACGTCAGGAAGACGTCACCAATACAGTAACCAATAGGCGCCTGGGCGAGATTCAAATGTATCATGTACCATATATAAGGAGGCAAGGCTCCACCATTGCCTCATGTACAGATTGACCATGATACAATAAAGTAGTGTTTAGCCCGTCTGCCGGCGTCGTGTGCAATCAATCTGCCTACATAAAATTGGCGACGAAGGTGGGATAATGGCGTCCCACAGGGTCACCCTATCTCCATTTGACACCTCTCAGCCGGAGTCATGGGACCTCTATGAGGAGCAGTTCTTATATGCGATGGACGCGGAGAAGATCGAGGGTGAAGCACAAAGGCGAGCCTGCCTACTGGCTCAGTGTGGGTTGCCAACCCTGGAACTGGCAAGGAACCTCCTGATGCCAAGGGTACTCAAGATGGTACCACTGGCCAAAATCCTCGCTGCCCTGCAGGCACATTCATTCATTCATTCATTCATTCATTCATTTATTTATTTCTACGCATTTATATTGCACCCTCCTGGTGGGTACACCATTCAGGGCGGCTAACAACATAGTAAAAAATTACAGTAAAACAATAAAACAACAATAATTAAAACAGATCTAAAAGCCCCAATTAAAACCAACATTAAAAACACAAACATATCATCATTAAACAAACAACCCACCCCACTCTACCCCCATTAAAACAGAATAACCAGGCCAGGTGGCAGCCCCTCACATAGGCTAAATCAGCCACCGAGCTTGACTGGTAGAGTCAAACGTGCCCCACACCTGCTGGAAAAGCCATGTCTTCAGCATCTTTCTAAAGAGGAGTAGTTCTGTCTGGAGCCGCAACTCAGGTGGTAAGAGGTTCCATAGGGCAGGGGCAGACAGGGAAAAGGCTCTTTTCCTGGTCCCAGTAAGATGTAACTCTTTCACTGATGGAACCAGCAGTGAGCCCCTCCTGTCTGCCCTAGTAGGATGGGCTGAATTCCTTGTGGCGACGCGGTCTCTTAAGTAGCCTGGTCCAATGCCATATAGGGCTTTAAAGGTCAAAACCAGCACCTTGAATTGCACCCGGAGACACACTGGCAACCAGTGCAGCTCCCGGAGAAGTGGTGAGGCCCGAGTATAACCCCCGAGCCCCATCACAACCCGGGCAGCCGCATTCTGGACCAGCTGAAGCCTCCGAATGGTCACCAAGGGCAGCCCCATGTAGAGCGCATTACAATAATCCAATCTGGAGGTGACCAGAGCACGAGTGACCATGAGCAAGGAGTCCCGGTCCAGGAGTGGGTGCAATTGGTAAATAACACGAAGCTGTGCAAAGGCCCTCCTAGCCATGGCTGCCACCTGCTCTTCGAGCAGTAGCCGTGAGTCCAGGACGACCCCCAGATTGCGCACCGGATCTGACTGAGGCAAAGATGTTCCAGCCATGACCAAAGATGGTAACTCCTGGGATAACATGGGACCCCACATCCAAAGCCACTCAGTCTTGCCAGGATTCAGCTGAAGCCCATTGTCCCCCATCCAGACCCGAACAGCCTCCAGACACCTGGTCAGGACTTTTCCGCCCAAAGGTGTCCATGTTCCCGGCGAGATTGGCATTCAGCCAGCGAGAGCAATGACCTGGAGAAACTGTGGTGGTGTACGTAGCCACGCTGAGGCTGGTGGCCGTTCCATGTCGGTGGGGGGCTTTCCTGGCCGAGGCCTTGTGAGACCGCCTCCTACTCAGCCTGCGGGATGAAGAGGCTCAACGGAAGTTGCTAGCCGGAGACAAGGACATCACGTTCGAGCAGGTCTTGCGGGCCACGCAAGCTGCTGAAGCGGTAAAGGATGGAGTGCGGGCATGCAGGATGAGGTCCACAGCCCAGGGAAGCTCCGCTGTGCAAGCCCACAGATGTTTATCACCCCGTGCACAAGAGTCGAGAGCTGCGACAGCCGCCGCTACGTCCTATTCGGGCTCCGGCGAGAGCGAGAGTGAACCAGAGGTCCAGAAATTGAGAAAAAGGCCATCCGAAAGGAGAGACACCACCGAAGCAAGTCAGCACTGCGAGGGGTGCGGGGGCTCACACAACCAGAAGAAATGCCCATTCAAGAAGGCAGAGTGCCACAACAGGGGGGCGTGGCTAAGATGAGCATGGAGTAACACACAAGTTGCTTCGTTCATGCCAAAGAATGTGGATTTAATGTGGATTAATTGAAAATATTGAATGAGAAACTGCATGAAATGAATGGTGAGAATCTCCGAAGCTTATAAGATTGAACTGAGATTGGCAAAAGTTCAAAGCCTGAGGATCAGGGGGGGGGGGGTTTGAGAGAGGCCCAATGTAGGCTGCATTACTTGAGCCACTCTGAGGTCGGTCGAGAACTTTGCATTTCAAAGTGAGGTTTTTTATTGAAAGAGTGTTGATTACCAAAAAAAGAGAAAAAACCAAGGAGGCGGCGGCAGTGGACGAGGGGTTTTGGAGTTGAATGGAGAATGCCAGCGAAGGCTAAGTATATGCTGAGGGCAGCAAAAGTTGGGAAAGAAGGAGGAAGATGGGCTGGAATAATGGCGGCTGTCGATCTGGAAAGGGAAAGTGAAGACTGGAAAAGTATGGTGAGACTGGAATGAGAGGGGACGGACCAAGAGGAGTTGGAGGTACTGTTGGAGCATGTGGGTGTGTGAAGAGGTGGGAAGGCAAATTGAAGAAGTTTGTTGCTGGACTTTGAATAAAGAAGGATTTGGTGGTGTGGTCTGGCAGAGAAGGTTGAGTGGATCGACCTGGGAAACTGCAGCCGTGGTCTGATTTATAAAAAGGGGTTAATGGAGTAGCTGATTTTTTGAGCCAAGATTTCTACTTATAAGCCCACAAACCTAACAAGAGAAGTAGTTATATTTTAAAGCTACGGTTCTGTTATGGATACTAAGTTACATCATCTCTTTCTCTGAACTTTTGCTTGGATTTTTTGGAGATTTCTCTGGGCTTTTTTCAATGGATGGAATAGACTTTGAATGAACCCGGATTCAAGTTTGTTGCAGCTGAATTACAAAATTGGATTATAAGGCTTCTGCTATTGCTATCTTGGATTGCTCTTCCTCCCTTGTTAGGGAATATATAATTCTTCTCTGCTTCACTATGGATTACAAATTTTTATTTTATTTTATTTTTCTCCATCTCTGGATTGTGTGAGAGAAAGTGCTGATACTTTTTGATGACTTTCTTTGCTCTCTCTCCACTGCTTATTTGGATACTTAGTGGCTGGAGTTTCCATTTGAGCCTACGGTACTGGGATACACTGAGGGAGATATATTGTTGTCGATTTTGTAGCTAAACCTAAGAAATTGGATTGCAATTGTATAAGCAGAAGAGCTCCTGACATATTTAAAGTTGGATATTAATGGTTCATTGATATTTTTTTTGAGCTGGAATTGATTATAAAGGATTGAGTGGCTTCAATCAAGTCTTGGTGGATGTAAGCAACTCCCCCCCCTCTTTTCTGGAATACAATTGTTGGAGGGTGTAAGGATCTACAAGTGGAATAGCAGCTGTTGGTGGATTACAATAAAGAATTGGGTTTCCATGTTTTGGACATAAAGTGTGAGAGATTATAAAAGCTTCAATCAAGCTCACGGATTTCGAAGTGGGTCAAGCTGAGAGCTCTGGCTTGTTTAAACTCTGGAACAGTTTCAAGGAGAGGGTTTTGTGGGATCTAAAAGAATCACTACATTGAAACTATTATTTGACATTACAATGGATAAAGCTGCAAGGAGCAAGGGGAAGGAGGAGGAGGTTGTGAAACCTAAGAGAAAAGATAAAGCAGCAGCTGCGGAGATGCCTTCATCATCACCGGAACCAACCGCTTTTGATCAAACTCAAATAATGGTTGAATTTGGTAAACTGTTCCAGAAATTCAAAAGGATGGATGAAGCAAGGGTGAAAGATAAAAATGAAATTCTGGGAAAACAGGATAAATTGGCTGGAATGGTTATTGATTTTTCTTTAAAAAAAAGTTGGATTAAACATTCATAAGTTAGAGGGCAATGTTAAATTGATGCAAAATGATATGAAAGCAATGAAAGGGGAAATGAAAGGGATACAGGAAGAGGTGAAGGAAAATAAGGTGAAAATGGATGAGCATGAAAAAAGGATATATGTGATGGAAGAAATGATGAGAAAACAGAATATTGTGATTTGCCATATGATTGAACGAACGCCAGACCAGCTAAGAGACAGAATTGTTGATTGGTTAAACAAATTGAAAATAGGGATAGATTTTGTTAATGAGGACATTGTAAGTGCTTACAGAGTGGGACCAAGAAGGGGGAAAAATGATTACAGGAATGTTTTGGTTAAATTTGCAAATTGGGGGGATAAGCTGAAGGTAATGGCCTTCTTAAAACAAGCTGGTTCTGGCACTTTAAAAATCGATGGAAATGATGTGGAGGTATATAATGACATTGCTATTAAGGAACGTGGTTGGAGATATAAGATGAAACCTGTAACAAAATTACTGATGAAAAAAGGGATTAAATCCAATTGGCGGTTTCTATAACAGTTAAGATTCTTCCATGACAGAAAAATGCAGGTGATTGATGCAGGAACAGACACATTGGAGTATTTGACCTTACTGGATTTGGTTAAGGCGGGTTCAAATGAGTGGGTGGAGCTAAGGAAAGATCTGTTGGGGTCGGGAGGGATAAGGAGGGATAATGGTGAAGCAGATGAGGGGGTGCTGCAGGAGGAGAGCAACCAGGTGGAGCAGAAGATGACCTATCATTGATTGTGGTGGAGGAAGAGCCAAGTAAAGGATAGAAGGAAAAAGGAATGAAAGTAAGAATTCTTATAGGGGAAGAGTTTTGTTTTTACAATGTGGAAGTTGCGCTTGAGCCATAACTACCATGTGCACCTTACACGTTTCCCCTCCCCCCCTTTGGATCATGAAGGCAACCTTTTTTTCTTGAAGAAGAAAGTGGGGAGGGTAGTAATGAGTGTTTTTTGTGGTAAGTTTTGTTATAGTTTTTTAGGGTTAGTTGGTAGCACGCCCAAGGGAGAGCTCAGAACTGGTAGAAGAGGGTGTTTAATTGATAATGAGGGGTATTAAAGTGTTAACGTGGAATGTAAAAGGTACAGGATCTGTGGTCAAGAGGAAGAGGATAGAACTAGCATTGAGGAAGGACAGACCGGACATAGTCTTTCTACAGGAAACTCATCAAAAATCTCAAAATACGAATAAAATTGTTCTTGGTTGGATGCAACATTATGAAAAGTCATATGGTACATCAAACGCAAGAGGAGTCACAATTTTGATTTCTGCTAAATTGGGATTCGAGAAAATAAACAGTATTTCGGACCCAGAGGGGAGATATTTGATAGTAAAAGGGAAAATAGATGATGAGGAAGTAACCCTGGTGAATATATATGCCCCAAATGAACATCAAGCTGAATTTTTAGAAAAAGTGCCCAAAATTTTGGTAATAGAAAAATCAGTAAAGATGATTGTGGCTGGTGACTTTAATTTAGTAAGATCAAATTTGGATTGTACAAATATTTTAAGGTGTGAAAAAGGCATTAAAGGATAGATTTTGGATAACTGGATGATTTCTTTAAATTTGAAAGATTCGTGGAGAGAGGTTAAGGGATCAGAAAGGGCATATTCATATTTTTTGAATGTTCATAACTCATATTCTAGAATTGACTATATATTTGTAACTGAAAATATGGTCAAAAATATGGAGGCGATTGAAATTGGGTTTTTAAAGGAGTCAGGCCATGCTAAGGTGATTCTAGAATTGAGTTTACAGAGTGAAAGTAGAAAGACAAGGAGATGGCGATATGATGTTAATTAATTTAAAGACCAAAAATGTAAAGAACAAATTATGGAGAGTTGGAAGGAAAGTTGGCATTGGAATGATAATGGTGAGGTAAATTTTAATGTGGTCTGGGATGCCATGAAGTTGGTTTTTAGAGGAGAGTGTATTAAGTTGGCAAGTAATAGATATAAAAAGCATAAGTTAGCACAGGATAAAATTGAAAGCGAGATAAAGCAGTTACAGGAGGAACATTCAAAGACGAAGGATAGGATGGTATTTGGTAATCTACAAAGATTGAAGGCTGAATTGGTAGGCAAAGATATAGAAAAAGTGAAAAGAGATTTGATTTATCTAAAAAGAGAGTATTTTGAATATAGTAATAAAATTCAAAATTATTAGCAAAAGCAGCAAAAAATAAAAGGGAAAAAGGGAAATTGGTGTTTTGATTAATAATCAAGGGATAAGATGTAATAAGATAAGAGATAAATGTAAAATTGTGAAAGATTTTTATCAAGCTTTATATGCAAGAAAAGAAATAGATGTGGAGAAGCTTAAAAATCAGCTAGAGAAGCAAATGGTGAGTGGAATAAAACAGGAGCATAGGGACAGAATGGAAGAACAAGTATCAGAAAAGGAAAAAGAGGTAATTGCGGGCTTGAAATTGGGGAAAGCTCCTGGGGAGGATGGGCTATCTGCTGATTTTTAGAAGGAGTTTAAAGATATAATAGTACCAAACTTGGTTAAACTATATAATCATATATTGGATAGTGGTCAAATTCCTACTTCATGGTATAGGACCACAATTGTATTGTTGCCAAAACCCAGGAAGAATTTAGAAAAAGTAGAATCATATAGACCAATTTCGCTTATAAACCAAGATGCCAAGATCTTCACAGCAATACTGGCTAATCGTTTAAACAACTTTATGGGTAACTATATAAATTTAGATCAAGTGGTTTTTTTGGAGGGGAGGCATATGGCAGATTTGAGTAGAAGAGTGTTAGATTTAATAGATATTGTGAGTCAAACGAAAGAAAAAGTGGGATTAATATCTTCGGATATCTTTAAGGCATTTGACTCCCTACAATGGATTTCAATTAAGGAAATAATAAAAAGTTATGGATTTGGCGATAAATTTAGAAGGGTAATTGATCAATTATATCAACATGGAATAGCCAATGTTAAACGATGAGTTCACGGATGAGGTAAAATTAGAGGCAGGTACAAGACAGGGTTGTCCTCTATCCCCTATATTGTTTATTATGGCAATGGAGATTCGGGCAAAAGCTATAAGAGAGGATGGAAAAATAGAGGGGATTATGGGGAATAAAATAAGCATGTATGCCGATGACACATTGATAATTGTAAAACATCCTGAGAAGGTTATGAATAGAATTAGAGTACAATTAAAAGATTTTGAAGACGTTACGGGTTTAAAGATAAATTGGGATAAATCAGAAATGATGCTCTATAATATGGGAGAAAAGGACCAAAAGAAGATAAGGGGAATGAGCAACATTCAAATTAAAGACAAGCTGAAATATTTGGGTATAAATATATCAAACAGATTGGATGAGCTTAAAAGTTTGAATTATGATAGTATGAAAAACGAAATTAAGCTTAAAATTAAAAAATTTCAAAAGTTAAACCTGTCATGGTTTGGGAGAATTGCTCTTAGCAAAATGATGTTGTTACCTAGAATTAATTTTTTATTTGAGGCATTACCAATTCAATTGAAAGATAAGGAGATTAAGGAGTTTCAAAAGCTGACAAATAATTTTTGTAATGGGGGAAAGAAGCCAAAAAAATTGTGGTACTTACCTCAGAAAGAAGGGGGTTTAGGAATGCCAAATTTGGTGGTATATTATCGAGCCTTTCAAATTAAAAATGTTGTGAAGATCTTGGCAAGGAAAAAACAATTTGGGAAGAAATTGAGATGAGGGATTATAGAAACATAGGTAAAATGGTTTTTTTAGGAGGTAAGGTGGAAAAGGTAGTAACTAAAAACACTTTGATGAAAGGATTAATGAATGTATGGAAAAAAGTAAAGAAGGACCTGGCCCCGAATTCCTCTCCAATTTTGGAATTGTTAGATATGGCGAGCTTCCCGATAAAGATAGACAAAGAGGTACAGGGAATATTGGATAAGAATGAAGTGTTCCTGGTGAAAGACTGGTTACGGATCTGTAGGGATAATGATAGAAAGACAAACTTGTTTGAACAATTGAAAATGAATTGGTTGCAGAAAATGATGGTAAATAATTGGAATAACAAATATATGAGAGAATACGCTTTTGATAGAGAAATGACGGAATTTGAAGAATTGATCCTAAAAGTTAGAAAGGGAGAAAAAATATTAAGGGCTTAGTTAGTAAATTGTATACATTATTGAATAAAAAGGGTGATCCACAGGAGGAATTGAAGTCAAGTTGGGAACAAGAATTGAATATAAAGATTGAAAAAGATATATGGAGAAATAAATGGAAAAAGAGGATAATGAGAACCATGTCGGTTAGAATTAAGGAACATAACTATAAAATGTTATGGAGGTGGTACCTAACTCCAGTGAGGTTACATCAAATTGATAATAAATGGGATAAAATGTGTTGGAGATGTAAGGATAGAGTAGGAACTTATGAGCACATGTGTGGAGTTGCATCGTGGTAAAGGATTTTGGGAAAAGAATTGAAAAGGAGATTGGAGAAATATTGGGTAAGAAAATCAAGCTGGGATCAGGTACCACTATGTTAACAAATGTGGAAGGTACTAATTTAAATAAGGATGAGAAAGAATTATTTGAAATAATGCTTACGACGGGTAGACAATGTATTGCTAGAAATTGGAAAAATGACATATGCATACAGACGGAGGAGTGGTATAAAGAAATGTGGAATTTAGCATTGAATGATAAACTAACATGGGAGATAAAAGAAAATAAGGGTAGCTTGAGAGAGAACAGATTTTGGAAAATATGGAACCCTTTTGTGGATCACCCACTTATGGGTGTTGAAAGTAACAGACCTGTACTGGAACAAAGTAGTTTTTGGAGATAAAATAATGAGTCACTCTGAGCTCTCCTGGGCAATGTAAATAAACACGGGGTGTGTATATTATTGTTTTTGTTATTGTTTCCTATCCAAATTGGTAATGAATTGAATAAAAATGTGTATGACTCAGTAGTACTAGTAATCAAGTAATATTAAAAAGAAGGCTTTGAGTTAAGGGTAACAATACTTACTGTGTCATATTTAAGTGAATATATTTTTAAGGGTGGCATTAATGCATTTGAAATATAATGATAGATGAAAAATGTATTAGGATAGGTTGTATCTTTTTTTGTTTATTGATTGTTTTCTTTTGTTTATTTAGTATTTTAGTGTATTTTTATTATTAGTATTTTTATTATGTATTATTGTGTATTTGTATTTGTTGAAAAATTCTAATAAAAATTACTAAAAAAAAAAAGAGTGCCACAACTGCGGACGGTTGGGCCACATAGCGAAGGTGTGCAGGCAACACAGAAGTCGAGACCCTGACTGGACCAGCCGCTACGGCTGAAAAGATGAGGCCATTGGAAAGGTGCACGCAGGGGACACCGTGATGAGATGTGTGTCGGACCGACGCACCTGGTTTTTTGTGAAGGTACTGTTGCAGGAGGTTCAGGTGAAGATGGAGGTGGATTCAGGGACTGCCTATTCCATAGTCTCGCAGACGGAGTTCCTGTGAATATGCCCTAGGGACCGCCCCAAACTGAGAGCCCTCAGGACGAACTTGCGGGACGTTCAAGGTAACTACATTCCAATCCTGGGGGTGGGAGATTTTATCGTCCATTTCAAAAACTTCATGAAGAAGCTGCCTCTGGTATTTCTTAAGGGGGGTCCAGTTATCTTCCAGGCACTCAGTGGTTCGAATCGCTGGGCATTGCATTGACTGGCATCAACGCCATCCAGGGTGACCCCATTCAGGAGGTGTGCAATGCACATCCCGCTGTTTTTGAAAAAGGACTTGGGAAGTACAGGGGGCCTCTAGTGGACTTTGATATAGACCATTCCATTCACCTGGTACGGCTCAAGCCGCAAAGAGTGCCTTTTGCACTAAAGGACAAAATCGAAGTGGAACTGGACAAACTGGTGGGTCTGGGGATTTTGGTCCCAAAGGTCCCCCCATCCTCCCCAATACAGAGATACCCCATCCCTGCCCTTGCCAGGGTTCAATGGGACACTTCAGTTTTTTCCGGGGGAAGGTTCAGGAGCAACAGCTGATTCCGGCAGCACTGCTGATTCGAATGGCCAACTGCAGTGCACCCGCCGGCCCCCACAATGGTTGAGGGACTTTGTCCCATCCTAGGGGGGATGGATGTTGTGTATACATGCAGTTCAGCTGCTCTCCATTAGCGCAACTGACGGAGCTCACGTGGCTCCAATTCACCCAATTTAGTGTCTTGCATGGAAGTCAAAGAAGGAGCCGCAGTAAGGGCTAAAACACAGCTTTATTGCATGATGGTCAGGATGAACATGTGGTAATGGCAGAGGTACAGCTCCTTTTATATTGCAACAATACATTTGAAAGGGGTTACACGGTAGCGTGTTGACTGCTACCTGCGTGACGTCATTCTGAGTCACGCCCTTCTTCTCCAGGTGTTCCTTGCGCGGGAAGATTCCCGCGGCTGCCAGTGATTGGGGGAATTTGAACCATGTGAGCTGAACGCTCGCAGCTGCCCTCTATGGGTAGCTAGCTCGCGTTCCTTTAACAGCTGAGTTACATTGTGATCATTGTCAGGTCACATTCAGACATTCTTAAAGTGATACAGTTACATACACAACATTCCTCCCCCCTAGGATGGGACGAAGTCCCTCAACCATTGTGGCTTCCCGCATGTGCGCTTGGGGCGTACGACTGCTTGGCTGAGCTCAGGGGAACTAGGGGCTCCGAGTTCCACAGACTCTCGTCCTGTAATGGAAAGGGGGAACTTATTAGTCGTCAGGCGGGGACTCTGTGTCGACCTTGTGTTTGGAGAGGGGAACGGAACATGTAACTGGGATGTGAATCCCTGCCTATTGCTTGTGGCACCTGGCGACCCCCCCAGAATGAATCTCGGGACTGATGAGGAGACCCTTGTTGTCTCGCCCCGGTTTCTTGCGCCTGCAACTGGCGTACTTGTGCTACCCCCTGCTGCCTGATTCGGTGGTCTTGGGGATGGGGTGAATGTACTTCCCCCTGCTGCCTGGGTTGGGGGTCTTGGTGATGGGGTAAACTCTAGAACAAAAGGACTGGGAGGGCTGGAAATACCAGGGGCTGAACTAAAACCCCTCTTCTCACTCGGACAGGTGGGGGACCACTCCGCAACACCCCCTGGTATGGTAACATAAAATTGAACTCATCAGGGGACTCCTCATCCCACTCTTTCAAAGCATCCTCCTCCTCGTGTGAGAATCCAGGGTATGCATTTGTACCTGGGGACGTCCCAGTGTCTCCCCCTTGGACTAAACGGGTGGGGGAGAACCATAACGCTGACTCTCTTTCACTGGTAACTTACCTTCTGAGCTGGTTAGCGTGCCTTCTCCACAGCAGACCTGTGCTAGTTTCAACCCTGTAAGACACTGGCCCCGTTTGCTCAATGACCATTCCTGGAACCCACGTTGGTCCCGAGGTTGCGTAATTCCTGCAGTGAACTGGGTCCCCTACTGCAAAACTTTTGGAGCTCTCTATCTCTATATTTCTCCCCTCATCCTCCACCCTGGTCGGATCCAACTGATCAAAAAGTATTACCGGCTTGCTCCGCATGAGGAGCTCCGCCGGCGAAAGTCCTGAAGCTAGGGGAGTTGCCCTATAACAAATGAGGAATTGACACAGCTGGCGGTTCAATTCACCGGGACCCATGCGCCGCAGTGCATCTTTCGTAGTGCGCACTTGGCGCTCTACCTGACCGTTTGTGGCGGGGTGAAACGGGGCAGAGGTAATGTGCCGGATGGCATTCCTCTCGATGAACACCTTGAATTCTGCAGACATGAAAGTACTGGTGTTATCGCTCACAAGGACTTCCGGCAGGCTGAAGCAACTGAACACCTTGCACAATTGTTTAATGGTTGCGGCAGATGAGGTGTTGGACATGGGGATGACTTCCAGCCATTTGGAATATGAATCTACTATCAGCAGAAACATGGACCCCCGAAAGGGGCCAGTGAAGTCGATGTGTACCCGGGACCATGGCCCATGGGCCGTGTCCCATTCCCTGTGGGGCAGCTGGAACTCCTTGGGCCGAGAGCTCTGGCAGCTCTCGCACATGCCCACCAAATGCTCTATATCCGCATCTATCTGGGGCCACCAGAAGTAGCTCCTGGCTAGTGCCTTGGAACGCACTATTCCCGGGTGGCTGTATGCAGTAGCCTCAGCACCTTTGCTCTTAACTTCTCTGGGATGACCACCTGCTGGCCCCAGAGGAGGCAGCCCCTTTCAAGGGAAAGCTCTACTCTGCGCCTGAAAAACGATTTGAATTCCTCCTCAGGGGGAGTTGTGGGCCACCCTTTTCTCACCCAGGAATTGACTTGGGACAGGATTTTGACGGCCGCCGTGGCTTTGGCGAGGTCTGCGGGAACTATGGGGGGTGAGTCGAGAGACTCGATCAGCAGGACTTGGTGGTCCTGCTCTACCTCACATTTGGGGTCTCCTAAACTAGGGAGGGGAGATCGGGACAGCACATCTGCATGGGAGATCTCCTTCCCTGGGCAATGGACCAGTTCTTACTGGTAGGTGTTGAGAAAAATCACCCAACGCAGCATTCTGGGGGACAGGATTTGTGGGGTAGGCTTGCCTGTAGTAAAGATTCCCAAAAGGGGCTTATGATCGGTCACAATTGTGAACTCGCAGCTGTACAGGAAATCGTGGAACTTCTTTGTTCCCGCGATTATGGCCAGGGCCTATCTATTTGCGCGTAGTTGCGCTCCGCCTTTGAAAGTGACCTGGAATAGAAGGCAACCGGGGCTTCCTGCCCGTTCTCTAACACGTGGCACAGCACCGCCCCCACCCCCACTGGTGACGCATCACAGACCAAAACTACCGGTTTCCGCAGGTCGAAATGTGTCAGGACGGCGTCTGAGGACAAGAGCGCCTTGAGCTCTTTAAACGCTTTCTCCTGCCTATCTCCCCACCGCCAAACTGCATCTTTCTTAAGTAGCCTGTGCAGTGGCTCCACAATGGATGCCTTCCTTGGCAAGAAGGAATGGTAAAAATTCAGGAGCCCTAGAAATGACTGCAACTCCGGTTTTGCGGTGGGGTGAGGGGCGTTTTGTACAGCCGCAACCTTGGACTCGGATGGCTTGATGCCTTCCGGGGTTATTTTGAACCCAAGAAACTCAACCTCCCTCGCAAAAAACACACATTTGTCCCTTCTCAACCTCAGTCCCGCTTTCTTGAATACAGTTAGGACCTTGTCTAGTCTTTTCGCTAGTTCCGATTCGCTCCCCGCTGTTATCAAAACATCATCAAAATATGGGAGCACGCCTGGAAGCCCCTTTAAAAGGCGTTCCACAAGGGACTGGAAGATCCCGGGGGCCAAATTTACGCCGAACTGTAGGCGCGTTACCTTGAATGCCCCCTTATGCGTGACGATGGTTTGCACAGCGGCAGCAGCTGGGGTTACCGTGAGCTGCTGGTATGCCTGCACCAGGTCTAGCTTTGCGAAACACTCCCCCCCCCCCGTGTAAAGTGGCCAGTAAATGGCTAACTACCAGCACCGGATATGCATTTGGCCAAATGGCCTTGTTGATTGTACATTTGTAGTTAGCACAAATCCTGACCTCCCCATTGGATTTTAAAGCTGTAACAATCGGAGTTTCCCACTCTGCAGAATCAACTGGAACTAAAATCCCCTGCCCCACCAATTTGTCCAATTCTGCCTCAATCTTGTCCTTGAGGGCGAAGGGGACTCTTCTTGGCTTGAGACGTATGGGCCGGATTTCTGGGTCCAACTCAAAAGAAACCAGGGGCCCCCGTAAGTCCCGAGTCCCTTCTTGCAAACTGCAGGGTGCGCATCGCACACATCCTGAATTGGGTCAGTCTCTATGGCATTTATGCCGGACAGTTCAATTCCCAGGGGAGCAAACCACTGGGTTTCCAAAAGGCAACAGGTCCCCTCCTTGAGAAGTACTAGGGCCAGTTTTTTGGTGAACCTTTTGAACTTCACCGTGAAGTTTCCCACCCCCAACACCGGGATCCCATAACCCTGCACATCCCGCAAGTTCGACTTCATGGCCCGCAACTTGGGCTGCGCATTTGGGGGAATGCGCAGGAACTTCTTCTGGGACAGGATGGAGTAGGACGACCCAGAGTCTATTTCTATCCTAACCGGGACCCCGGTACCCCTAGTACCTCTATGAAGAAGCACCAGTGCTCCAGGCCCACGCGGTTCACGGCCGCCACGTCATCATTGGCCGAGACCTTTCCAATGCCGGCCGCCTTGTGTTGGGGTGCTTGAGGGTGTCTCAACGAGCCCTTGTCCTCCATTCGCCCATGCCTGCAGACCCTGGCGATGTGGCCTTTCCGCCTGCAGTTGTGGCACTCGGCCTTCCGGAATGGGCACCTCATTCGGTCGTGAGATGCCCTGCAGCCATCGCAAAGGTGGTTTCCCCTCTCACTGGCTCGGTGCTTTTCTCTGTGCCTCTTGACTCTCTGCACGTCGTCGTCCTCGCTGGAGCAGGAGCCTGCAGTCATGGATGACTCCTCGGAGGTTGCTGGGGTGCCTGTTGGTAGCCGGGGAGCCCACCAGGCCACTTGTGCCGAAGTCCGCCGGGCCACTTGCACGGGTGACTTGGCCCTCTCAGGTGCGCCCCCCGGGACTTGAAGACTCTGACCCCGCTCCTCGCCACCTCGGCTGCTTGGGCCTCTCGCAGTACCTCGTTGAACGTGAGGCGATGGTCGCGGGTCATCAACTTTCTCTGGACCTCCTTGTCCCTTAGGCCGCACAGCATGCGGTCTCGAAGGGCTATGTCCAGGTCTTCCCATTGGCAGTGGACGGCTGCCAGCCTGAGGGCCACCGTGTAGGCGGACACGGATTCTTCTGAGCACTGGTCCCGCCTGTGGAACGCGACCCGGGCCGGAAAGATGGAGACGGGTGGCTGGAAGTGTTCCCTCAGTGTTGTGAGGATGCGGTCAATGGGTACCGCATTGACCTTCTGGGGAGCCAGCAGGTTCATCAGGATGCGCAGCGTGGCCGGCCTTACCTGGGCTAGGAAGTCCGACTGCACCTTCCCTTCATCGTCGATGCCTGCAGCATCCATCACGTGCCGAAACTGGCACTTGTACAGCTCCCATTGCTCAGGATCGCTGATGTTGAATTGGTGAGGCTTGATCTTGGAATACGCCATGGATCCCACCTTCATCGCCAATTTAGTGTCTTGCACGGAAGACAAAGAAGGAGCCGCAGTAAGGGCTAAAACACAGCTTTATTGCATGATGGTCAGGAGGAGCATGTGGTAATGGCGGAGGTACAGCTCCTTTTATATTGCAACAATACATTTGAAAGGGGTTACACGGTAGCGTATTGGTTGCTACCTGCGTGACATCATTCTGAGTCATGCCCTTCTTCTCCAGGTGTTCCTTGTGCTGGAAGGTTCCCGCGGCTGCCAGTGATTGGGGGAATTTGAACCATGTGAGCTGAACGCTCGCAGCTGCCCTCTATGGATAGCTAGCTCGTGTTCCTTTAACAGCTGAGTTACATTGTGATCATTGTCAGGTTACATTCAGACATTCTTAAAGTGATACAGTTACATACACAACACCCAATGAGAAACTAACGTGTGAAACCTTCCCACCACAGGTGAAACTATGTCAGGTATGCATTACGTCAGGAAGATGTCACCAATACAGTAACCAATAGGCGCCTTCGGGCGAGATTCAAATGTATCATGTACCATATATAAGGAGGCAAGGCTCCGCCATTGCCTCATGTACAGATTGACCATGTTACAATAAAGTAGTGTTTAGCCCATCTGCCGGCGTTGTGTGCAATCAATCTGCCTACATCAAACACTCCCAATCACCTTCCATGGCTGAGTAGGGATTTGAACTCAGGCTGCTTCTGGAGTCTGCCAAGATCTATACCCACTGTGTCACTGATACTGTCTAACCATCTCAACCTCTGTTGTATTCTCCCTGTTTGCCTTTGATCTTTCCCAGCTTCACCATCACTATCTGTCTTTCCAAGGGCAGTCAGTGTTAATTTCCTTTAGGATTGACTGGTTGGATCTCCTTGCAATCCAGGGTACTCTCCAAAGTCTTTGTCAGCACCACAGTTCAAAGGTGTCTGTCTATTCTTCTGCGCTCAGCCTTCCTTATGGTCCAGCTCTCACAGTCATACATTACTACTGGGAAGACCATTACTTTAATTATGTGGACTTTTGTTGGCTTGCCTCCCAAGGAGTAAGCATCTTTTTATTTCATGGCTTCAGTCACCATCTGCAGTGATCTTGAATCCTAAGAAGATAAAGTCTGTCACTGCTTTCATTTCTTCCCTTTCTATTTGCCAGGGAGTAATGGGACTAGATGCCATGGGGGTTTTTATGTTGAGTTTCAAGCCATCTTTTGTACTCACCACTTTCACCCTCATCAAGAGGGTGTTAGGTGAATTAAATTCAGAAAAGGAGGAGGAAAAATTGGTAGAAGAAACATCGGATATTGATAAACATCAGATATGCAGATAACACCATAATACTGATGACAAGCTGCAGTGACCTGAAATAACTACTGAGGAATCTCAAAGAACAAAGTGCAAAACCAGGAATGTAGTTGAACATGAAGAAAACAAAAGTCATGACCACAGAAGAATTAAGGTTGGCAGTGATGAAACTGAAAAAAAAATCACAATTATTTATTTACCTTGATTGAGTCCTCAATAAAAGCAGAGGTTGCAGCCAAGAAAAAAGAAAGAGGCAGACTTGGAAGGACAACTACAAAAGAACTAGAAATGCCCCTTAACTGTTAAGATATGTCACTGGAGACCAAGGCCATGACCATTAGTTGCTATATAGCGAAGTGACAGCTGGACAGTAGAGAAAGCTGGCAGGGAGAAAAAATCTATTAATTTGAAATGTGATGTTGGAGGAGAGGTTTATGAGTATCATGGACTACTTGAAAACTAAATAAGTAGGTGCTAGATCAAGCAAAGACTGAATTCTCTGGAAGGAAAAAACTATCATACTTGTGGCATATAATGAGAAGACAATATTCATTCGGAATGTCTGGCTGGACATCCCACTACGGTTATGCAGTAGACCGTACAGCCAGCAACAAAACGGCGAGTGTTGGGCAGTGGTAAATAATCTGACTCCCTAAAGGGGCCAATGGCTATGGGTGGATGAGCCCCTTTAGGTGGGGTGACGGTCCCCTCAGAGGTGGAAATGCCACTGGAAACCATTATATTGGGCCCAATGGCAAAATGAGTGGAAGAGGAAATCTGATTCCCATTGGTCATGGAGGTGGAAGAGGCCATGCCAGATTGACTGGCTATGAAGGCCAGGGCCATAGCCATGGGGGCCAGGGGGGTAAAAAAAAACTGAGCTAACAGCCCCCCCAACCCACACCACAGTGCCAATGTTATATATGTGAGTGTGACATTGTTGCCCCTCCTGAAAACTTTTTTGACCCTCCTAAAAAAAAATTCACCTTTCCCCTCCAAAAATCTAGAATCCTAGCTACAGCCTTGGTGAAGGCACACCTTGATAATATTCTCAAGGCTGTGGCAGTCCATTGCAGTCCCGGTGTAAAATCTTGCATGCCTCATTTCATATGTCCCACAGGAGATGGCTCCATGATCTTAGTGTGTGGGTCACATCTTGGCAACCTGGAATCCACCTTAAATAAATTCATGCCAATGGCATTTTCCCTGCTTCAGGAAAAAAATGCATTCTCGGATACAAGTTGCAGCCGATGACAATTCATTGGAAAATGTATAATTCTTGGTAAAACTGAAGGCAGCAGGAAAAGAGGAAGCGTGAACATGGGGTGGATTGGCTCAATATGGGGACTGCAGTGGCTAAAGTGCCTAAGACGCTGACTGGGAGGCGAGTACTGCAGGACGGAATGAGCTCCCGTCTTTGTCCCAGCTCCTGCCAACCTAGCAGTTTAAAAGTAAGAAATTGCAAGTAGATAAATAGGGACCACTTCGGTGGGAAGGTAACAGCATTCCGTACGCTTTGGTGTCTAGTCATGCCTGCCACATGACCACGGAAACGTCTGCAGCAGCTGGCTCTTCGGCTTTGAAACAGAGATGAGCACTGCACCCTAGAGTCGGATACAACTGGCTTTCGAGCAAGGGAAACCTTTACCTTTTGGCTCATTAAAGAAAGTAAAAGCCTTTCGTTTAAAAGACCTGAGCAGGACTGATAATGAGAGGAGTTTTTTTTGGGGGGGAGAGGATACAGCCTGCCCTCTGACCCATAATGCAAAAAAGGTTTGGTCTAGCTATCAGGACTCTTATGTTTTCATTTGGATAGTCAGACATATTCACCATTGAAATGGTAGAGCCACTGACCAGTAGCACAAGATGATGTAGAAGTGGCCCTCTTATAGCAGAGCATTAGGTTTCTATTGACTCTGTCTCTGGAAAACAAATACTCCAATTACATAAAAAGCAGCTTTGGTGTCTTGCACGGAAGACAAAGAAGGAGCCGCAGTGAGGGCTAAACGCAGGTTTATTGGGTGATGATCAGGATGAACATGTGGTAATGGCGGAGGTAAGCTCATTATATACTGCAGTACATACATTTGAATCTCGTTGCACGGTAGCTTATTGGCTGCTACCGGCGTGACGTCATTCTGAGTCATGCCCATCTTCTCCAGGTGATCCTCGCGCGGGAAAGGTTCCCGCGGCTGCCGGTGATTTGGGGAATGTGAACCATGTGAGCTGAACGGTCGCAGCTGCCCTCTATAGGCAGCTTACTCGTGTTCCTTAACAGCTGAGCTACATTGTAATTGTGGTCAGGTTACATTCATACATTTCTTAAAGCAACATTGTACATACACAACACTCCTCCCCCCTAGGATGGGACGAAGTCCCTCAACCATTGTGGCTTGCCACACGTGCGTCTGGGGCGCGCGGCCGCTTGACTTAACATAGGGGAGCCGGGGGCTCCTGGTTCTGCGGAGTCCTGTCCTGCAACGGAAAGGGGGGACCCATTAGTGGTTCGGTGGGGACTCTGCGACAACCTTGCATTGGGGGACGGGAATGGAATGAACAGTTGGGACGTGATCCCCTGCCTGCCGCTTGAGGAGCTTGGGGTCCCCCCAGCACAAATCTCAGGACTGACGATGAGGCCCTCGTGGTCTCGCCACCCCCTGTTGCCTGTCCGGGCGTTCTAGAGGCTGAGGCGGGCGGATTCCCCCCTGCTGCCTGTCTCGGGGGTGTCTGTCTCCGGGGGGCTGGAGTTATGGTATATTCTAAAACAAAAGGGCTGGGGGGACTGGAGGTACCAGGGGCTGAACTGAAACCCCTCTTTTCGCTAGGACGGGTGGGGGACCACTCCGCTATGCCCCCCTGGTACTGCAAATCATAATCAAACTCATCCCTCTCTTTCAAAGTATCCTCCTCTGTGGCTGAGGATCCAGGGTATGCATTTGTACCCGCGGATTCCGCCGTGTCTCCCCCTTGGGTAACGCGGGTGGGGGAGGACCCTAACGCTGATTCCCCGTCACTGGTGACCCGCCTTCTGAGTTGGTCAGCGTGCCTTCTCCAGAGTAGACCCGAGCTAGTCTCAACTCTATAGGATACTGGTCCCGTCTGCTCAATGATCGTCCCCGGTACCCACGCTTCCCCGGAGGCCGCGTAGTTCCTGCAGTGAACCGGGTCCCCTACCGAAAAACTTTTGGAGCTTCCTACCCCGATATCTATATTTCTCCCTTCATCCTCCACCCTGGACGGGTCCATCCGGTCAAAAAGTGTTGCCGGACGCCTCCTCATGAGGAGTTCGGCTGGCGAAAGCCCTGACGCTAGGGGGGTTGTCCTGTAGCAGATGAGGAACTGACACAGATGGAGGTTTAACTCGCCGGGACCCATGCGCCGCAGTGCATCTTTCATAGTGCGCACTTGGCGCTCTACCTGACCGTTTGTGGCGGGGTGAAACAGGGCAGCGGTAATATGCCTGATGGCGTTTCTTTCAATAAAGGTCTTGAACTCCGCAGACGTGAAGGTACTAGCGTTATCGCTAACAAGGACGTCCGGCAGGCGGTCCTGCTCTACCTCGCATGCGGGGTCTCCTAAACTAGGGAGGGGAGACCGGGACAGCGCGTCCGCATGGGAGATCTCCTTCCCTGGGCGATAGACCAGCTCATACTGGTAGGCGTTAAGGAAAATCGCCCAACGTAGCATTCGGGGGGACAGGATTTGAGGGGTGGGCTTGCCTGTGGTGAAGATTCCCAGGAGCGGCTTGTGATCAGTCACCACCGTAAACTTGCGGCCGTATAAGAAATCGTGGAACTTCTTGGTTCCAGCGATTATGGCCAGGGCCTCCCTATCTGTTTGCGCGTAGTTGCGCTCGGCCTTTGAAAGGGACCTGGAGTAGTATGCAACTGGGGCTTCCCGCCTGCTCTCCAACACGTGGCATAGCACTGCCCCCACCCCCACTGGGGACGCATCACAGACTAAAACTACTGGTCTCCTCGGGTCAAAGTGGGTCAGGACAGCATCCGAGGATAAAAGCGCCTTTAGCTCCCTGAAAGCCTTCTCTTGCCTATCTCCCCACCGCCAAACCGCCTCTTTCTTTAGGAGCGCGTGCAGTGGCTCCGCAATGGATGCCTTCCTTGGCAGGAAGGAATGGTAAAAATTTAAAAGCCCTAAAAATGACTGCAGCTCCGGTTTCGCGGTGGGGCGAGGGGCGTTTTGCACAGCCGCAACCTTGGACTCGGAGGGCTTGATGCCCTCTGGGGTTATCTTGAACCCGAGGAACTCAACCTCCCTCGCAAAGAATACACATTTGTCCCTTCTCAGTCGAAGTCCCGCTTTCTCGAATACTGAAAGGACCCCGTCTAGTCTCTTTGCTAACTCTAATTCGCTCCCAGCCGTTATCAACACATCGTCAAAATATGGGAGGACGCCTGGAAGCCCCTTTAAAAGGCGTTCCACGAGGGACTGGAAGATCCCGGGGGCCGAATTTACGCCGAACTGTAGGCGCGTTACCTTAAATGCCCCCTTGTGCGTGACGATGGTTTGCGCAGCGGCAGCAGCTGGGGTTACGAAGAGCTGCTGATATGCCTGCGCCAGATCTAGCTTGGCAAAACACCTCCCCCCATGTAACGTGGCCAGTAAATGGCTGACCACGGGCACCGGATATGCATTTGGCCGAATGGCCTTATTGATCGTACATTTATAGTCCGCACAAATCCTGACCTCCCCGTTTGATTTAAGAGCCGTAACAATCGGCGTTTCCCACTCCGCCGAATCAACTGGAACCAAAATCCCCTGCCCCACCAATTTGTCCAGTTCCGCCTCGATCTTGTCCTTGAGGGCGAAGGGCACTCTCCTTGGCTTGAGGCGGATGGGCCGGATTTCTGGGTCCAGCTCAAAGGATACCGGGGGGCCCTTGTACGTCCCGAGCCCCTTCTTGAAAACATCCAGGTGTGCATTGCACACGTCCCGCATTGGGTCAGTCTCGATGGCGTTAATGCCGGACAGTTCAATTCCCAGGGGAGCAAACCACTGCATTCCCAAAAGGCAGCATCTTCCCCCCCTGAGTACCACTAGGGGCAGTTTCTCGGAGTAACTCTTGAACTTCACCTTGAAGTTCCCCACCCCCAACACTGGGATCCCATTTCCCTGCACGTCCCGTAAGTGTGACTTCATGGCCCGCAGTTTGGGCCGCGCATCTGGGGGAATGCGCATAAACTCTTTTTGGGACAGGATGGAATAGGACGACCCCGAGTCTATCTCCATCCTCACCAGGACACCCTGTAACAGTACCTCTACGAAAAAGCGCCGGTGCTCCAGGCCCACGCGGTTCACGCCTAACTCGCTGTAGCTGGTTGAGACCTTCCTGGTGCCGGCCGCCTTCCGTTGGTGCGCCTGGGGGAGGCTCGAGGCGCCCTTGTCCTCAGCTCGCCTGCGCCTGCATACTCTGGCAATGTGCCCTTTTCGGCCGCCGTTGTGACACTCGGCCTTCCGGAACGGGCACCTCGTCCGGTCGTGGGGCGCCCCACACCCGTTGCAGCGGCGGTCTTGCCGTTCGCGGGTCTGTCGCTTCTCCCCGCATTTCTTTACTCTCTGGACGTCGTCGTCCTTGCTGGAGCAGGAGTCTGCCGTCGCGGACGACTCCACAGACGTCGCTGGTGTGCCGGCGGGTGACTTGGGGGCCCGCCAGGCCGTCTTCGCCGATGTCCGCCGGGCCGCCTGCACTGGTGACCTGGCCCTTTCAGATGTGGCCCCTCGGGACTTGAACACTCTGACCCCGCTCCTGGCCGCCTCGGCTGCCTGGGCCTCTCGCAGTACCTCATTGAACGTGAGGCGATAGTCGCGGGTCATCAATTTTCTCTGGACCTCCTCGTCCCTCAGGCCACACAGCATGCGGTCTCGGAGTGCCGTGTCCAGGTCTTCCCACTGGCAGTGCACCGCTGCCAGCCTGAGGGCCGCCGCGTAGGCGGACACTGACTCTCCCGGGCGTTGGTCTCGCCTGTGGAACGCGACCCTGTCTGGGAAGATCGACACGGGGGGCTGGAAATGATCGCGCAGTAACTCTAGGATGCGGTCGAGGGGCACCACGTCCACCTTCCGGGGGGTCACCAGGTTCATTAGGATGCGCAGCGTGGCCGGCCCCACCTGGGCTAGAAAGTGTGAGCGCATCTTCACGTCATCGTCGACGCCCGCGGCTTCCATCGCGTGCCGAAACTGGCACTCGTACAGCTCCCATTGCTCCGGGTCGCTGATATCGAAGTGGTAAGGCTTGACCTTGGGATTCGCCATTGATCCCATCCTCGTCGCCAATTTGGTGTCTTGCACGGAAGACAAAGAAGGAGCCGCAGTGAGGGCTAAACGCAGGTTTATTGGGTGATGATCAGGATGAACATGTGGTAATGGCGGAGGTACAGCTCATTATATACTGCAGTACATACATTTGAATCTCGTTGCACGGTAGCTTATTGGCTGCTACCGGCGTGACGTCATTCTGAGTCACGCCCATCTTCTCCAGGTGATCCTCGCGCGGGAAAGGTTCCCGCGGCTGCCGGTGATTTGGGGAATGTGAACCATGTGAGCTGAACACTCGCAGCTGCCCTCTATAGGCAGCTTACTCGCATTCCTTAACAGCTGAGCTACATTGTAATTGTGGTCAGGTTACATTCATACATTTCTTAAAGCAACATTTTACATACACAACAGCAGCCTACCTCGTTCTTGTCATGTCATCTCTTCAACTGTACTCTCAGAACTAGCAATCTGAACTGTTAACGAGCAAATACACTGGGAGAAGAAAAAATGTTTTGGCAATTGGGATAGGTCCTGCATCCATTACATACACACAGAGAGAAATTGAGACAGACCTCTAGGAATGAGGTTTTTAAATAAATAACAATACCTTACTAGAGGGATTCTGGAGTTCTGGAATAAGAAATGAATGGCAAAGGCCTGAAGAGAAGTGACTGACATATATAAACAGTCTTCTCCTATAACATTTCAAATATGGTACAAATCAAGTATGCCTTTATTTCAATGGTGTTTATTGACAACACAGGTATAAATGGAATGTATCACCATGATTTTACTTGTCCTTGCTGCCTGAACAGGATATTTTGTATTGGCTTCTGCTAATGTAACCATATTGATTATGTCATAAAATATATTTCAGATTGGGAAAGGCTGAGACATTTATAAGCTATGTGTTTGTGATGACTCATTGTGTCATCTCGTCTTCATAGTGACCAGAAAGAAATGCAACGCATGCCTAATCAGTGCTCCAAAAGGAAACATGAGCAGCCATGTCAGCCTAAGACAAGGTGTTGATTTAAATCCACATGGACAGGGCAGCAAACAAGCTAATATACTGCCTGCTGGAATGAACATGACAATTCTGGCTTGACACAGCAATCTGCCAGAGCTAGGAAAGGTTATTTTTTTGACTGTAACTCTCATGCTGGCTGTGGTTGGAGGAACCCTAATCCCAAAAGAGCAACATATCATATTTGCATACAGATGCACAACTGGTCCCTGGAAATTATAATTGCAAATTAAGCCTGTATTTACTTTCCAAGGACCAATCACAAAACATAGCATGGCTAAATGCAAAATATGGGTGGAAAATTATGTATTGTGGCAAGTAGATGCCTTTCATCACTGAAGGAGTGCTTTTTGTAAATCTATACCTATCAAATGGTGGATGGGCCATGGGTGTCCAGTATGCGTGGCCACACCCGTCCCAACCATTCTATAATGAGCCGGCCACACTTACCTTTTGACCCTGTGAGCATCGCCGCAAGGGTCCAGAAGCCGAGAGTGAGGCAAATGCCCCACGATCGGGAACAAAATACAATACAATACACAGCGTCCTCTGTGCCACGGCACACCACAGCCTATCATGCATGAGGATGCGAGCACATAGGAGGTGGGAAAGCCTGCATGCATGACAGAGAAAAAATGGCCATCGCGCGTGCCTTTTCCCCCTCAACAGCTGGTCAGCCCGGGGAAAAAGAAGGCAGGGAGGAGACCCGAAACATAAAGGTCTCTCCAGTGGCCCTAAAAAGCCACCTCCCTGCCCCCACCACCTCTCCCGCCACCGCCACCGAGAGGAGAGGCCAGCAACACGAAGGTAAATAGCTGGGGTGGTGGCTGTGGCAGCAGGGAGGTGGCTTATTAGGGCCAACGGAGAGACCCTTCATGTTTTGTTTCTCTCCTCCTCGCCTTTTATTTTTATTTATTGTTAATTTTTTATACCGCCCACTCAGCCAAAGCCGACTCCGGGCGGTTCACAACAGTGGGTAAAAACATATAAAAACAAATAAAACAGATAAAAACCAGCAATAAGAACCCACCCCTAAAAAGAGAGGGGTGCAGGAACTGAAGAAACCATGGGGCAGGCATCCTCCCCTATATTAACCACCCAACGGAAGCCACCCCTCCACCTGCACCCCAAACTTGGCCCGCCAGCCAGGTTTTTAGTTCTTTTCTAAAGGGCAACAACTCCGTCTGGAGATGCAGTTCCACAGGCAGGAGGTTCCAAAGGGCTGGGCCGGACACAGAGGAGGCTCTCCTCCTTGTGCCAGAGAGGCGAGCCCCCCTGGCCGATGGCACAATTAGAGAGCCCCTCCGGTCCGCTCTGGTTGGACGGACAGACGTCCTTAGGGCGATGCGGTCTCTAAGGTAACCTGGCCCACTACCATATAGGGCTTTAAAGGTCAAAACCAGCACCTTGAATTGCACCCGGAGACAAACTGGTAACCAGTGCAGCTCCCGCAGCAGTGGTGAGGCATGGGCATAACGTCCACACCCCATCACCACCCGGGCCGCTGCATTCTGGACCAGCTGCAGCCTCCGAATGGTCATCAAGGGAAGCCCCATGTAGAGCGCATTACAGTAGTCTAGTCTGGAGGTCATCAGAGCATGAGTGACCATGAGCAAAGAGTCCTGGTCCAGGTGCGTGCGCAACTGGCAAATCACCCGAAGTTGGGCGAAGGCCCTCCTGGCCACAGCCGCCACCTGTTCTTCTAGCAGCAGCCGTGAATCCAGGAAGGACCCCCAAGTTGCGCACTGGGTCGGTCTGGGGCAAAATAGCCCCATCCAAAACCAAAGATGGTAGCTCCCGGGATAACGCAGGACCCCCTATCCATAGCCACTCAGTCTTGCTAGGATTCAGCTGTAGCCCATTTGCCCCCATCCAAACCCCAACAGCCTCCAGACAGCTGGAAAGGACTTTGACTGCATCACTGGGGTCCCCACGGGCCGAGATGTACAACTGTGTATCATCTGCGTACTGATGGTACCGCACCCCGTGGGAACGGATGATCTCACCCAGCGGCTTCATGTAGATGTTAAATAGGAGAGGAGAGAGTACCGAGCCCTGAGGCACCCCATATTTTAGGGACCTAGGACTGGACTTCTCGCTCTCCAACCATACCGACTGGGTCCGGCCCCTCAGAAATGAGGAAAACCAGGACCACACAGTGCCCTGGATCCCCAATCCTCGGAGCCGTTCCAGAAGGATACCATGGTCGCTGAGAGGTCAAGAAGAGCAAGGACGGACGGATGACCGCCATCCCGCTCTCGCCAGAGATCATTCATCAGCGCGACCAATGCAGTCTCAGTACCATATCCAGGTCTGAATCCTGACTGGAAGGGGTCCAGATATTCCGCTTCATCCAGTACCCCTGCAACTGATGCGCCACTGCCTTTTCCAATATTTTCCCCCAAAAGGGGAGGTTGGAAACAGGTCTGTAGTTGGTTATGACTGCTGGATCGAGGGATGGCTTCTTCAGGAGGGGGCGCACCAAAGCATGTTTCAATGGTGCAGGAAATATCCCTTCCCGAAAAGACGCATTAATTATAGCCCCGACCCAGCCACCTGTCACCATCTTTGAGGCTTTTACCAGCCAGGCGGGACAGGGATCCAATGGACAATTAGTGGCGCGGACCACCGCAAGGAGCCTGTCCACTTCATCTGGGGCAACAGGATCAAACTGATCCCAGATAACACAGCACGACTGTGCACTGGCTCCCCCCTGACCCTCCCCATCCACGCCAAGATTAAACCCTGAGCAAATCCAATCGATTTTCTCCACCAGATGGTCAGCAAAGTCCTCAGCCGATCCCTGCCAACCAGGCACAGCTCCCCCCCTACCAAGGAGGGACCTGGTCACCCGAAACAGGGTGGCTGGGCGATTATCAGCGGAGGCATTAAGGGAGGTGAAGTATTGCCTCCTCACCACCCCCATCGCCACTAGGTAGGCCCTAATAGTGGCTCTAGCTAGTGTCCAATCGGAATTGTTCCTGGTCTTCACCCAGCGGCGCTCAAGGCGTCTCTTTGCCCGTTTGAGCTCCCGTAGTTCTTCCGTGAACCACGGGGATGACCTAGCTCCACGGGCTCTGAGAGGCCGTAGTGGAGCGATTACATCCAAGGCAGCTATCATTGACCCACACCATAGGTCAACAAGTGCCTCGGGCGAATTGTGTTGCCCCAGCAGACCTGCATTCCACCTCCCCCTTCCCTGCTGTCCTCCCACCTCCTCGCCGGCAGGGGAAGGGGAAACAGAACTTTTCCACCTCCTCACTTCCCTGCCTTCCCCCCTCGCCGGCAGGGAAATGGAGATATGGAACTCTTCTGCCTCCCCCCCTTCTCTGCCTTTCCCCCTTACTGGCAGGGAAAGGAGGAAACGGAACTCTTCCACCTCCCCTGCCTTCCCCCCTCACTGGCAGGGAAAGGGGAAAAAGGAACTCTTCCACCTCCCCCTTCCCTGCCTTCCCCCCTCGCCGGCAGGGAAAGTGGGAAACAGAACTCTTCTGCATCCCCCTTCCCTCCCTACTCACCCAGGTGCCGCAATCTCACCTGCAGCCTCCCCCTCTCTCTCTGTGTGTATCTCCCAAAACCACCTACTCACCTGCCACCTCTCCCCCACTCTCTCTCTCTGTGTACCCCCCAAAACCACCAACTCACCTGCCACCTCCCCCCCTGTGTGTGTACCCCCCAAAACCACCAACTCACCTGCTGCCTCCCCACCTCTCTCACTCTGTGTGTGTCTGTGTGTGTGTGTGTGTGTGCATGCCCCCCCCCAAAAAAAACCACCTCACCAACCAATACACAGTCCAAACCTGCCCGGCAAGGCAGGGCAAAAATTGTTAGTAGATACTAAAACTGTAACTTAGTTTGATTTTTGGAAAATGACTTTTCCTGGTTTTTAGCTCATGGCATACTTTGAGCACAGGTTTTTCATATGGAATGTCTCAGCCTTTGACATCTCCAGTTAAATAGTCAGGGAACAATTACTGGAAAGCAGGAACAAGAAACAATGGAAACCCAGAAATAGGGAACTCGTGGCCCTTCAAATATATAGTTGGGCTGCAACTACTATCATGCCACTTTTACATAGTCAATGGTGAGTGGAGTTGCATTCCCTGCTTAACATTTGTGTATTATCCAGCCCTGAGATTGATGAACCTAAGATTCGACTTTGAATTATGGGGTGTCATCTGACTGTATCAACTAATATCCCCAAACAACTGCTGCTTTATCAATTTGTTAGAGAAATACAGTATATATGTATATTATCTGTTTTGACTAAATTTAAAGATTTAGTTATACCAGATCATTTGTGCTACAAAAATAAGCATTTGTATAACAGAACCAACTCTTTGACAAAAAAAGTTTAATTACATTTGACACAATACTTTCCCCAGAAGAACATCGAAAGAAACAAAGTAGGGTTTTGCGGTGTGTGTGTGTGTGTGTGAGTTTCCTTGCAATATATTTTAAACATTCTTCAAAAGAGGGAGCTATTTTAGTTGGCTGTAGCAAAAGTAATAATAATAATAATAATAATAATAATAATAATAATAATAATAATAATAATAATAATAATAATAATAATAATAATAATAATAATAATAATAATAAAAAATTCGTGTCTGAAATTATTCTGGTTTGAAAGGATTTTTGTGGAAGAAACCCTGCTCAGGTAACTCCCAAATGAGGCTCCTTTCATGTCCCCAAGAGCTGGGACAGAGACAGGCACTCAATCCATCATGCAGTACCCATGTCTTGAACTGCCAACTTGCCAGCCTTCCAGCTAACAAGGCGAGCTTCTTAACCACTGAGCCATTGCAGCCCCACAGCAAAAGTAATCAAAAGCCAAAGCTTATTCTAGCAGAGAAGCTATTAGACTTGGTAGTGTCACACAAAGATTCTTTGATATTTTAAACTTAAGTATTATAGCTGACTAGCTTATTGCCTTGCCGGGCAGGTATTTATTTTGTGTTGGTGGTGGGTGGTTTTAGGGGGTGGCTTATTTGGGAAGAGATGATTCACTTTAGTATGCCTTGATGCTGGGGAAGGTTGAAGGCAAAGGAAGAAGGGGATGGCCAAAGACACGGCAAGGGCTAGAGGCAGGAATCCTTCAGGGGAGGCGCCTCCCCTGATGTATTTCTGCCTCTCGCCCTGCCATTTCCCCTCCGCTGTTTTCTCCGGCAGGCAAGGGCAGAACGGAGATCCGCATTTGGCCCTTGCCTGCCGGAGAAGGGGTTTGTTTTCTCCGGCAGGCAAGGGTGGAACAGAACTCCACATTTGGACCTTGCCTGCCAGAGAAGGGGCTTGCTTTCTCCGGCTGGCAAGGGCAGAACGGAGATCTGCATTCGGCCCTTTCTTGCTGGAGAAGGGGCTTGCTTTCTCTGGCAGGCAAGGGTGGAACGGAGATCCGCATTCAGCCCTTGCCTGCTGGAGAAGGGGCTTGCTTTCTCCGGCTTCAAGGGCCGGCCGCGGTGCTCCCTTAGGCCCTTGCCTGCTGGAGAAAACGTACCCCTTCTCCAGGAGTCAAGCGCCGAATGGGGAGATCCTTTCCGCCCTTGCCTGCCAGAGAAGGGGCTTGCGCACATCCGGTTTTGTGCTCAGCATTTGGGTTTTTTCCAGGTATGTGCAGACTGTGCTGCCTATGGGATCCCATTTTTCCTTCTGCGTGCATCTCAATGGCGATGGCGCACAGACCTTTCTCCCCCCCCGTTTGTGCGTGCACAGTGTTCTTTTCATCTTTGTGGGGCAAACGCCCCACTCTCGGCTCCCGGACCCTCATGGCAATGGTGTCAAGGACAAAAGGTAGGTGTGCATGGCGCATTACGGGATGGGCTGGATGGGTGTGCACACGCATTCTTATAGGTATAGATTAATGTCTATTTTAAAGGGGAAAAACACACACACCCTAAAACATAAAGTCAAACCCCTTCTGGAATTGCTTTTTGTCATGATAAAACAAAGGGCTGCTGCATGGCAGAGCACTGCTGTAATGTAATGCTTACCCTATTTATTTATTTATTTATTTATTTATTTATTTATTTATTTATTTATTTATTTATTTATTTATTTATTATATTTTTATACTATCTCGGATATTTCCCACTCTGGGAGGTTTACAAACAATTAAATAAACAGCAACATAATGCAACAAACCCCTTTCTCGAGCAGTTGCTCCTGGCTGCAGGCTGCACTGCCCTCTGCTGCCACTTCTGAGGCAAAAAGCTTCTTCAGAGGAATGAAGCCAGAAGCAAAAGAGAATAGGACCCACAAAGGTAGCCTTGACCCCTGAAAATAAAAGTGTTGGGTATACAAAGCAATTTCACCACAGACAGAGGAATGGCCTCTGAGGAGCCATTGAGATGGGCAGTTCCTACCTAGAGCAACACAACTCCAGGTGCCTGAACAGGAGTGAGGGATACATATGCTTCTTCTTCAGGTGCTGTATCCGTTCCAGATATTGACAATAGTCCTCCTGTTCTTAACTCCTCGGAACTGTTCTTCCGAGGACATGCCACACCAGTCTCTCAGGTTCTTCAGCCGTGAAGTCCGTCTACATCCAGGGCTTCTCTTCCAAGGGATCTTTAATTGCAGAGTGAATTGGAGTATTCTATACTTTATGTTTTTAGTGTAAGGGACCAAAGACAATGAAACAGCCGAAGGGTTGGCTTAGCACAGGTTTATTGCATGATGATCCGGAGGAACATGTGGTAATGGCGGATGAGTAGCTCAATATATACAGCTGGCTATACATTTGAATGTGGCTCGTCGACAGACTATTGGTTGCGGCCTGCGTGACGTCGTAGAAGGTCACGCCCTTCTTGACCAGGTGAAGAGGTGGCGGGGAATCTTCCCGCGCTGCTGAACCAGGTGAATCTGAGCCATGAGAGCTGGACGCTCGCTATTGCCATCTAGTGGTCACTAGCTCGCGTCCCCTTATCAGGTTTACATTGATACAGCTGATGGTTATAATGTTGCACACAGAAAGGTTACATTGTTAACACATGGCAAAGGTACATTGTTAAAGGCACAGCTTTACAGAACACAACATCCCTCCCCCCTAGGATGAGACGAAGTCTCTCAGCCAAGATGGCTTGTTGCATGTGCGTTTGGGCCGTGAAGAGGGCTGACCCCCCCGGGGGCGCTACTGCTTCTTTGTTCCCTGGTCCCTTGTCCTGAAATGGGAGAGGGAGACTTGTTAGTGGCTTGCCGCTGTCTGGCGGCCTTAGGGGAAGGGAAAAACTCCATTGTGGGCAGACCGGGGGCAATCGGGGCTAACGAAAAACCCCTCTTCTCGCTTGGACGGGTGGTTTTATTCCCTCAGGAGTCACACAAAACCCTAGGAACTCAACCTCGGTTGCGAAGAAGACGCATTTGTCCTTTCGCAGCCTCAGCCCCGTTTTCTCGAATATTGTCAGGACCTTCCCCAACCTCTTGGCCAATTCAGCCCGACTCCCCCCCGTTATTAACACGTCATCAAAATAAGGTAACACCCCCTCCAGTCCCTTCAGGAGGCGTTCCACGAGTTACTGGAAAATTCCAGGCGCCGAATTCACGCCGAACTGGAGGCGCGTCACCTGGAACGCCCCCTTATGGGTGACTATGGTCTGCGCAGCAGCTGCGGCAGGGGACACCGTAAGCTGCTGGTAGGCCTGTGCTAAGTCGAGCTTAGCGAAACACTTTCCCCCGTGTAACCTGGCCAGCAGATGGCTGACTACCGGCACCGGATATGCATTCGGGCGGATCGCCTTGTTGATGGTGCACTTGTAGTCGGCGCATATGCGGACCTCCCCATTGGCCTTTAGTGCGGTTACAATTGGAGTTTCCCACTCCGCGGAATCAACAGGCACAAGGATTCCCTGGCCCACCAATTTGTCCAGTTCCACCTCTATCTTGTCCTTAAGTGCGAACGGCACCCGGCATGATTTAAGACGAATTGGGCGGACCTCCGGGTCCAGGTCGAATGTCACTGGGGGCCCCTTGAATTTTCCCAGTCCCTTTTTGAAAACTTCGGGGTGCACCTCACACACCTCCAGAATTGGATCAGTCCCAACGGCGTGCATCCCAACGGCGTGCACCCCCCCAATAAACAAACCCAGCGGCTGGAACCATTGAGTCCCGAGGAGGCTGCAATCTCCCCCTTTGAGCACGACTAGGGGAAGGGACGCGGCGTGCTTCTTGAATTTAACCTGAAATTCTCCAACCCCCAACACTGGAATGCTGTTCCCTTGCACGTCCCGTAGTGTGGATCTCAATGCTTTGAGCTTGGGTCGCTTGTGGGGGGCAATTCCCAAAAACTCCCTCTGGGAAATGATTGAATATGAGGACCCCGAGTCAATTTCCATCCTAATGGGAACCCCTTGGACTAGTACCTCAACAAAATAGCGGGGGTGTCCTGCAGACACGCTGAACACTGGGGCGTCGTCCTCGCTGCCGTCGGAGATGCGGCCCACGCCGTCCTGCTTCCGCGTGGCCTGGGCGCCGTCCTTGGGTCTCGTTGAGCGGTCTTGTCCCGCGGAACGGTCTGCGGAGTTCCTCCGGGTCTCGCGCTTCTTCCTGCACACCTTGGCGATGTGCCCGCGGCGGCCGCAGTTGTGGCACTCGGCCTTCCGGAACAGGCACTTTACGCGGTCGTGGGTCACTCCACAGCCGTCGCACCGCCGGCTCTCCTTCCGGACCCTCCGGACGTCCTCGTCGTCGCTGCTCTCTGTGGACGACCTCGAAGTTCGCCGGGCCGCCTGTACCGGAGCCTCTGCCTTGCTCGACTTCGGCCGCCAGTCCTGGAGTTCTTGGACCCCGGCCTTTGTAGCTTCTGCGGCCTGGGCCGCTCTGACGACCTCCTGCAACGTGGGAGGCGGCTCTTGGTTCATTAATGTGCGCTGGGTTTCGGCGTCGTTCAGGCCGCACAGCACACAGTCCCGGAGGGTGATTTCGGCATTCTCCCATTTGCACGGGCCGGCCGCCAGCCGCAGGGCCGCCACGAATGTGGCGACCGTCTCCCCGGGCGCTTGGACTCGCCTCCAGAACGCTCTCCGAGCGGGAAACATCGCCGTGGCGGGCCGGACGTGCTCACACAGCATCTGCATGAGTTCCTTGGCCTTGAATTCGCTCACCCTCCTCGGTGCAATCAGGTCCACCAAGGTCCTTTTGGTTTCTTGTCCGAGCATCCTGGTGAAGATGGCCCTTTTCTTTGCCTCTTCCGTGACTTCGGACTCAATCAGTGCTGCCTGGAAGTCCATCTCGAAGATCTCCCAGTCGCCCGGTTTCCTAATTTCGAAACTGGCACATGTCTTGGTCCCGTGGGCTGCCATATCCCACCTTCGTCGCCAATTTAGTGTAAGGGACCAAAGACAATGAAACAGCCGAAGGGTTGGCTTAACACAGGTTTATTGCATGATGATCCGGAGGAACATGTGGTAATGGCGGATGAGTAGCTCAATATATACAGCTGGCTATACATTTGAATGTGGCTTGTCGACAGACTATTGGTTGCTGCCTGCGTGACGTCGTAGAAGGTCACGCCCTTCTTGATCAGGTGAAGAGGTGGCGGGGAATCTTCCCGCGCTGCTGAACCAGGTGAATCTGAGCCATGAGAGCTGGACGCTCGCTATTGCCATCTAGTGGTCACTAGCTCGCGTCCCCTTATCAGGTTTACATTGATACAGCTGATGGTTATAATGTTGCACACAGAAAGGTTACATTGTTAACACATGGCAAAGGTACATTGTTAAAGGCACAGCTTTACAGAACACAACAATGTTGTTCCTCTTAATATGGTCAAGGTATTGCAGCTTTCTTTTCTTAATGGTCTTAAATTCATCAACTACTCATATCTGAGAATGCATTTTTTTCCTGAAGCAGGAAAAATGTTACTGGCGTAAATTTGTTTAAGGTGGATCCCATCTTGCCATGAAGTGACCCACACACTATGATCTCAGAGCACGGCACCCATGAAGCCAGGGCCGTAGCTGGGGGGGGGGAGGGGCAGAGGGGGCAAAAACCCACCTGAGCTAACAGCCCGCCCCCACCCCAGGATGCCAATGTTATATGTGTGTGTGACATTGTTGCCCCTTCCTGAAACCCCCTCCCCCCATCTAGATTCCTGGCTATGGCCCTGCATGAATCGTGACATCCAGGATTTAACACCAGGATTACAATGGATTGCCGCAGCCTTGAGGATATGGACAAGGTGTGCCTTCATAGCCAGTCCATCTGGCATGGCCTTTTCCACTTCCATGACCATTGGGAATCCGATTTTCTCCTCTGCTCATTTTGTCATTGGGCCCAATATGATGGCTTCCAGTGGAATTTCCTCTCCACCTAAAGAAGCTCATTCGCCCATAGCTGTTGGCCCCTTTAGGGAGTCAGGTTAGTTAACCGCCACCTGACACTCAGCGTTGAGTTGCTGGTTGTATTATCTTAAATAGTTCTTGTTCTTCATCCATCCGGAACAATACTTCTATGTGATATCCTTAGCAGCAAGTTGTAGATCCACATTTCAAAAGCTTCAATTCTCTTTTCAGATGCTTTAGTCAATGTCCAAGCTTCAACTCCATATAGCGGCACAGGGAATAAGTAACATCTCACTATTCGGATATTTGTAGTGAGAGTTAGATCTCTACTGCATAACAAATGCATTTGCTAGACTACTAAAATCGCACAAGCGGGTGCTGTCTTTTGAGTCCGGCCTGACTCCCCATTGTGCTAGGCAAAACCACCTCAGACATAGACATTTAAACACTGGTCAATATTAAAAACCATTTTAAAAACATTTAAAAACCATTTTTAAACGTATCTAAGTTTCAAAAACAGAATGTTCTCTAACCCTCCCAATTTATTGATTAAAAGCCTGTCTGAAAAGGAAGGCCTTTGCTTGTCGATTGAAGGACTGGAGGGAAGGAGCCAACCTTATTTGGTCGTCCTTTCCATCAGCCTCAATTCTGAACAAAATGCTCAGAGCCAGCATTAAAATAACCATCACCATCGTTTTGGGGCACTGCATTCAAAAGCATGGGAGCTCCCACTGAGAAGGCTCCTTCTTGTATAATAATTTTACGTCAGGATTTTTTCTGGGTTGAAAGGATTTTTGCTGGAGAAACTCCACTCAGGGGATGCCCAAATGTGGCTCCTTTCATGTTCCCAAGATCTTTTCCCCACCAAAGTGTTCCCTATTTATATACTTGCAATTTCTTGTTTTCAATTTGCTAGGTTGGCAGGAGCTGGGACAGAGGGGGTGCTCAATCCGTCATGCAGTACCCGGATTTCGAACTGCTGACTTGCCAGCCTTCCAGCTAACAAGGCGAACTTCTTAACCACTGAGCCAAGGATCCTTCTTGTATCCTCATCAAACAAGTTTGTGACGGTATTGGAGCTGAGAGAATAACCTCCCAAGAAGATCTTAAAAGCCTAGTAGGCTCCTTTGGGGTAATATGATCTTTTAAATCAGTGGTTCCCAATGTGGGGCACATGCCCCACAGGAAAACTTCAATTCCCAGAAGCCTAAGTCAGTACATTGGCTGATCAATGCTTAGGAGAATTGACTTAGGCTTCTGAGAATTTAAGTCCAAAAACTAAAGGTTGGGAAACACTGCTTTAAATCCTTCAGAGTAACACTAGGAATTCATAAAACCTTAAAGAACAATGAGAAAAACATATTTAAAAGTTTTTGGATGAAATACGGTTGTTGGAAAGGATATGCAGTATATGGCAGGTTTGAAAGTATAGCAGAAATACTGGCTAAAAGCAAAGAAGTAGAGAATATTGAAATAGGAAAAAAACAGAAATATATTTGAGAAGTATCATATTTTGAATGTAGTAATAAACATTCAAGAATGTGGCCAGAACTACATACAAAAAAACTAAGAACATGATTGTAGTTATAAAAATGATAGAGAAATAATGTATAAATTGATGAGAAATAAATTAGAGACCTTTCAAAATTGTTTGCAAAAATTATACACTGTGAGATTATTTTTTGAAAGAATTAAAGACTGTATAGATAAAGTGTAGATTTGGACCAGAGTACAGCATTATACTTTTCTAAGAAAAACGATATCTAATTTAAAGTCAATTTTCTGTTTAAAAAAATGGAGGGAGAAAAGAGTCTGTTGTTATGATCTTGAGTATCCATGGCAACCTTATCTGAAGCTACTAGAGCTTTTTCACGCACTCACATTCCTTTGGGATGTGTCCTTCACAGCTGCGATCCCACGAGGGGGGGATTGACAGCTACTGCAGGTGCAGTCCCACGAGGGTACAGAGTGACAGCTAGGTCAGCTGACTACACCACGAGGGAGAGGATGTCTCTTCCCATGTCAATCACAGAACCCAGTGGCTCTAACATCTGCAGATTAGGTCATCCCAAAGAATGCAAAGGTGGGAGGGAAATCTGCTCCTTTTATGCATATAAACAGAGCCCTTTCCCTCTGTTCTTCAGTTCCCTTGGGTAGAAGGCAGAGACGTCTGTCTCCCCAGGCCGGATTCAAATTTCCTATAAAAGGAAACCCTACTAATGAAATATTGCTATGTACTTTTTCTTTGCCTGACTCTGTTCTTTTTCAGATGCTAATGGAAAAAAAACCTCTTTGTGAGTAATACCATCTGAGTGGATGTCAGTTTATCAAGCTATATCCAAGTGCTTTGCTCTATGCCCCCACATGCTACCAATATGCTAAACCACCGCATACTCCCTATAAGCGACAGGTGGAGTTCTTTGAAGCCGATTGTGGCGCGGTACGGTGAGGCGACCTTAGGCTGCACTGGGAGTGTGCAGATAAAGGAAATTATCGCAGCCTAAAGGATCGGTACATGCCTCCTGTAAGCCAGTGCCCGGTCGAGCATTCAAGACATCTGTCATTCTGGATGCAGTCATTAATACTTAATGATAAGAGAACTGAAACACATTCCTTACCATCTGAGGCTGCAACGGTTGGGCCTCTCCACTCTTGAACGACGGCGTCTAAGAGGTGACCTGATTCAAGTTTATAAAATTATACAGCTGGTTTAATTGTAATAGACACATCCTCTGCTAATCTATCAAGAGCTCTTTTATCAGAAAGGGAAATATTCCTGTAAGGACCTTTATACAGATGTTCAATCTTAGCCACATCTTTCAGAACCAGGTTATGGAACACCTCAATGGCTGGATGGTCTACTTGAGGAGTAAATGTAGACACAGGTCTAAAAAGTTCACGAGACCCTGACTCCATGCCTCTATAATACACATTGAGTTTTAGTAATCGAGTAAGTCTGAACATATCTACCCTAGTAGTGAACGCCCTATAGTTGGGTGTGGGCACGTAATTTAATCCAAGAGAAAGCACACGTACCTCCCCTGGTGACAGTATTTTTGAGGAGAAATTTAAAATTACATTTTCTTCCTGCCGCGGCATGTGTGCTGCCCAAAAAAAGGAGCCCCACCTGAGGTAGATGGTTCAGACCACTCTCTAGTTTGTCAAAGATCATAAGTTTTTGGAACTCTCGAATCCACTGAAGATGATCTAATATCGCTATCTGATGACTCAAAACCAGAGCTACTGACCATTTTTTCCCATGTAACCCTCTTTTGCTGCCCTTTTCTAAAGGCAAACTGCCAACGATATATTCTAGAGATGTTATAATCCATAAGGTCCCTATCAAATTTCCTAGTTTTAAAGGGGGGATCGTTGTTCAGGATACTGTGAAATATGAATGTGAAATCTATAGGCAATTAGGTGATGCTAAGTTCTATAAGAAACTGACAGCGGACCCTACTCCTAGAGTATCTATGATTTTAAGAACTGTATTGTATGAAGGGTTGTCTCTCAATTATCTGTCAGAGAAAACGTTTCAATACTTGTATAGTCCATACTCTAAAGTTCCAGTGTTCTATACCCTGCCCAAAGTGCATAAAGTTACAGACTCTAGTCATTTGGTCCCTGGGAGACCAATTGTGGCTGGGACGGGTCCCCTTTTAGAAAGAACGTCTAAATATGTGAACTCCTTTGTTAATCCTTTTACAAGGAATACTCCCTCTTTTGTAAGAGACTCGTCAGATTTTTCCAGCCAGCTGGAAGGGATGAATGTTCCTACTGGTGCAGGATTGTTAACTCTTGATGTGCAGTCTTTGTACACCAATATTCCACTAGATAAGGTTAGACCTATCATTGAAAATACACTTGACACCAGAGTGTCGTTGTCACCACCCACCCACTTTTTACTTGATTTGATGGACGTTGTCCTTGAAAATAACTTCTTTAGATTCAAACAGGATTTTTACCTGCAAGTAAAAGGCATGGCTATGGGTAGTTCCCTGCCTCCAGCGATAGCGAATATGTATATGGTTGATTTCGAAAGAACATTTACTTTCGATCATGAGATTAATCCATATCATAAGCATATTTTGGTCTATAAACGCTTTATACATGACTTATTCTTCATACTAGACTCTAATGATATCATTTCAGAGTTTATCGGGTGGATTAACTCCTTGGATGTTAATTTGAAATTCGCAGGAACATCGGACACTGTCAGTGTAACTTTTTTGGATGTGTCGGTGTATATTACTAATCATAGACTTGGTATGCGCCTGTACAGGAAACCTACTGATCATAATTCCTATTTGGACTTCCGATCTTTTCACCCTGCTCATCTTAAAACTAATATTCCCTATAGCCTTATGGCTAGGGCTAAGAGGAACTCCACGAGGGAATGCAACTTTAGGGACTCAGCTGACACTATTAGATCCTTTTTAGAAGATAAGGGTTACCCACGCAAGATCATTGACTGTCAGTTTAATAAGGTTAGAAAGATTCCCAGAGCACAGCTCCTCCAACAGAAAGTCAGACATTCATCCTCTAGGATTCATTGCTCATTTGATTATTCACCTTTAGCTCTTAAGATTAAAAAGGCCATTATGAAGTATTGGTATATTCTGGAAGACGTTCCAGGTTGCGTTGAAAAGCCTCTTATTGGCTTTTGGAGGACACAGACTTTACGCAACATACTCACTAGCTCTGACTCCCGCTCTTTGTCTGTCCCTTTGCAACCTATTATTTGTGGCCATTACCGCTGCTCTGGTTGTGCGGTATGCCACTTCACAATAGAAACCAAGACTGTCGTAGTTCCTGGCAGAGAGGTCCCATACAAACTAATGAAGTTCACTAATTGTGATTCCCGTAATGTTATATATCTGGTCATGTGTCCGTGTAACATGTGCTACATCAGATTAACTTCTCGGCTGCTGAAAGTGCATATCATGGAGCATCGCTCCCGTATACAGAATCAAAATGTTACAGCCCCCCTGGTATCCCACTGTATTGAGAAAAACCATTCAGAAGAAGACATGAGGTTTGTAGCGTTGGAAAAATTGGTTTTCAAAAAGTATGAGGTCAATATAGATAAACTATTATTGCGTAGAGAGGTGTATTTTATTCATTTGTTTAACTCAGTGAACCCTTACGGACTTAATCATGAATATGACTTGAGTTGTTTTTTGTAATATGCCCTTGAGTTGCGTTGCTTTAAGAAGAGATTATTCACTGTTCTAATGACTTGTAGCTGTGTATGCTTAGCGAGTATAAATCTTGCCACAGTGTTGCTTGGTAGTAACATCATAGGCACTAAAGAACTTCTACAGAGGCCGTGACGCTCAAAAAATAATTCAAGATTATATCTTACACATGTTGAAAAGAATTCTGTATGGGTAAGACTTGCTATTATGCTAAAACTTGTTACCGTAATTGTTTAGTTTTACAGTTGTGACACAATGTTCCTCTGGTCCTGTTGTATATATTCGCTTGTATATATCTGTTGTAGCGATCCTATCGTGGGAATCTGATTGTTTACCTGTTGTATAGCATGTATTTACGATAATTAGGTAACGTTATTATTATTTTATATTTTAGAAAACCCTGAAGAAGTGATTGTGAAAGGCTAATTTACCGGAATAGCTTCAGTTTTCTTTACTTATCACCTGACTATAAGGAATTTTCGTTACTTCACCAAATAAATATATTATATTGCATTTCGGATGGATTTTGTCATTTTTGTGCTGGATTACACTGTCGTGCCATTCTTTCTGCCTGGGAATACCCTGAAGCAAATGGTGAGCCACTGTGTGAGACAGAATGCTGGACTGGATGGCCTGTGCCCTGTTCCAGCAAGGCTGTTCTTATGTTATGTTCTTAATAGGTTTGTACATACAAGGGGTTAGATCACTTGGCTGTGGACTCTGTGGAGCCAACGAATGAAAGTTTCAATCTCCACTGTTTATGCTAGGAGAAAGGCTGCCCAAAATTATAGAGTGATGAGGTTAAATGCCCAGCCACTTATATGGCCCCAGAAGACCACCAGAAGCAGGGACTGATGGACTGCTTATGAATACTACCAAGAGAAGTATAGGTAGTTTGCCACCCAATGGAATAAAAATGATGATGATGATGTCTCTGCATGTTTTGTTCAGAATTGAGATTGATGGTAGGGACGTCCAAATAAATAACCTGAGCTGCAATTGCTTTAGACACCCACCCACCTGCCTTTGAAGCCAGCATTAAAAAACCCCAGAAACTAACTCAAGCAGGTTTTTCCTCTGTGCTTCTTTTTCTGCTAACAGTAAATTGCTCCCAGCTTTTTCTTCCCCAATACGAGGCGGTAATTAGGCTGAGAAAGGAAGTCTAATCTAAAATAATCCATTGACCTTTTTGGCTGGGTAGGGATTTGCATTTGAGTCTCTGCAATCCTAATCCAGGGCTCTAGCCCATATATATCAAATGGGCTCAAAATCCTGTTTGCCCAACTACACCATGTAAGGCTGATTATGTCATTTTTAGCAATAAAAACATCCTCCTCAAAGGTTCTGAGGCTCCCACTTGTTCATGGGCAAACTGATAGGGGACATGAGACTAGGGGGTTGTCTTTAACTTCTGAAAATCACCGTCACAGATATACTTTTACCAGTAGTCATGATTTTCAGAAATCAAAGTCTTCCCCTTCCCCACACTGACAACCCACAACAGCTTTCCTATGACAAATCTGGGACCTTTGGGGATGGGACTGGATATTTTTTTATTTAAAAAAAAGTGCTGTGAGTGATGACATAAATTATGGAATAGGATTTCAGCCACAGTCTCTTCTTAAATCCCCATCCATTGAGTTCAATGTGTATGCACTTTTCATTATCTGAACGGCTTTACAAGTGTGAATGGTAGAGAGAAAATAGCAGAGAATGAATTTAAAAAAACCATGAATATATTTTAGTTACTTCACAATCGCCTCATAATACTAAAAAACCACAACTTTTCATAGTGGGGTACATAAGGGATAAAACACCATTAGTAGATGACTGCTCCCCACCCACCTTGTTCTAGGAAAACATCCTCTTTTGTCTTAATTGAAATACTAGGAAGACAAAATTTTGGAACAAGTAGAAAAAAATGTGCTAAAAGCTCCACAATACTTCTAAGACCAGAAGCCTCAGGGAGAGGTTTTGTGTGAGCAATATGATAAAATGCAGATATGAACACCATTCCTTCAGATTCACATAGAAAAATTAATTCATTAATCCAATGCTTTATTAGATTACACTCCAAGGATTGAAGAGTTAATTAGGGAGGGGGCAGCACACATTTAAGGAGAAAGTTATTATTTGCTACTGTTTTTTTGGAGCTATGAAGCAGATGAGACTATTGGCTAGAGAGTATAACTTCAATTAGGTAGTACTAATAGGTAAGCCAATGGTGCCTCACTGAGGAAAATTGCTAAAATTTTACAGTACTTTAAATATAGTCAATTAACTAGATTTTGATAAAGCAAGGAAAAGATGAATCAGAAGCCTTTGGATCAAATAATGAGAAGGAACATGTCTGTTTAGGGAATCCTCATATTTTGGTTGAAATCCATTAAGTGAAATTAAATACTATTTTAAACCAGAGTGTTAAAATATCTAATTAAGTTAGCAAAAAGCTTGGAGAAAGGATATTGTTGGGGGAATAGAGAGAGAGTTTACTAGCATGTCAACCAAGATCGAAATTATAGGGAGGAAATGGCATGGTATATTAAAGAAATGAGTTGGTGAAACTCCCAAGATAGTGAAACTTAAATTTGGCACCACTTATTTAAGATGACCTTGAGGTTTGGAGCTTTAATGAGGAAGCTGAAGATTTAAATTCAGGGCCATAATTGAGAGTAAGGTTGGTGAGGGCGGGGAGGAAAGGTTCAGTTTCCGACTGTGATCTTCCTGATAATACATTTAGGACCCAATGGTCGAATTGCGTTTGAATGCATGCTGTGTTTCAAGATTTATTTATTTTTTTAAATGAAGAATCTTGACATTTGGAAGGGACCAACGGAACTGTCCCAGATAACATCTCATGCGACCACAACAAGAGACACAAGGACTTCACAGTTATTTGAGCTCCATAAGATACACATGAAAGCAGCAAATATCACTAATGCAGAAAATGCAGCTTCAGATCAACAGACTGTTATATCTTGCATTCATGGGGAAATACAATATCTATTACATTTATATGCTACCCTATAGCGCTTAGTGCCCTCTCTGGTCAGTTCACTGGTAATTAGCATTTTGCCCCCAACATGCTATGTACTCATTTTACCAGCCTTGGAAGGATAGAAGTCTGAGTCAACCTGGAGCTTTGAACTCAACGTGTGCATAGAGAAATGTATTCAAGATAGCCAATCCAATAGTCAATTCTAGGCAATCTTGTGGGCAGGACAAATACGTTAGACAGCCATGGGTTAATAACACTTTGGGTTGGGGAGGAATAAAACTCTTCTGTATGCCCACGTATAATTTTCATTGCTGTTTTGTTTTCAAGCTAATATCCAGTACAAGCACCCCACCCACCCCCAATATTTTAATTTTCCTAGCACTATCTTCTTCTTATCATCACCCAGTCTCTTCTCATAGGAGACACATTATGTATAATGATTAGCAGCCGTCAGATATGAGTGCATACAGGGATGGCTAGAAATCTCATTGCCTGAGGTAGAGGACTTGAGAAACAGTGGCTCTTCTTCCTTCAACACTGGTAAGAGGGAAATATTGTTCATTGCACCTAAAGGCAGCTGGCCAGCTTAGGGGGTACAGGGGAGGCCAAGTGATGTATAAAGCTCTGCTGGCTCTTCTCCACTCAACATCTGCCCCACTCTGTTCAGTGGGAGGGACAACCCTGGTATCTGTACATTACCATCTGCATTAAATGCTTCATATAGTTTGATGGACTTTCATCCTTCAGAGAAGGAGGTATGCATGAGTCTGTACCACCCTTCTGCTTGCCGCAGGCTTCTTCCAGATCGGGCAAATAAAATGTTTGGGGCAAAACACAACTCCTTCAACTCTCTAATAATTGTTGGACAAACAAAAACAATCCAAAAAACATGACAGAGAGGAACATAATTGCTACACTAAATCCAGGCAAAGAACCCAAAAGCTACAGAACAATCTCCCTACTACATCACTAATACAAAATGTCTGAACGACTAATACTAAATCGTCTAGTCCCTAAAGTTGAACCTCTTCTAATTCCAGGCAGGCTGTAGAAGTGGCAAGAGCTGTACAGTTTAGAACTGAAATCTAACTCAGTACTGTATATAGAATATGTTTTTGAAACATATAAAATACTAGCAGAGGTTGCCCGGCATCGCCGGGCTGTTTTAAATTGTGTTCAAAGGTTAAATTGTGTTAATGTTTTTTAAAAATTGCTTAGTCTGTAATTTTAATTTTTTAAATGTTTATTTATGTAAATTTTTTTGGCTTGGCTGTTATTAACTGTGATCTGCTTTTTTGGTTTTTTTTTAGGATTAATAAAAGAACAAAGTATGGTATAATATTTTCAAATTGTTTTATGTAAGCGAATAATGTTTAAGTTTTTTGAATTTTTTAATTAGTTGTACCGTAGGTAATAATTTTAATAATGTAAAGGTAAATGTTTTTTACATTCAATGTTTTTAAAATGTGTTTAGATGTTTTGGGTTTAAATTTGAGTTAAAACTCAGCACAGGATTTTTAAAAGTTTCTATTGTATTTTATTGACATATGTTTGTGATTTGTGTTAAAGTGTGTTTTAGTGTAATTTTTTTGATTTGTTTTTATTGGTGTGACCTTTTGTGTAAAATTGTGAATTTGTGTTATGTTTTTGATTTGTTTTTACTCTTGTGGCCTTTTGTTTGGAGCTGTTGTGTGTTTTTGACTTGTTTTTACTATTGTGGCAAGCAGGTGGTGCTGGTAGGGGTTATTGTATTTTGACTGTTTTTTCTCTCCTGGCCTCTGGGTGGAGCTTCTTCTGGTAAGTAGTCTCTTTCTTTATTCATTTCTTTTCCAGTCCTGGTGCAGGTAGGACATCTTTTGGTAAGTTTGCTTGTTGGAATTTGTATTTTTTTATCTGTTTGTTTTATTTTTGATTGTGTTTTTGTTTACTTCGTATTGTTTTTGGTGGTTTTGTTTTTGTGTATTTTTGGATGTTTTTGACTGTGTTTTTAGTAATTTTTAAAAATTTATTAATTTATTTGGTGGTGGGGAGGGGGCGTGGTCATTGGGGGTTAGGAAGGGTGGGCTAGGTGGTGGGGAGAGGGGCATGGTCATTGGGGGTTAGGAAGGGTGGGCTAGGGGGCGTGGCATGGAGATGACCTGAGCAGCTGCGTTTCTTCATCTCTGCTTAGAAAAGGGGAGCCACAAATGTGGATATATGTGTGCAAAACTCAAGATATTTTTGAATGAATAATTGGAAGAAGTGTCTAAAGATGTTAGTGGTCTGAAAATACTAGTTTCCTGGTTGAAAACTTGTACTGTAGAACCTGCAGAGCTGCGGAGCCCAGGGACGGAGTTGGTGTGTTTAAACGCCCAAGCGCTCAAACGGCAAGTCGGGAGCCTTGGAGGCTCGGAGACTCAGAGGCTTGGAGTTCCAGAGATCGCAGTGGCAGTTTATCAGTATCGTGAGTTTTTTTTCAAGGGATATTGACAGTGTACTCCAATAAGTGGGTGAAAACAAAGAAAAAACTTTTTTTAAAAAAGATTGGAGGCTGTAAGCCTGTGTTGGATCCTGCTGTTGGGGAGATGAGGCGAGGTGGATGAACTTGAACTTGAAAGGAGAGACACGGCGAGTGAGGATTAAAGGCAGAACGAGAACCGGAACAAAGGTGAAATTGGCACTGAGAAGGAGGTGGAAAACAATTGACAAAGAGTGATTTTTTTAAAATGGTCCCGGGTTGCTGAAACAGGAGCTGTTGGTGTTGTGGGCTGAGCGTGATTTGCTCCCCCCTCCTCCCCTGTTGTTATTATTGTTATTCCTGAGCAGTCATTTTGGGTAGCCCGAGGAACAAAGCACACTGTCACCTGAACTTTTATTCTGTGAGTTGAAGAGCGGTGAGGGAGTGCAGTGTGGTTTTGGAATTTAAAGAGTACTATTAAATTTGACTCGCATACCATCCTGTTTGACTGTAAAGAAGGAAGATCCTGTGGTTCCATTGGTGCTTTTTGGTGCTTCTTTGATTTGAATGGACAAATGGACAAAGTATATAGGCATTTTGCTTCATTGCTTAAGTGGTTAATGTAATCATAATACTGAGAGAAATTGGGGAAATATTGAGAGTCTTGAACATTTTTCTTTGGAATAAAGGGGTGCTGAGAATGAGGAATAAAGTTTTGAACTAGAGACGGTTATAGTGTTTCATCGTTAAGAAGAAAGAAGAAAGAAGAAACTGAAGTACTGTTCTTCAGATAACAGCAGTTAATCACTGAAGCACGTTACAGCTGGTGTCTTCAGGGTTTTACTAGTCTCAAGGACAGCTCTCTATTTTATCTTTTCTTGAAACGCAGCTGTGTTACAAAGTTATTTTGAGAGTGCCAATTTAAATAGAAAGCTGAGCAGTCCTAGAATCATTTTGGAAACAGAAAATAGAAATTCATATAATATTACAATACTAAGCAGAGTAAACGGTTGACCGCGTCATCTGATTAGATAGGTGTATGGAGAATAAAATTGTTAAGTGTGTATAAGGGTTAGATTAGTGAAATTAGAATATTGTATACTGTTTGGTGATAAAGTAGTGTAGTATTATAGAATTATCTGCTATTAAATTCGGATGAATCGTAGAGAGAAGGGTGAATTGTTAAGGCAACTGATAGAATTAGACCCAGTTTGGTTAAGGACAGGTAGGCTAGTAAGAGCTGAAAGTGAAGGCAGGAGGAAATCTTTACGGGACGAGATCAAAGAGGCTGAAGAACTGAGAATTTTTAGAGCAGATATGGAAGCAAGGAAGAAGTGTCAAGAAAAGCAACAATCTAAACAACAATCAGAAGTAGAACAGATTGAGCAGGTGAATATTGATGAAGAAGACAGAGCTCAGGGGGCTATAAAAAAGAAAGTAATGGTAGAGAAGGTGCTTGAAATTAGGGAAAGGGATAAAACTCAGGAAACAGATATGAATGACTCTAGGAGTTCCATTGAAGTAAAGCTTGCAGGGTTGGAGAAGTTTCTCCAAACAAAATTTGAAACATTAGAAGAGCAGCGAGTTCGAGACAATCAAGAATATATTAAGCTACAACAAGAAAGTTTTAACGCATTCCAACAAAAAATGTTGATGATGATGTCAGGGTTGATGGAATCTACCAAAGCTGAAGTAGCAAGTATTATGAAAGAAGTATCTGAATTAAAGGAAGGGATGTGCATGAGCACAAAAGAGGTTGAAGTATTGACCAAAGAAGTACAAGTGGTGCGAGAAAAAGTGAAGGAAGAGGAAGTGAAGGTAGATGACCATCAGGCAAGAATAGAATTTTTGGAAAATCAACATAGAAAATGTAATGTGATAATTCGAAATATTTCTGAGGGCAGACCGGATCAGTTAAAGATCAGATTATTGGGATGGTTAAATGATTTAAAGATGGAGAGGAGCTTTGTGGCTGAGGATATAATAACTGTACATAGGTTAGGTTAAAGAAGCATAACAATGGAAACAGAAATGTGTTGGTGAGATTTGTGAGTGAAGGTTTGAAGTTGACCTTAATGCAGCATATCAGGAATTCGGGTTCAGAGGCATTGAAGTTAGAGGGAAATAACATAGAGGTTTACAATGATATTTCTGTTGAATAACGGACTTGGCGAATGCAGTTAAAACCAATTACAAAAAAAACTAAGAGAAAAAGGGATTTCATATTTTTGGCTCTCATCCAAAAAATTAAAAGTTGTAAATTCTGGAAAGTCATATATGATAAAAGAAGGATTATATGTTTTAGATGTTTTAGTGGACGTGAAAATAATTGAAAGTAACACCAAGGAATGGGAAGACCTTAAAGATCAGTTGATATTATCAGGAATGTATATGACTCACGATAAGAATTGTTAATAGGAATAAATTGTCTAGGCACATTATATTTGAGACATGTAAAGCACACATTAAGAAGGGAGGATAAAGTATATGGCTGTGGCATGTAAAGTTGATTTAAGAGTTATGTTGATGTTATGCAGGATGATTAGGAGCTAGGCTCACATAACTGCACACTCCCCCCCTCCCCTCCTTGATTTTCAAGGGTGTTCTTTCTGGGAAAGGTGAGGAGGGTGAAGAAGTTTTGTTATATGTTTTGTGTTCAGTTATTGTATTATTTGTGGGATGGGTTATGTAGTATGTCGAGCACTTGCCAATGGGAGACAGGGATTGGGTTAATAGGATGTAACATAAATAAGTATGAAGAAAATTAAAATTGTATCATGGAATGTTAAAGGCATTGGCAGCATAATTAAGAGAAAACGTGTGGAAGTGGCTATTAGGAGAAATAATCCTGATGTGATTTGTTTACAAGAGACCCATCAGAAAAACGATAATGTAAACAACTTGTATCTAAGGGGAATAGAGCATTATGAGAAAGCATTTGGTAATTCAAAGTCGAGAGGGGTCGCAATATTAATTTCTAAAAAATTGTGTTTTACAAAATTAAAGTCTGTTATTGACCCTGAAGGGAGATATGTCATAATTAGAGGAATGGCTAATGAGGAGGAAATATTAATTGCTAATATCTATGTACCAAATGAGAAGCAAGAGGAATTCTTAGATGGTGTATCTCAAAAGATAAGAAATGAAAATGTAACTAAATTAATCATTGCCGGAGACTTTAATCTAATTAGATCGGGTCTAGACACCACAAATGTGTTGAGACACGGGCATAACTCTGTTATAGATAGGTGGTTAAAATTAATGGGATTACGGGATGTATGGAGAGATATCAGGGGTTCAGAAAGGGGTTTTACTTTTTTTTCACAAGCTCATAACTCCTATTCAAGGATTGATTACTTTTTGACTTCAGAAAATTTGATAAGTAAAGTTGAAGATATTAAAATTGGATTATTTAAAGAATCGGACCATGCTGAAATGTGTTTAGAAATTAGAATTGATGGTAAGAAAAAATGTATTGGGGCATGGAGATATGATACAAAATTGTTTAGGGATCAAAAGAGTAAGGAAATAATAATTAAAAAGTGGAATGAATGCTGGGAGATAAATGATACTAATGATGTTAATGATGGAGTTTTATGGGACACCATGAAGGCAATTTTCAGGGGGGAAAGTATAAAACTTTCATGTAGGAATAATAGACAGGAAAATTAATAGAGGACGAAGTAAGGAAGTTGCAAGAAGAACATGTAAGATCAGGTGATAGAAACGTGTTTAATAAATTACAGGGTTTGAAAATGAAAATTATTGAAAAGGATATTGAAGAAGTTAAAAAGAATTTGATTTATCTTAAAAGAAACTATTTTGAGTATGGTAATAAAAATTCTAAACTACTGGCTAAAGTTGCAGAGGAAAAGAAAAATAGTAGAAATATTCAGATTTTGATAAACAGTAATGGGGAAAGATGTAACAAAATGAAAGATAAGATACACATTGCTAATAATTTTTATAGGGAGCTTTATTCTAAAAAGGAGATAAACGATGTTGAGTTAAAAAATTATCTAAATAAATGGTCAAGGATAAAATTGGATCAAGAACATAGGAATTACATGGATGAAAGAATAACCTCTAAAGAAATTACTGATGTTATAGATAAGTTAAGGGTGGGTAAAACCCCTGGTGAAGACGGTTTGTCTGTGGAATTTTATAAGGATTTCAAGGAAGTTTTGATACCAAGGATTGAAAGGGTATTTAATTATGTAATGGATGGAGGTATAGTACCGGCATCATGGTATAACTCAGTTATTATTTTAATACCAAAAGTAGGAAAAAACGTGGAAAACATCGAATCATATAGACCGATCTCGCTGATGAATCAGGATGTAAAGATTTTTACTGCGGTTCTGGCCAATAGGTTAAATAAATTTTTAGGTTATATTCAAAAAGATCAAGCAGGGTTTTTGCGAGGTCGGTACATGTCGGACCTGACAAGGAGGATACTTGACATGTCAATCATTGCACAGCAGCAAAGAGATCACACAGGTTTTATTTCATTAGATATATTCAAAGCTTTCGATTCCATCCAGTGGATTACCATAAAACAAATTATAGTAAAATATGGATTCGGTTTGAAATTTTGTGGAGTAATTGGGCAGTTATATCAAAGGGGATCAGCAAGAGTAAAAATAAATGATGAATTAACAGAGGAAATTAAGTTGGAAGCTGGCACAAGACAAGGGGATCCACTATCATCTTCACTGTTTATATTGGTCATGGAATTAATTGCTAATGTGGTAAGAGAAGACACAGACATGATAGGTCTAAATTGGATAAAAATTAGCCAGTATGCAGATGACACATTATTAACATTAAAAAATCCCGAAAAGTCATTGGAAAAAGTATATGCACACTTAGAAAAATTTTACAGGGTGACGGGGCTTAAAGTTAACTGGGACAAATCAGAGGCAATTTTTTTTAATGGGAATGTTGAAGCACAAGAAGTTATAAAATCCAGATTTAAACTACAGATCAGGTCTAGTATTAAGTATTTAGGAATAAACATTTCAAACAAGTACGATGATTTAAAGAGATTGAATTATGACAAATTGGAAAAGGAGTTAAAGGAAAAGATTATAAGATACAAAAAACTAAATTTATCCTGGTTTGGTCGAGTATCATTGTGTAAAATGAAATTGTTACCTAAAATAAATTTTTTATTTGATACTCTCCAAATTAATATTAAAAGGAAGGAACTAAATGTATTTCAAAATTTAATAAATAATTATTGCAATAACGGGAAAAAAGCTAGAATATCGAAAACGTTGTGGTATCTTTCACAAAAAAAGGGTGGTTTAGGAATCCCGAACATCACAAATTATTATTGGGCATTTCAACTGAAAAATATTTGTAAAATTTTAATAAGGAAAAAATTGATATGGGGGGAGATTGAATTACGTGAAAAATTGGGAGACGAATCACTAATATTTCTAGGCAAAGAAACAGTTAAAATTAATACTGCGAATAAAATGCTAAAGACACTCTTTAGAACATGGACATTATTGAAAAACAAATTATCCCCAGGGTTATCACCAATTTTGGAGTTAAGGGATTTAAAATCATTCCCACTACTCTTAGACCATAGGACTGAAGAAATAATGAAAAGATATAAAGTAACTTTATTAAAGGAATGGTTAGATGTTTGTGAGGATGAGGAGAAAATGTCAGAAATGTGTAAACAGTTGAAACTAAATTGGCTTCAAGTTGCCGCACTGAATAGTTGGAATAAAAAATACAGGGAAGAAATAGGCTTAGACAGGAACATGACAAAATTTGAGGAGCTAGTATATAAGTTAAGAAATGGTCAAATAGAAATTAAAGGATTAGTTAGTAAATTATATAAAGTATTGGATGATTCTAACGAATCCCAAAAAGCATTAAGAGGAATATGGGAACAAGATTTAAATGTTAAAATCACAGATGAATGTTGGAATAGAAAGTGGAAAAGAAGAATCATGAAAACGTTATCAGTAAGGATTAAGGAGCATAACCACAAGTTATTATGGAAATGGTATATGACCCCTGTGCGATTACATTTAATTGACAAGACAAAATTAAATATATGTTGGAGGTGTAAGGAGGATATAGGAACCGTATGAGCATATGTGGTGGGGGTGTAAGAAGTTGAAGCCATTCTGGACGAGTGTAGAGAATGAAATTGGGAAAATTTTGAATGAAAAGGTTAAATTGGACGCAGTTATAGTATTACTAACGGATGTTGATAAGGTGGAATATAGTAAAAGGGAATTAATGGCAGTCATGTTATCAGGTGCCAGACACTGTATAGCGCGGCAATGGAAGAATGATGTCACTCCAAAAATCGACGAATGGTACAATGAGTTATGGACTATTGATTTAAACGATAAGCTCACCTGGGAATTAAATTTAAGAAAAGGACTAATAAAAGAAAATAAATTTCAGGACACTTGGAGATGTTTTATAGACTATATACTGCATACGGATCAAGGTCAGAAGCCAACGCCGGATCAGCATTCCTTTTGGAAAGGAATCATATAAGAATTAAGTAACTCTGTCCCATATGGCAATGTAAATAGCACATGGTGAATGTCCTCTATTAAGTTGATGTGTTTGTTTTTGTTATTATGTAATGTGTAGATTTAAATAAAATTTAAAAATATTTAAAAAAAAGGAAGGGTGGGCTAGGTGGTGGGGAGGGGGGCATGGTCGTTGGGGGTTAGGAAGGGTGGGCTAGGTGGTGGGGAGGTGGGCGTGGTCATTGGGGGTTAGGAAGGGTGGGCTAGGTGGTGGGGAGGGGGCATGGTCGTTGGGGGTTAGGAAGGGTGGGCTAGGTGGTGGGGAGGGGGCATGGTCATTGGGGGATAGGAAGGGTGGGCTAGGTGGTGGAGAGGGGCGTGGTCGGTGGGGGTTAGGAAGGGTGGGCTAGATGGTGGGGAGGGGACTTTATTGTGTTATGGTGCTTTGATTGTGTGGAGTCGTAAAAGTAGATTGGGGTTTCCCCTTTAATATCAGTGGGTGGGGGGTTCCAACCCCCCTCTCGGCTGGCTCCCCTGCGGTTGGGAGGTTTGGGGGTACAAAAGGGGTATGCCCCCCCAACCCTTCTGGACCCAGGAGACCAGGGACAGTGGATTGATTCCCCCCCTCCTTAAAACAACTCTGTTTTTAAAGAGAAGAAACCGCTTGGTTTCTTCTCTTTAAAGACAGAGTTTTTTAGGAGGGGGGGGGAAATCGATCCACTCTCCCTGGTCTCCTGGGTCCAGAAGGGTTGGAGGGGGCATACCCCTTTTGTCCCCAAAAACCTCCCAACCCTAGGGTAGCCAGCGGAGAGGGGGATCGCAACCCCCCACCCACTGATGTTAAAGGGGAAACTCCAGTCGGGACCTTCAGGCGCCGTTGGTGAGGGAAAGAAAGCCAGCTGGTGTTTGCTTGGCTGTGAGGCGGTGAGTTGTTTTTCGTTGGGGGTTAGGAAGGGTGGGCTAGGTGGTGGGGAGGGGTGCATGGTCGTTGGGGTTAGGAAGGGTGGGCTAGGTGGTGGGGAGGGCTGCATGGTCGGTGGGGTTAGGAAGGGTGGGCTAGGTGGTGGGGAGGGGGGCATGGTCATTGGGGTTAGGAAGGGTGGGCTAGGTGGTGGGGAGGTGGGCGTGGTCGGTGGGGTTAGGAAGGGTGGGCTAGGTGGTGGGGACGGGGGCATGGTCATTGGGGTTAGGAAGAGTGGGCTAGGTGGTGGGGAGGTGGGCATGGTCGGTGGGGTTAGGAAGTGTGGGCTAGGTGGTGGGGAGGGGGGCATGTTCGTTGGGGTTAGGAAGGGTGGGCTAGGTGGTGGGGAGGGGGGCATAAGAACATAAGAACAGCCTTGCTGGAACAGGCCACAGCCCATCCAGTCCAGCATTCTGTCTCACACAGTGGCTCACCATTTCCTTCAGGGTATTCCCAAGGAGATGCCTTCACCTGCTTAGGATTCCCTGGAAATGGCATTGAGAGATATCCTGCCTATCTCTCCAACCCGGAGGTTGTCCTTAGGTAGCCATAATTATAGCCATTGATAGCCTTGTCCTCCATGAACTTGTCTAATCCTTTCTTAAAGCTGTCAAGACTGACAGCTGTCACCACTTCTTCTGGCAGGGAGTTCCATAGACCAGTAATCCTCTGGGTGAAAAAGTACTTTCTCTTATTTGTTTGAGAACTAGTACCCAAAAGTTTCATGGAGTGTCCCCTAGTTCTAGTGTTGTGCGATAGGGAAAACAGTTTTTCCTTATCCACTTTGTCCACACCGTGCATGATTTTATAAACTTCAATCAGGTCACCTCTTAGACGCCGTCGTTCAAGAGTGAAAAGGCCCAACCGTTGCAGCCTCAGATGGTAAGGAAGGTGTTCCAGTCCCCTAATCATTCTGGTTGCCCTCCTCTGTACTTTCTCCAACTCCATAATATCCTTCTGGAGGTATGGCGACCAGAACTGTACACAGTATTCCAGATGGGGCCTCACCATAGATTTATAAAGAGGCAAAATGACACTTGCTGACTTATTTTCTATACCCTTCCTAATGATCCCTAACATTGAGTTTGCTTTTTTCACTGCTGAGGCACACTGGGTTGACACCTTCATTGAGCTGTCCACCAGGACACCAAGGTCCCTTTCCTGGTTTGTCGCAGAGAGTTCAGACCCCATCAGTTTATAAATGTAATTGGGTTTTTTTTGCCCCAACATGCATCACTTTGCACTTACTGATGTTGAAGCTCATTTGCCACTGTTTTGCCCACTCCCCCAGTGTCAAGAGATCCCTCTGGAGCTCTTCACAATCTCTCACAGTTTTCACTACCCTGTATAATTTAGTGTCGTCAGCAAATTTGGCTACCTTGCTTTTTACTCCTACCTCTAGATCATTTATGAAGAGGTTGAAAAGCAGGGGTCCCAGTACTGAACCTTGGGGGACCCCACTCTTTACTTCCCTCCACTTGGAGAAGTGTCCATTTAGTGCTACCCTCTGTTTCCTGTCCCTTAGCCAGTTGCTGATCCAGGACAAGACCTGTCCCTTTATTCCATGACTGGTAAGTTTATTCAAGAGCCTTTGGTGTGGGACCTTGTCAAAAGCCTTCTGAAAGTCCAGATAAACAATGTCAACTGGATCCCCCTTATCCACATGCTTGTTGACACTCTCAAAAAATTCCAACAGATTAGTGAGGCATGATTTGCCCTTGCAAAAGCCATGTTGGCTCTCCTTTAGCAGCGCCTCCTCTTCTATGTACCTATTAATTCTATCTTTTAGGATGGTTTCCATCACTTTACCTGGGACACATGTCAAACTGACAGGCCGGTAATTTCCTGGATCACCCCTGGATCCTTTTTTGAAAATTGGTGTTACATTCGCTACCTTCCAGTCATCAGGCACAAAGCCTGATTTGAGGGAAAGATTATATATTTTGGCTAGGATATCAGCAATTTCATCTTTAAGTTCCCTGAGAACTCGTGGATGGATGCCATCTGGTCCTGGGGATTTGTTAGTGTTTAGCTTAACAAGACATGCAAGGACCTCCTCCCTGGTTATTTCTATCTTGCTTAATTCTTCGGTTTCCCTCCCTACGAAGATAGGTTCTGTTTTGGGCATGTGGTCTCTATCTTCTTCAGTGAATACTGAAGCAAAGAATTCATTGAGTCTCTCTGCAATCTCTGTTTCCTCTTTAATAACCCCTTGCCTTCCATTGTCATCTAATGGTCCAATGGCCTTCCTAGTTGGGTTCTTACTTCTAATGTACTTAAAGAAGTCTTTGTTATTCCTCTGAGTATTTTTAGCTATACGCTCCTCAAAGTCTTGCTTTGCTTTCCTGATTGTTGCCTTGCATTTGTTCTGCCAGAATTTATGTTTCTGCCTGCTGTCCTCATTTGGACAAGCCTTCCATCTTCTAAATGAGCTTTTCTTGCTCTTGATCACTTCCCGAACAGCTCCTGTAAGCCACATTGGAGTCCTCTTGGACCTGGCAGTGCCCTTTTTCCTTTTGGGTATGCATTCCAATTGGGCCTCTGTTATTGTTTTTGTAAACAGCCTCCATGCCACTTGGAGTGTTTGGACTCTCTCAATTTTCCCTTTCAGTTTCTTTTTTACTAGTTTCCTCATCTTTGGGAAATTTCCTTTTTGAAAATTTAAGGTCTCTGTGTTAGATTTTATCAGTGACTTGCGGTCTATGATCAAGTTAAACATAATTGAGTTGTGGTCACTGTTCCCTATTGGATCAGTCACATTAACATCTTGCACCAGATCCTGAGTATTACTCAGGATCAAGTCAAGGATTCTTGTACCTCTAGTTGGGTCTTCAACCATCTGTCCCAGGGAACAATCATTGAGCATATCTAGGAACTTTATCTCTTTATCATGTGCTGAACAACAGTTCACCCAGTCTATGTGAGGGTAATTGAAGTCCCCCATTATAACCAGGCTTCCCTTCCTGGATGCCTCCTTTACAACATTCTCCAACTGCCAGTCTCCCTCAAGAGTTTGGGTCGGAGGCCGATAGTATATGCCTACTGTTAGACCATCCTTGTGGCCTGGTACTCTTACCCACAGAGCTTCTAATGGTGACTCTAAATCACCTAGATATTCCAATTCATAAGATTTTATCACTTCTTTGACATACAAGGCTACACCACCTCCTGTTTGCCCCTTCCTATCCTTCCTGTACAATTTGTAGCCTGGGATAACTGTATCCCATTGGTTATCATCCGTCCACCAGGTTTCAGTGATACCAATAATATCAATATTTTTATCTATTGCTAAGTATTCCAGCTCCCCTATTTTGTTCCGGAGGCTTCTGGCATTTGTATACAAGCATTTATATATGCATTTCTGACACAGTCTTTTGTGTCCAGTTGCATTGTTAGACTGCCTCTTGCATCCTTCTGCTAGAATGCTAGTGACTAGCTCCTTGCTCTGCTCAGTAATTTTTGCATCCTCCTCACTACTCAAGTACACACTTTCCCGAACCGGATGCTGCCCAGCTCCTGTCGGCTTTCCCCCAGTTATCAGTTTAAAAGCTGCTCTGCAGCCTTTTTGATGTTGAGTGCCAGCAATCTGGTCCCATCATGGTTTAAATGCAACCCATCCCTCCTGAACAGATTTGGCTTGTCCCAAAATGTTCTCCAGTTCCTGACAAAACTGAAGCCCTCCTCTCGACACCACCGCCTCATCCACGCATTGAGGCTTCTGAGCTCTGCCTGCCTGGTAGGTCCTGCGCGAGGGACAGGCAGCACTTCTGAAAATGCTACCTTGGAAGTCCGGGACTTCAATCTTCTTCCTAACAACCTAAATTTGGCTTCCAGGACAGACCGCTTGGCCTTCCCAACATCATTAGTACCAACGTGTACCATGACAACTGGCTCGTTCCCAGTTCTCTCTAACAATCTATCTAGATTTCTTGTGATGTCTGCAACTTTTGCACCTGGCAGGCAAGTCACCATACGGTTATCATGTGCATCACAAATCCATGGTCATTGGGGTTAGGAAGGGTGGGCTAGGTGGTGGGGAGGGGGGGCATGGTCGTTGGGGTTAGGAAGAGTGGGCTAGGTGGTGGGGAGGTGGGCGTGGTCGGTGGGGTTAGGAAGTGTGGGCTAGGTGGTGGGGAGGGGGGGCGTTCGTTGGGGTTAGGAAGGGTGGGCTAGGTGGTGGGGAGGGGGGCATGGTCATTGGGGTTAGGAAGGGTGGGCTAGGTGGTGGGGAGGTGGGCGTGGTTGGATGGGTTAGGAAGGGTGGGCTAGGTGGTGGGGAGGTGGGCGTGGTCGGTGGGGTTAGGAAGAGTGGGCTAGGTGGTGGGGAGGGGGGCGTGGTCGTTGGGGTTAGGAAGGGTGGGCTAGGTGGTGGGGAGGTGGGCATGGTCGGTGGGGTTAGGGAGGGTGGGCTAGGTGGTGGGGAGGGGGTGTGGTTGGTGGGGGATAGGAAGGGTGGGCTAGGTGGTGGGGAGGGGGCCTTATTGTGTTATGGTGCTTTGATTGTGTGGAGTCGTGAAAGTAGATCGGGTTTCCCCTTTAATATCAGTGGGTGGGGGGTTGCAACCCCCCTCTCCGCTGGCTCCCCTAGGGTTGGGAGTTTGGGGGGACAAAAGGGGTATGTCCCCCCAACCCTTCTGGACCGAGGAGACTAGGGAGAGTGGATTGATCCCCCCTCCTTAAAACAACTCCGTTTTTAAAGAGAAGAAAAAAAGATGGAGTTTTTTTAGGAGGGGGGGGAATCGATCCACTCTCCCTGGTCTCCTGGGTCCAGAAGGGTTGGGGCAACATACCCCTTTTGTCCCCACAAACCTCCCAACCCTAGGGGAGCCAGCGGAGAGGGGGGTCGCAAACCCCCCCCCCCGACTGATATTAAAGGGGAAACTCCAGTCGGGACCTTCAGGCGCCGTGGGTGAGGGAAAGAAAGCCGGCTGGTGTTTGCTTGGCTGTGAGCCGGTGCGTTGTTTTTCTTTTTAATTTTTCTGGCGCCGGTTTCCTCAGCGTTCTGCCCGCTTATGTCGCGCAGGACTCTGGGGCTTGTAGTTATGGGTTTGTGATTTGTGGTTGTGGTGCGTTTTTTTCCTGCGGCTCGATTTTGATTGGCTGCGGCGCATTTTTCAATGTTCTTTGTGGTCGCGCCTCTCAGCCTGATTGGCTGTGGTGCGGCGCGGCACAAAGAACATTGGGAAATGAAGTTGTTTCCCTTTTTCGCGTTTGTGGGGCTGTTGCCCCACTGCCTGTTTTCTCAATCCTTTGTTGACCTGCGGACCCAGATCAGCCGTGTGCACGAAGGGTGAGTGCAGGCAAGTAGGGCGAGGCATAGCAACCTATAGCAAGTTCCAACGGTTAACCCTTGGTTTTATAGGTTAAGATCTGGAGCAACATCAGGGTGACATATAATACTGTCTACCATCAATTGCTGCTTTAAAAGAACTACCTCCTTATTGAATATCATGGACTAATAGAAATAGTCACTGTTCTACTTCAAAACTGAAGATTTTTTTGTTGAATTTCAAGGGAGGCACATTCTTTATAGAAATTAGCTGAAACCAAACCTTTAAAAAATGTCTGTGCCTTTGTTGTGTATTAAGGCACAATTGCAAGTTGCACGGGCAGCGCCATGTAAGAAGAAAGTGGCGGTTTCCCGCCATCCAAATTAGGAACTAAAGTTGACGTGAAATCCCCTGGGGAGACACTATAAGCCCCACAGGTAAACAAGGGTGGGGCTGGACTGGATCTATACTACCCATTCCACACAGGTAGCCAGTAACGTGCTAAGCCTGGGTCTTCTCCACACACTATCACTACTAGTGTAGCTTAGTCCTTGCTCTTCTACGGCAGATTCCGGAGGAACTGATTTCATGGGATTCATATAGCCATCTTATGTCCGGAGCGCCTTGTAAGCTTATTCTGAAAGACTGTTTAATAAACATTGTAGACACAATGGGCACAGAACTGGGAGGACTGAGGGGGATGGTGGAGGACAGAGGTGCCTGGAGAACGATGGTCCATAGGGTCGCAAAGGGTCGGAATCGACTGTGCGACTGAACAACAACAACAACAACAACAAAATTGTTTTTTAAGGGCAGGACACGACAGCCTTCCACTTTAAAAACACAGAAGGAGGGAGGAAGTTCTAAGTTAGTTAGGAAGGCAAGTACATATTTGGGTGTCATTATAGATTGAACCCTGATCTACAAAAACATTGTTAAAAACAACGAACAAAAACTGCTATTCAAAAATAATATACTCAAGAAACTGGCTGATTTAGATGGATGCATACCTATAAACAATAAGAACAATAGCTCTGTCTCTGTGTTACACTGCAACAAAGTATACTAATAAAAATAGATGTAGCTCTTATTGGATCATGTAAGGTTAGTACTGTATTGGCTTCCTGAAATCTATTTCCACTAAAAAAAAGTTTATTATTTGACTGGCATTGCTCCTCTAGAGGTAAATTGAGACAGGCTGGCAAATAATGAATGAAATAATGTAATACAGAACCTACCCCATCCACTTGATAGACACCTGTTCTGGAACATATACAGAATGCTCAAGCAATGTACAAGTTTATAAAAAAAATATAGCTCTTAAAAATGAAAGCTGTTTTCAAACTGCAGCCTGGAAGGTTTTTTAGGAAATAGTTATCTGGCTGTTCTGTTAAGCAAGGTCATTGAAACTAATCGATCTACTAGACAGAAACATGTACAGTAGACCCTCGCATAACGACGTTACTTGGTTCCGCAAATAGCATTGCTAAGCGATTTTTGTTGTTATGCGGGTTTCTATGGAGTTTCCCGCATAACGATGTTTTTAGCATCGTTGTCCGGATAATGATGGTTATTTTAGCATTGTTGTCCAGACAACAACACTAAAAACGTTGTTATGCGGGGGAACATGTGGTGCATAACAATGCGTTGTTAAGCAAAAATGATGCTACCCGAACGCGTTGTTATGTGAGGATTGACTGTAATCTCAATTTTCGTATGCAATTTTCTATGCCCTTTGCAATGTAAAAGAATTGGTAATGCAATGTAGCACCATCTGGTGGGCAAAAGTAGTATATATATATATATATATATATATATATATATATATATATATATATATATATATATATATATATATATATATATATATATATATATATATATATATATATATATATATATATATATATATATATATATATATATATATATATATATATATATATATATATATATATATATATATTGATTGTTTGTTTGTTTGTTTGTTTGTTTGTTTGTTTGTTTGTTTGTTTGTTTGTTTGTTTGTTTGTTTGTTTGTTTGTAGTGGAGCTAGATCAGCCAAGCACATCCTTCACTATTTATCACAACTTCACAAGTCATGTTAATTGATTCCTTTCTGCATGGCAGAACTCCTGTTTCTAAGCAGAAAAATATAAATATCTTTACACTGATTATATCAGGCAGACAGATAGCCTGGCTCAGAAAAGTAGCACAAGTAGCATACAACAGAAAGGTGAACAGCAGATCCAAGGATAAAAGGCTATGCTGACATCATGCAGCTGCTGAGGACAGCTGGCTTCTCTCCAGAAGCAAGAATGTCAGTATCATGGAATTTGCGCTTCAGATTAAAGCAGGTGCTGCTGGGTGAGCTTTAAATATACTTTGCATGCTTAAAGGCTAAGGAATGCTTTTTAACCTTTTAACTTTTAAGAAGTTTCATGTTTTAAGTTCTTTCTACTGTTAAAGTGATGTATTTCATAGTTTTAAAATGTCTCTTCAGGATGTAAGCTCTTGTATTCTAAAATGTACATGAGATGTTATTTCAAGTACTTTAGGTACTACGTTTTTATATTTTCATTTTGTACTCCTGTATTCAAGTTTCACACTTTTAAGTATATGCCTGCAGTCCCTCATGATTGTAAGATGTTAAGATTTTTGAGAATCATATGCCTACAATATGTTTTGAATAATTTGTCATTTTTAGTCAAAAAAGAATCTGCTTTTGCTTCATATTTCAAAGATCCAAACTTTGAGGTTCCTCTGACTTATCTTTCTGATGTATTTGGAATTCTTAATTCTGTGAACATTTCACTGCAAGGTACAGCTATCATTCTCCTGGAGGCTGAAGAAAAAATACAATTGTTTCAAGAAAAAAATGACTATCTGGGGAAGAAGGGTGGAGTTAGGTAACTTTGCCAGTTTCAAATATCTTGATGAAATCACTTCAGATCCAGCATATGAACTAAAACAGGAAGTTCGTGATAGCATTATATTGCATTTAAAAACTTTGAAAGCAGCAGTGGCAAGAATAATTCCTCCTGACCAAATTAATGAAGTTTGGATACATAACCTTTTTCATATTGATTTAGAAAAAACAAGTGACAACGACCCAGTGAAAGACAAGCTAATTGATCTCCCCAATTACAAAAAACTCCAAATTGAATTGAAATCATTCAATCGGGTTCGCCTGATTGGGCGGCATAGTAATTTGAATTACAATAAATAAATAAATAAATCGATGAAGTTACATTTTTAGTGTACATTTGGAGAAGCATATCCTGTTATCACCACATGTGTTTACATGGTTATAATTCCATTTATAACAATTTATCTATGTGAATCAGGAGTCTCAGTTCTGTTTTCAATTAAGTCCAAAACAAGAAACAAATTGGAGCCTGAACATGATATGTGGGTATCTATTTCAAAAACTCTACCAAGAATAAAACTGTTGGTGGATGATAAGCAGAATCAAGGGTCTCACTAGTTGATTTTACTGCAGTTTAATAAAGATTTTATAATTTTATGATAATGTAATGGATTTATTTACCAAATAAAGCTTTTATGAAAACTTAATTACTGTTTATTTCTTATATTTTTTGAATCTGCATGGTAAACTTAAGAATTTATTTCTTCTTATAATGAATAGGGGGTATCGGATAATTTACTAAAAGCCAAGTGGGTTCCAAAATTGTAGGAATTGGGGCCGTAAAGCGGCCCTTGAGGTCCCGGAGGAGACTGGTCAAAGGAATGACACGAGGCAAGATGGAGCGAAGACCAGAGATTTATTGAGGGAAAATCATCAGTATATATTATGCAGAAGGCTGCACATGGTAGAATGGTTATCTGACAGAAAATTACATCACCCATTTACCCGGGTTAATTGAGAACCTCTCTTGGGGAAGTTAATTAACTAAGACAAACACTGACCATTGTCTGAGGCTTAGGCTAGGGTAAATATGGCTTCTATTTGCACCAGAGATTAAGCTTAACTCAGAGTGAGTAATTGCCTAATACGTAACAGAGGTTAGAGATTTGCTCTCTCAGCAGAGCCGTTGTTCAGGTCAAGGAATTGGGTGAATCAAACCCTATAATTTATCCACCCCCCTTAATTTCTCTGCCCGCAGAGCCCACGGCTCAAGGAGCGTTCCCCCGAAGTGGCCTCTGTGCGGGCCGTTCCATGCCATTGGGGCATGGGGAGACCACATTTCCCCTTTCTTTTTTATTTAAGGACCTGACCGACGACTCTGCGCCAGAGGGGTGCCAGCTGATGAGCGGGAGTGACGCTTCGGGGTTCCCTCCATGGGGGACATCTCGATAGCAGTGAGAAAATACATTGCACGAAACAACACACTGTTGTGCCCAGTATTACCACCCCCACAATCACTTTGAGTGTCGTCTGAAGCCGTCCCCATGGGAACCACGACCACAAGGAGTCCTACCACCCCCATGAAGAATCCTCCTTGATGTCCCTAACTAGGGTGTGGAGGTCCGTGAGCTGGCTCTGTATCTTGTGGGTATTGTCTGTGAGATTTAAGCAACACATGCTGTGGACAGACTTGCAGCCCATATGATGTAACAATAGGGGATAATCGATAGCTGCTTGATTATCCAGTATGGCATGGCGAAGCTCTGCCTGCTCCTGGTTGAGCAGTGCTATTGCTGAGGAGGTGTGGTTGATGGCTTTTGCTAATCCGCAAGCCAATTGACCAATTCTCCGAGCGTTGCCTATGGCTAAGCCTGACACGCTGAATATACTGACTACAGCCTGGTTTTCCAGAGCTGTGGGTCTGAATTCAGACTGCTTTCTGTAGCAAGGCAAGATAATGAGATGTGTCATTGATACTGTGACCTGGGTTGATTCTAAGCTATCTCTGCAGCTTCTGGCATTGTGCAAATGTCTTTTCTAACACCTATGGGGAGGTGTGAAGATAAACTGGGGATTACCGGCTACCGGGTGCTCAAACTTTGCAAGCAATGGGCCGGTGCAAACATGGGCCGGTCTGGCTTCCTTTGGTGGAAGCTGGCCGTTATTAACAACATACAGAAATTCAAGTGTCCCTTGCAAATCCCAACTGGAGCATTGTACAAGGCATGTATAAATAATAGCAACTACAGATAACAATAGCAATAAAAGACATTCAGCTGCTTTTCGAAGGATGAGGCTTCTCTTCTTGGTGGGGTTTCATGTGTAACTTGAGCTTGGAAAAGTCTTGTTTTGGGGAAAAGCATGGTCCTCAGAAGTAGCACTGAGTATGCAAAAATGTTCATAGAAATGTCTTTGGAGATGTAAGTCATAAAGGAAGACGGACAGCTGATGACATCCAGGACAGTGACTGGTGCCGCTCTTTGCAATCGTCCGGGTCTGATTCTGGCCTCTGGGACCTGCATGGGGAAGAGACTTGTTTGGGAGATAAAAATTCTGAAAGAGTTAGTTAGTTTTTGCACTTATAGGATAGCAATTGCTGTGCAACTATGGGACGTGGTTTCTCCCCCTTTCTGTTTGTTTGTATTAATGCAAACGTGCATGTACTGCCATTTGCCAAAATGTGGGGATGTGTGACGTCCCTTTGTCACACCTGGATGGCCTCTGTCCCTCGTGGGTTGACCCCCCACGAGGGCCCCCCCGGTGTCCCTGCACGATGCAGGCAGGAACGGACTATGCCTTGGGCTTGGGAAAGTGGCAGGTTGAGCTGCCTTGCGAGCGCTTTGGCATTCTGAAGAGGGAATGCATGACTCTGAATTGGAGTTGTGAGGAACAAACTTAGCAAATTTTTGTCTATCACGGGAGTGATGTGTGCTCCCGGTAGACTGTGAAGCAAATTCCTAGGAAACTGGCTGTCAGCAATTCTGTTTAAGCGTTCTTTGGCAAAGGTGCGCAAAGCGAGGTTCACGGCTGCCAACTCTGCCCGCTTGCGGAAGAGTCAGGAGCATGCGCCAAGCTTGGTCCTCTTGCCAAGTAAGAACCTAATATGTGCCACCCCCATAAGTGAAAACTGTCCTAGCCCCCTGAAGAGGAACCAGTGACGTAAATTCACACAAGGTGACTGTCTGCGTTTGAAGCGAGACGAGTCTGGGGTCTTATGGCAAACCTTGGCGCATGAAGCGCCAGGCTTCCCTTGGGTAAATTTCTCAAGAAGGCCCCCCTGCGCACATCCGCCCATGGCGTGCATGCACACGTTTAGAAGAGTGCCAGATGGTGGCTAGCCTTTTGCCTGCGCTTAGACTAGCAGCAAAAAGGGAAGGGGTGGCCTAAAAATGCCTGTATCTGATTGAAGGGTGTGACCTGACTGCACTCTTAAAATGGTCCTAGGCAGTCCTGGCTAATGGGTGGCACTCTGCACATGCTCGGGAGCTCAGGGACTAATCCTTCCTCTGTGCTCTGGAGTTTGCAAAATGTGTCTGCTCACTAAAGAGGGCGCTGTGGGCCAGGTGCCATACTTAAAATGACCTACTAAGACTTATTAAAGACAAGCCAACTATGACGTGCCAGCTGTAAGGAAATAATACACAAAAAAATGAAAAGACACACAAGTTAAACATTTCCAGCAGGGAGTTCCACTGGCGAAAGGAGGAAAGGCAAGTCAGAAGTTAGCACAATGGGAATGCAACAACTCTTATCATAACGAAATCAGATTAGGTCAGGTAACTCTGGAGCCTGTGAAAGGAAGCAATTTAAGGCTGTAGAAAGAAAGAAATTGGTTAAGGCCTGGAGAGGAATTTTGTTCCTATAAAAAAGGTAAGTATTTTCTGAGCATACAGAGCGCAAGAATGTTTGCGTGCTTTTTCCTGTGAAAGGGGTACAATGAGTGAGTTACTTTGCACAGATTAAAGTCAAAATACCAGAACAATATCTTTCCTAAGAGAATGAAGGAGAGTTAGAACGATTCTCAACCTGCGGCCAGATGTGGGCGAGTGGGCCAGAGCCCACGTTGCTCTGCCCCTACCCCCACCAAGCCAAGAAGGGCTGTGTGGCGCAGGAAGGGCAGGATGACTGTCCGGACCCCCAAAGCTGCCTGAGGCCCCGGAACTTTGGCCCCTGACTTTAAAAGGTTGAGAACTGAGGTTACAAGATGATAACACAATACACACATGAAGACAATGCAATTCTCTCACTCCTAGTGAGATACGACTTCCAGACGCTAAGAGACATTCAAAAAACCTTAAACACAGAGATGGGGGTTTGAGGAACACAGATGTAGGGAGGGGCCCCATAGCTTATGATACAGTGAGGAAAACTCATAGAAGTGATTTTTGTTTTCAGATCGCGCTTCTGAAAAGAAAAATCTGTAAGAGTTGCAGAACCGGTTTCCAAGAGTGGCTTAATCCTTTGACAAAGAAAAGTCTCAAGGGAGGAAGGGGGAATCACCCCGCCCTATTGCAGGTTAGGATCCCCCCCCTCTCCTCCTCTCCTGCTTAAGCTTCTAAGCAGGCAAGGCAAGGGGTTTTGTTCATCATGCTTTCTCAAACTTTAAATGGTTCCTGCCCATGAGCAGAGTGCAAACTGTTTAACACATATTTCACAGTGACATTACCACGCAGTTACACACAAGGAACACTTTTCCAGTCATACTGTGGTCATAGAGACAAGGCTTTTGCAATCATACACAGTTCTTGCAGTCATACATTCAGTGGTGCACCACACATACACACATTTATTTACGCATTCGCACATTCCTCCCCTGATCTGCAGTGTTCTATCCTACACATGAGGAGATGACTAATACACAGCTGGCTATTTTACAACCACCTGGGTGCTTCTACTTAGGGGCAAGTTTCTCTGGGCTACTCCCAAGGTGAGACAAGTAGGTTCTGCCTGTGCCCTGGGGGAACTCGGGGTACTGTTGCTGGGATGGTTCCTCTGGCATAGCCAGGGCGATGGCTGCCTCCTTTCTAGCCTGGGCCAGATGCATGCCAGGGTGGCCATTTGGCATGAAGACAATCTTTTGAAGATCTGCCTGGTCTAGATTGGCTTTCTCTTCTAAGGTGTCTCATTTTTCCACACTGGAAGCAGGCGCCTTGGGGTTTTGGCACTGCTCTGCGCCTGAGTGTGGCAATGGGTCTGCTCTGGAGCCCTGCGTGGCCAGGGGCCATGCAGATTTCCGTGAGCAGTGGGCGCCGAGCAGCCCTGCCTGAACGTGTGTCTGCCTTCAGATAGGCTGAGCACAGCAGTTGGGCGCTAGCTAATTGTGCCACTGGCAATTTCCCCGTGAATGGATCTTCCTCACCCCTGCGCTGAATGGAGTTCTTTCTTTGCAGGGAACTTTTAACTGTCAGAGAAGCGCCAAGGCCTCTCATGCCATGAATTCCTTCAGTGACGTCTGCAGCTGTCACTGAGGGGATGCCCCCTACACTGCCCTGCTTAAGCTGAAATGACGAATAGAGACTTCTTGGGGCTGATGGTTCTGACTGCGCTGGGGTTTTCTGGGTCTCTATCCGGACTGGGTCTACCTCTGCTGAGAGCTTCCTACATTTGCTCCATGTGCGAATTATGCCCTCTGGAGCTTTCGGGGGTTGCTGAATGCAGTCTCCTATCTGATCCCAGAGCTCAAGGGTTAACGTACCTACTTCTGGGTAAAGCAGGCAGTGTTCCCCTAGGTACACCAAAAGTCTCGCTAGCTCCCTGCTGTGAAAACGCAAATTAAATATCCTGGCCAGGATCTTGAACTCTTCCTCACGAGTTCTTTGACTAGTGGATGGACGCTGTCGCTGAGGACAGGTCCCCATATTACCTGCGATTGGGTCCTCGGAAGATTCCTCCTCGGGACGAGTCGACGCGTCTGTGGCAGGCAATAGGTTCTGGCGACGACGCTTTCTGGGTAGAGCTCGGAGCGTGGACTGCGGCCACGGGCCCTCGGTGGCCACTGCGCTGTCAGGGGCTCACAGCTGCCCTGAGCGGAACGTGTTTTTCCCTTTGGCGCAAGCCGCCGTGAAAGTCGGGAGCAAGCTGTAGGATGCCTCTCTGTAATGCCTCACCACGTAGCTGTCTTCCCAATCGGATGGCTTTCCGACTGGGGCTGCTGCTCTGTCCTCCGGGATGATTGGACAAGGTTCTGGCGCAGAACCTGGCTGTGCTGATCGCTTACTCACGAGTAGACCGCTCGGGGGTCGCTTACTCTCGAGTAGATCACGTCGGGGTCACCAGATGTAGGAATTGGGGCCGTAAAGCGGCCCTTGAGGTCCCGGAGGAGACTGGTCAAAGGAATGACACGAGGCAAGATGGAGTGAAGACCAGTGATTTATTGAGGGAAAATCATCAGTATATATTATGCAGAAGGCTGCGCATGGTAGAATGGTTATCTGACAGAAAATTACATCACCCATTTACCCGGGTTAATTGAGAACCTCTCTTGGGGAAGTTAATTAACTAAGACAAACACTGACCATTGTCTGAGGCTTAGGCTAGGGTAAATATGGCTTCTATTTGCACCAGAGATTAAGCTTAACTCAGAGTGAGTAATTGCCTAATACGTAACAGAGGTTAGAGATTTGCTCTCTCAGCAGAGCCATTGTTCAGGTCAAGGAATTGGGTGAATCAAACCCTATAATTTATCCACCCCCCTTAATTTCTCTGCTCGCAGAGCCCACGGCTCAAGGAGCGTTCCCCCGAAGTGGCCTCTGCGCGGGCCGTTCCATGCCATTGGGGCATGGGGAGACCACACAAAATATTTGGAACCCCCTGCTCTAATAGGAATAAAGAATTACATGAATAATCGATTTTTTTATACACAAGAAAAAGATGGACAAATAGTCATAATACTGACTTCTGAATCTCAAGCAGTTATCAAAAGAAAGGTTATAAATCCATTGTAGTGTATACCATGTGAAATATAATTAACATAAGGTTTCAATCTTTTTCTCATTTGTATTAGATTCCTCTCTATACTATCAGGAGAGCACATACAGTATCAAAAATTACAAATGCCATCTGAGTAACAGAATAGTAAAACTGACATCCTTCAGTAATCTAGATGTTCTTTCAGTCCTACTGTTGTGTCCAACTGTTATATTGCTTTAAACACTGCAATCGCCATTAAGTCTTTGCTGTAACAGTGCGCCCTTTTCTGTAAGGTGCCACATTCATATGTTATCAATGTACTCTAATTGGGTAACAGGTTTCCCGCATTAGCAAAAGCCCAGACAAATGTATCACTGTAACTGCCGTTAGATGTGTATATAAATTGCTACCTCATCCCCTTATTCCCCAGTCCGAATTGTCCTGCAACAGAAGCTGAGCTGATAATAAATCACTAATGTTAACCCCGAACTTGTAGTCACGTTGCTAATTACCTTTGGACTCAACACCTACAGAATTCAAAATCCATCTGTTTAGGGTCAAAATTAGCACATTGTAATATCAATGGCAATTTAAAAAAATACTATCATAGAATCACTGAGTTAGAAGGGGCCTTTTAGGCCATAGAGTCCAACCCCTTGCTCAATACAGGAATCCGAATCAAAGCAGATTTGACAGAGGGCTGTCCAAATCTCTCTTGAATGCTTTCAGTGTTGGACATTCACCAGCTCTTGAGGCAGTTGGTTCCACTGTTGTACTGCTCTAACCTTTAAGACATTTCCCCTGACATTCAGCCTGTATCTGGTTTCCCTTATGGATGCTGAGACAACAATGTGATGTTGCTGAGCATAGCAAAAGTTGATTGTGACATGGGGGTTGCCCATGTCATAATAAGCTCTCTTGAGGTCATAGTAAGCATCATATCCTGTAGGTTGAACATCTGACCTTCAAATCAGGGATTGGTTTGTCTCTGGCTGTGCTACAGGCCAAGAAAGTCTTCTCCACCCTCCATTCCAAAGTAAGAGAATTCACCTGCAGGATTTTATAGACCAGGCATTTAACAAACTGACCCATCATAGTAAGAGCTTAAAAGCCTTTCTTAAAGAATTTACAAAGTATTCTGACCTCCACCATCATGTTGTTAAGTTCATTTTATATCTTGAGGCTATTTAGTGAAATATGCATGGGTCATGGTATTAAGGAGAACAGTACCTTTCAATTGGGATGTGATTTGCACTTTGCAATAATGGCTTGATGGTGTCTATGCAACCCCTCAACATGATTTGATGTTGTTTTATTTCCATTCTATTATCCTACTTGCTAACGTATGAACAGGTGGTGACTGCAGGATTTCCAATGCTTACTGGACAATATTTAAGACAGGATGTTTTATTTATTAGCATAAAGAGACACAATGGATTGTTGGTGATTAAAGGGATGATACTGCTGCCATACTTGTCAAAAAGATAGACTTAATTCAATCGAGAGGCGACAGTCAGTCTCCTGGTTGATCTATGCTGAAGCCAACTGCCTCTGATGGCAGCACAAAGCCAGCACTGGCCTCTTAATTTGAAGCTCTAGGGCATAGTATAAAAAGGCTGAATTCTTACTAAGTGCCTATAATTGCATGCTACTAGCAATGAAAATACAAGCCAATTTTTTAGAATTGGAAAGTGTTAAGCTTTTCCGCTCTGGCTCATTTCCAGAACAAATAAATACGCAAACAAATAAAGAACATTTCAAAAGAGAGAGAGAGAGAGAGAAAGAGAAAGCATTGGCAGGAAGTACTTTTTTGACTTTACATAGAAATTGTCCATTGGTCGATCAGAGATTCTAATGCATAATACTTTGGGGTCTTGGATAAAGAAAGGCCAAACTATTTTAGGGCTTCAAATTAACATCTGGAATTGGATCAGAAGACTATAAGAAACTAGTGCAAAACAGAAGGCAGGTTGGCAGAGCCCCTAAACTCCCCATGTGGGAAGATGGGGTTGTATTGGTGTTGAGCCTATAAATGATGATCACAAGGTTGAAAAATAGGGTGGGTGGGTATATGCCATCACTTCTTTCTTCCTTCCTTTCTTCAGAATCCTCACAGTGGGACACATGATGGTGGAGTGGGGAGAATGTGTTCTTGGAGAAAGCAAGTTCAATGCATCACCACCGACAGTGATAACCAGTGGTGGGCATCAGCAGGTTCGCACCAGTTCACCAGAACTGGTAGCAAAAATTCTGTCTGACCCGACCCATCCAAGTTTTGAAATAATGCACTGTAGTCCTAATTTGAGTGCAATGCAGGGCTTTCCCCTTAACACAGGTTTCCCCATACCACGCCCACAGTGTGATAGTAATTTTTTTAGAGCCCACCACTGGTGACAACACAGACCAAGGGGCCCAAAACTGGTACATGAATATGGTAACCAGGTAGACCAGAGTCAATAAATTGAAGGTAACTCCTGGTAAGATGGTGTTGTGTCCAAGCATTTATTATTGTGTGTCAGCTTTGCCAGAAGTCTAAGGCGAAGCTGCGTGCCATTTTCCAAGGGTGCGTAATTAAAAAAGCAGCCTAGATCACTGATTCGCTGTATTGAATGTTCCCGCTTCTCCTCTTCTTGTAACGGCCAAAGCCACTGTATTTAAGCAGGCCACCGTGTGCATATTCCCCAGTCCGGATCTTGAGCTGAATAAAAATCACTTGTTAACCCAATTCTGCTGGTTAGATTACTTCTTTGTCTGGACTCAACAGATGGAGACACTGTAGAACAGGGATTCTCAACCTGCAGCACTTGGGCTAGATACAGCCTGCAGCACCATTTCTGGTGGCCTCCACCACACCAGAAAACACCATGTGGTGGAGGAAGGGCAAAATGGCCATCTAGCCCCCGAAGCTGTCTGAGGGAGTGTGACCTGGCCCCCATCTTAAAAAGGTTGCGTGAGGATTCCGCGTGCCCGGTTGGGCATCGGTGGCCTCTGGCAGAGGTTAAACCAGTGAGCAGACTCCTGGCCTCTGGCCTTTGTCGGCGAGCAAGGGGGGAGATTAATGGTAGGGATTAATCCGGCCGCTTATTGCCTGACCAGCGATTCTGCGAGGAGCTCATCTCGCTGACCCCAGTTACCCATTAGAGTAATGACTCATCTCTTACCCAAGGTTATGCCCGGTGCAAATAAGGGCTATGTTTGCCCCTGCCTAATCCCTGGACAATGGGACTCCTAAGTCCATATTTGCCCCAGTTAATCAACTTCCCTTTGAGGTGTTCCCCATTAACCCGGGTACGTGGGTGAGGTAACTTTCCTGTCAGATGACGGTTCTGCCACCGTTGCGCTTTTTCCCCTATAAATGATGTTGCCTTTTCTCAATAAAGTACTGATCTGATCTCGCTCCGTTTGCCTCGTGTCGTTACTTGATCAGTCCTCCTCCGGCCCCCAGTGGCCCTGATTCCTTCATCTGGTGACCCCGACGTGATTTACTCGTGAGTAAAGGGACCCTGGAGAGGTCTACTCGCGAGTAACGATCCACGCGGTCCGGTTCTGCGCTTGAACCGCGACCAAAACCAGCCCGGAGGACAGCGCGGCGCTCTGGTCGGCAGCCAGCCGGACAGAGAGACGGCCAGCGGCGAGGCATTCCAAAGAGGCATTCCTACAGCTTGCTCCCAGCTTTCGGGGAGGCTTGCGCAAAGGGAAAAACGCGTTCCGCTCAGGGCAGGCTGTGAGCCCCTGACAGCGCAGAGGCCGCCGAGGGCCCGTGGCAGAAGGTCCACGCTCCGAGGTCTACCCCAGACACCCGACGCCCGAACCTGTTGCCTGCAAAGACGCGTCGATCTTCGTCCCGAGGAGGAAACTTCAGAGGACCATCGCAGGTAATATGGGGACTTGTTCTCATAGACCAAGTCCGTCCGCTAGCCAAAGAACTCGGGAGCAAGAGTTCAGAATCCTGGCCAGGGTATTTCAGTTACGATTTCACAGCAGGGAACTAGCGAGACTTTTGGCGTACCTCAGGGAACACTGCCTACTTTACCCAGAAGTAGGTACGTTAACCCTGCAGCTCTGGGATCAGATAGGAGACTGCATTCAGCAGCCCCCCAAAGCTCCAGGAGGGATAGTTCGTACTTGGAGGAAGTGTAGGAAGCTCTTAGAACAGATCGAGCCAGTCCGGATAGAGGCCAATGAACCCCCGTTAGAAAAGTCATCAGGCAGGCCAGTCGAGCCGACTGCGCCCACGGCGCTCTATCCGTCAATCAGCTATCAGCATAGTAGCGCAGGGAGCATTCCCGCGGTGACAGCTGCAGACGTCACCGAAGGAATGCAAGGAATGAGAAGCGCAGGCGCTTCTCTGACAGCTCCAAGCTCCCTAGTCGTGAAGAGTGCCCTTCAGCGCACAGCAGAGATAGAACTCAAAAAGGGGGAATTGTCAGCGGAAGAACTAGCTGAGCTTAGACAGATATGCCCAATCCGAATGGAGATGGACGCGCTCACAGGCGCTCAACAAATCGTCCATTCCCCAGTCCCGTACAAGCTTCTCATGGCTTTGCGGAAAGCAATCTCAGAGACAGGGCTCCAAAGCCGTTTTACCAGGGGCACGCTTCAGCAGGCGTGCGAGACCACCATGTGGATTCCCCATGACTGGAAAGCCGTCATGAGGATGATGCTAACCCCTAGCCAGTACATGATCTGGGACAGCGAGTATCGGCTCGAGGCTCAGGCCAGAGCCGCCAGGATGGGAGGCGCGGTAATTGCTGAACAGCTATATGGTTCAGGTGCCTTTGAGTCAATCAACGCTCAGATCAACCTGCCTCTAGCCACCCTAGAGATGTCGGCCGAGGCAGCATTTAGGGCTTACTTCAAGGTCCCAGCGTCCGGCAAAGCAGCTAAAAATTACACCTCCATTAAGCAGGGAGCCCAGGAGCCCTACATGGACTTCATCAATCGCTTGGAAGAAGCAATCACCAGGCAGATTGATAATGAGCAAGCCCAGCAAGAGCTCATGATTAAGCTAGCCAAGGACAATGCCAACTTGGACTGCCGTAAGGTTTTGCAGTCGCTAGGCAATCGTCCTGACTTGACCTTAACGGACATGATCCGAGCATGTGCTGACGTTGGCACAGATTCCTATAAAATGGGTCTGCTAGCGGCAGCCGTGCAAGGGGGTAGAAGATCTCATCCTAATGGAAAGACCAAAGGGGCATGTCACACTTGTGGCAAGGTCGGCCACTTCGCTAGGGAGTGCCGATCCAAGGGAGGCGGACAAAAGTCCGGCCATTCCAAGGCTCCGAATACCCTCTGTCCGAAGTGCAAGAAAGGTTATCATTGGGCCAGGTTTTGTCCGAGTTCGGGAAACCGGAATCCGGGCACGTCTCTGGCCCCAGTCCAAACAGAGGCTTCCTTCACCCAGATCCAGAACTCCCCAGAACTAGACTAGATTCTAGGCACATTCCAGGCACTGCGAGGGCACAGGCCAGCCCCAAGGGTGGTACAGGGCTAGAATTGACTTGCCAGGCGGACGTTACATGCGACCTGCCAGGCACAGTCTATCTGGTCGATTCCCAGTACATGGGACCCCTGCCCAGAGGCTTTTTAGGTTTAGTTTTGCCCCGTAGTGTAGCTGGAGCACGTGGAATTTTCATAATTCCAGGAGTCATTGACTCAAATCTTTCAGGCGTTCTCCAAGTTCAGCTTTGGACACACCTGCCCCAAACCATTCACAAGGGAGACACCTTAGCGCAACTGATCATGGTTCCTTGTCGCTCGTCAGCAGGCAGCCAGGGAAGGCTCAGTGACAGCGCAAGTGAGGCAGTGCAAGGATACCAGGTCTTAGCGACAGTGGAGACCAACATTGAGTGGAAACAGCGCCCCGTTATCGAGGTATTTTTGAACAAAAGAGTGTTCTCGGGGTTACTCGATACCGGAGCGGATGTGTCGGTGATAAGCAGGAGTCAGTGGCCTAGGGAGTGGGCCATTGAGCCGGTCTCCGATGTGTGGGGGGTAGGTGGAGTTCAGGAAGCGTTTAGGAGCCGAGAGTGGGTGGAAGTCACAATCCCAAAGGCTGAGGGCACCGCGGTAATTCGGCCGCACATTCTTGACGTGCACGTCAATCTTTGGGGGCGAGACATTCTCCAGCAGTACGGTGCCACCCTTACCTTCGGGTAATGGCGTTGCCACTTAAATGGCTCACCGATACTCCGGTCTGGGTAGAACAATGGCCGGTAGTGGGAGAGAAATTGGTTGCTCTCAAGCAGCTAGTGAAAGAACAGCTAGACGCAGGACATATAGAACAGTCCACGAGTCCTTGGAACTCGCCAATTTTTGTGATTAAGAAGAAGTCGGGGAAGTGGCGACTCCTCCACGATCTCAGGGAGATCAATAAATGTATTCAGCCAATGGGTCCGCTCCAATGCGGCATCCCTAATCCTAATATGATTCCCGAGGGGTGGGAGATTCTAGTCGTAGATCTCAAGGATTGCTTTTATACAATCCCCTTAGACCCCAGGGACCGGGAGAGGTTTGCCTTTACGGTGCCGGTCGTGAACCACAGTGAGCCCACGCTCCGTTACGCGTGGAAATTTTTGCCACAGGGCATGCTCAATTCGCCCACCCTGTGCCAAATATATGTTCACGGCGCACTGGCAAAGTTTCGAGGCCTTTACCCACAAGCTATTGTTTGTCACTTCATGGATGATATTTTGGTAGCGTTGCCGCAACTTGGCAGCGAAATGTTTTCAGACCTCCAGGCCAGCCTGGGGGACAAAGGTCTACTCATTGCCCCGGAAAAGGTGCAGAAGTCCGAGCCCTTCTCATACTTGGGTCATCGGCTTCTCCGCTCTTTTGCAGCGCCAGTCTTGCCTCAGATAAACCTACAGGACTCAGTCACCCTCGTAGAATTACAGCAGATCTTAGGAAACATTAATTGGGCCAGACCGTATTTCCGATTGGATACGGATCTTCTAAAACCGCTCTTCTCGCTGCTAACTTTAGGTAAGCAGCCGGCAGACCGGATAAAAATCTCTCGAGACGCGCGCTTGGCGCTCGAGAAAGTGAACCAGGTTCTCAGCCAGAGGTGGGTGGATAGGATCGCCCAGGGGCCATATGCCCCGATCCTGAATTTGTACATCGTACGGTCAGGATCCATGTTCACTGGGGCGCTAGGAGTAGACTCAGAGAAGGGAGCGAAAATTGTGGAATGGGTCTACTTGCCTAATACATCTTCACGGAACATCGTCCCGCCTCAAGAACTGGTCTCCGCGGTGGTCTACCGCGGCAGGCTGAGAGCTAGGGACATTTCAGGAAATGATTTGGCCAAAATTGTGGTTCCGTTTACTAAGGAACAAATTCATCAGTTAATGCAGCTGGGTGACTCGCTTCCGATAGCTTTGGAAGGTTTCACCGGCAGTTTAGCATATCATTTGCCCAAGGACCCCAGACTTGTCTCACTGCAAACAGGAACAGTCAGCTTGTTCGAATTGCTCTCGCTGGTCCCGCTTCAGGGGGCCAGAACAGTTTTCTCTGATGGCGGTCGCACCTATGGTGTTCTGACCTGGCAGGAGGGCGAAGCTTGGCACACGCTGTTAACCCTTCCACAGAAGTCCGCTCAGCGGGCGGAGTTGGCGGCCGTGAAGCTTGCCTTGCGCACCTTCGCCAAAGAACGGTTAAATATCATTACTGACAGTCTGTATGTAAGGAATTTGCTTCACAGTCTACCGGGAGCTTACATCACTCCCGCGATAGACAAAAATTTGCTTAGTCTGTTTCTCACCGCTCAATTTCACTTGCGAAACCGCACGGAGCCGCTCTATATCGCCCACATTCGAAGTCACCAAGACCTACCGGGTCCGATTTCCACGGGCAATAGCAGAGCGGCCGCGGCCGCAAAGGAAATTCAGCAGCGTTCAGTTTTGGGAGTTTTTACTACTCCAATCCAAAGTCATGCCTTTTTTCACCAAAACGCCAAGGCACTCGCCAGACAGTTCAATCTGCCACTTTCTCAAGCCCAAGGCATAGTTCGCTCTTGCCAGCATTGTGCAGGGGCACCGGGGGGGCCCTCGTGGGGGGTCAACCCACGAGGGACAGAGGCTAATCAGGTGTGGCAGATGGATGTCACGCATGTGCCACAATTTGGGAGGTGGCAATACATGCATGTCTGCATAGACACCTTTTCACAGTTCGTTTGGGCTACGGCGCAGAAGGGGGAAACTGCGACCCATGTGGAGCAGCACCTCCTTTCCTGCATAGCTGCCATGGGCAAACCACGGCACGTGAAAACGGACAACGCGCCATCTTACAGCTCTAGGCAGTTAGCCGCCTTCATGGCAACATGGGACATCAAGCATACTTTTGGAATTCCCTACAATCCGCAAGGGCAAGCGATTGTAGAGCGGGTCAATCGGACGCTAAAGTCCTATATTGACAAACAAACAGAAAGGGGGGAGCCACCAGCCCTCCCCAAGTCACAGGGAGAAGCACAGATGTGTCTCAACAAAGTATTGTTCACTTACAATCACCTTAATGTTTTTTCGGATTGCACGCCGCAGGAGAGGCACTTCCGCCGTTCGGAAGCTCTCCCGCGACCTATGGTCCGGTACCGAGTGCCACCAGACCCTTCTTGGAGGGGCCCGGTGCCGCTCACAACCTGGGGAAGAGGGTATGCTGCAGTTATGTCTCCTACAGGTGTCGTTTGGATTCCAGCCCGGTGCGTCAAGCCTCACTTGGAACCTCATGGTGTGGACCCAGACCGGCCCGAGCCCGATCCCGGAGATGGAGGACCTCACTCTGATCGAGGAGACCCACCGGGAGACGCGGCGGCTGCGGACCCCGGCACAGAGGATCACCTGGGGGATGGTCAAGACCCTTTGCCGTGAGGCCCGGGACGCCCTCCAACGCGAGGGGAAGGAGCCGATGCCGGAGAACTTCGTTGCAGCTGTCTTTGCCCAGATTCACATCAATTCCGTGATCTACACCATCATCCTGGCCCTCCTCCTGCTTTTGGGGGGAGGCGTCCAGGCCGCTTCCCTTCAGGCCAACGGCTTGCCGCCTGGTGAAGACCTCTCAGCACGGATGCGGTACAACTTGTGGGAAAGGTTGGCGGGTCTCGTCAACCAGTCCGATTTTTGCCTACAGCAGGACATTGGTTCTGCATCTATCCTCAGCACCTGTCTCATTCCCGTGTGCCACACTCTGGACGCGCGCACCAAGGATGGCGACTGGTTGCTGAAAGCGTTCTTTGGCCCACACACTCCTACCACCTTCTCAGCATATGCACGCTGGGGGGGATTGCGACTTGCGTCAACCTTGCCGGCTGACGCCGCCACTCTTCATACCCCTCGAGTGGCGATCAGCCCGGATGCTGCTTGTACCCGAATGACCGGCTGCACCTCAGGCAGTCAGACTCGGCGCCGCTGCCTTGACCCCGGCAGCGGCAACTGGACTTGTAATAAACCAGAGACACTCATTTCGCTGTACGCTCATGTCACCCTACCCTCAGGGTGGTTTTTCACCTGCAACCAGTACACATGGAACTATATCCCTGCGAACCTGTCGGACTCAATGTGTTGTATCAGTCGTTTGACACTGTTACTTCCTACCAAGGACATGATTGCCCCAAGTGTAAATGACACAAATGTGCCAAATGTTGATATTTCCCCACTCATACGACACACGCGCACAACCCAGTTAGACAGCTCTTGTGACAGCAGCTTTAGGGTAATGAGTCCCGCTGAGTATGTATCTCTAGCAGTCAGCCTTGTCGGCGTGCCAGGCTTGGCCGTCGGCAACGCACGGAGGATTGGCCGCTTGGCTTGCGGTTTGGCCAAAGCCATTAACCATACCTCCACAGCGATAGCGCTCCTCAATCAGGAGCAGGCAGAACTTCGCCATGCTGTTCTTGACAATCGAGCGGCTATCGACTACCTCCTCTTGCTGCACCACCTGGGTTGCGAATCTTTTCATGGAATGTGTTGTTTCAATCTTACTGATAACTCCCGTAAGATCCAAAGCCAGATCACGAACCTCCACACCATAGTTGCAGGCATTACAGAAGGCTCCGCGTGGGGAGCTTGGTGGAGTTCCCTGTGGAATTGGATGTGGTCGTGGATTCCCTGGGGGTGGCTGCAAACGGTGCTTAAGGTAGTGGTGGGGATAGCCATACTAGGCATCACGATTTGTTGCCTTGCTCAGTGCATCCCCTAGCTGATCTCTAAGTGCCGCCCCAAAGAGAAACTCCGTGACGTCATTCACGCCCAACAGCTGATGCCGCTCTTGCGCGGGATCGCCGGCCAGGCTCTTAAATTAAACAGAAAGGGGAGATGAGGATTCCGCGTGCCCGGTTGGGCATCGGTGGCCTCTGGCAGAGGTTAAACCAGTGAGCAGACTCCTGGCCTCTGGCCTTTGTCGGCGAGCAAGGGGGGAGATTAATGGTAGGGATTAATCCGGCCGCTTATTGCCTGACCAGCGATTCTGCGAGGAGCTCATCTCGCTGACCCCAGTTACCCATTAGAGTAATGACTCATCTCTTACCCAAGGTTATGCCCGGTGCAAATAAGGGCTATGTTTGCCCCTGCCTAATCCCTGGACAATGGGACTCCTAAGTCCATATTTGCCCCAGTTAATCAACTTCCCTTTGAGGTGTTCCCCATTAACCCGGGTACGTGGGTGAGGTAACTTTCCTGTCACATGACGGTTCTGCCACCATTGCGCTTTTTTCCCTATAAATGATGTTGCCTTTTCTCAATAAAGTACTGATGTGATCTCGCTCCGTTTGCCTCGTGTCGTTACTTGATCAGTCCTCCTCCGGCCCCCAGTGGCCCTGATTCCTTCAGTTGCGAACTCCTGCTGTAGAAGGGTGGTTCTTGAACTTTGGAAACGATCAATTATTTTCTTCTGGATGGATCTGTGCTCCCCCTGAAAGAGATGAGACAGAGATTCATGGTAATCCTTGATCTACCTTTTAGGCCTGCAGTGAAAAAGGTAGATCAAGGATTACCATGAATCTCTGTCTCAAGAGCACCACGGATTACCTTTACCTAGCTTTGACTGGTTTGCCAATACAGTAGTGACAATTTTTGAACAAGGACAGTTTGCCCTGATTGATTCATTGTCTGGAAACTTCCACCTTGGCCTAATGTGGTCTGTTATGCATAGGGCTGAATATGATTTGAAATCTTCAGTTGGTGCAGAATGTGACCATGGGTTGAGATAGCCTTCTGAAATCTGTGTTATGAGGCATGTGAGTTTTGGAGCACTGGAAGAGAAAAAAGTGGGATTTTTGTGTAAGGTGTCATTAAGGCCTGCATACCCCTTTTTGCTAACAGGAGCAGCCTCACGTTGACTAGCTTGACCATAATGGTTTTGAGAAGAGGAGGTCTAGAAATAAAGTGAAGTATATTATTCCGGCATAGAGTTGGCAGAGTTAGAGGAGTATTGTCAAATGTTTCAGATGTTTCAGGTTATTTTATTTTATTGTATTTGCCTCAATCAGTGGCTTGGGGTTTTTGATGTTTGCAGATTGATATTCAGTAGGCAGCATTCATAAGGCCAAACACATCTTTATTTCAGGGTAAGCAATCTGAACATGAGGTTATGGCGGAGGCGCAGCTCCTTATATATGCTTTTACAGTTTTAGTGTAAGGGACCAAAGACAATGAAACAGCCGAAGGGTTGGCTTAACACAGGTTTATTGCATGATGATCCGGAGGAACATGTGGTAATGGCGGATGGGTAGCTCAATATATACAGCTGGCTATACATTTGAATGTGGCTCGTTGACAGACTATTGGTTGCTGCCTGCGTGACGTCGTAGGAGGTCACGCCCTTCTTGACCAGGTGAGGAAGTCGCGGGGAATCTTCCCGCGCTGCTGAACCAGGTGGCTATGATCCATTAGAGCTGGACGCTCGCTACTGCCCTCTGGTGGTCACTAGCTCGCATCCCCTTATTAAGCTTACATTGATACAGGTGATGGTTATAATGTTGCACACAGAAAGGTTACATTGATAACACATGGTAAAGGTACATTGTTAAAGGCACTGCTTTACAGAACACAACATCCCTCCCCCTTAGGATGAGACGAAGTCTCTCAGCCAAGATGGCTTGTTGCATGTGCGTTTGGGCCGTGAAGAGGGCTGCCCCCCCCGGGGGCGTTATTGCTTCTTTGTTCCCTGGTCCCTTGTCCTGAAATGGGAGAGGGAGACTTGTTAGTGGCTTGCCGCTGTCTGGCGGTCTTAGGGGAAGGGAAAAACTCCATTGTGGGGAGACCGGGGGCCGTCGGGGCTAACGAAAAACCCCTCTTCTCGCTTGGACGGGTGGGGGACCACTCCGAACCCCCCCCCCCCCGGTTCTGAAAATCAAAATCAAACTTGGTAGGGGTACCCGCATTTGTGGGGAATTTCCGCGAGATATGTATGGGGTCGGGTTCCTCCTCCTCGGAAAGATCCCCTAGGATATCTACGAGAACATCCTCCTCCCCCCTTGGTGGGGGCCCGCGGTCCCCTTTTCCTCCCCCTTGGGCTGAACGGGTGGGGGAGAACCCTAACGCTGACTTATTTCCTGCCTGATCAGTGCCCTGCTCATCAGAGACCCTGCATCGGAGCTGGTCCGCATGCCGCCTCCACAGGAGCCCTGTGCTGGTTTCCACGCGGTACGACACGGGGCCGGTTTGCTCTACAACTATGCCCGGAACCCAGGCTGGGCCCGTGCTGGCGTAATTCCTGCAATGCACGGGTGCGCCTACACTGAAACTCTTTGTGGCCTCTAGCCCAATGTTCCTCCCTTTGTCCTCTACCCTCGTGGGGTCTAGCCTAGTAAGGATGGTGGTCAGCTTCCTGCGCATTAAGAGCTCTGCGGGGGAGTATCCTGACGCCAACGGGGTCACCCTGTACCCTAGCAGAAACTGACACACTTGTAGGTTCAAATCCCCTGGGCCCATGCGCCGCAACGCGTCCTTCGTGGTGCGGACGAGGCGCTCTACTTGGCCGTTGGTGGCCGGGTGAAACGGGGCGGAGGTGATATGCCGAACGGCGTTAATCTCCATGAATGCCTTAAACTCGGAGGACGTAAAACAACTAGCGTTGTCGCTAATTAACGTGTCGGGTATGCCGAACGTGGAAAAGAGCCTCCGCAAATGCCTAATGGTCTGGGCCGAGGAGGTGCTCGTGACTGGGATAACCTCCAACCATTTGGAGAAAGCGTCCACTACAAGGAGGAACAGGGTGCCTCTGAACGGGCCCGCGAAATCAACGTGCACCCGGGACCACGGCCCCTTAGCCGCGTCCCATTCCCTGTGGGGAAGGCGGGCCTCCTCTGGTCTGGAGCATTGGCAACTTTCACAAGTGCCGACCATGTGCTCGATGTCGGCGTCTAGCTGGGGCCACCAGAAGTAACTCCGGGCCAGCGCCTTGGATCGCACGATGCCGGGGTGGCTGACGTGAAGCAGTTTGAGCACCCGCGGCCGAAGGGAAGTGGGAATCACCACCCGCTGCCCCCACAAGAGACACCCCCTCTCTAGGGACAGTTCTAGCTTTTTTCGGAAAAATGGAGCGAACTCCTCCGCTGGGGAGGATGCGGGCCATCCTTTCTGTAGCCAGGAGCTTACTGTCGCTAACGTTTTGTCTTTCTCTGTCGCTTTGGCAATGTCGGCGGGCACTACGGGGGGCGAATCCAGCACCTCTATCATGAGAACCTGATGGTCCCGCTCCCCCATGCTCACTTGGCTGGGCGTTAGGGGAAGGGGAGACCTAGATAGGGCGTCCGCATGGCTGATCTCTTTCCCGGGCCGGTAGACCAACGCGTGCTGATACGCGTTGAGAAAAATGGCCCACCTGAGCATCCTTGGGGACAGGATTTGAGGGGTGGGCTTATCCGCGGTAAAAATGCCTAGCAGGGGTTTGTGGTCCGTCACAATGGTGAAGGGGCGGCCATACAGAAAATCGTGAAATTTTTTCGTCCCCGAGACTATCGCTAATGCCTCCCTGTCCGTCTGTGCGTAGTTTCTCTCTGTTTGGGACAGGGACCTGGAGTAAAATGCTATTGGGGCCTCCCGTTCTCCAGCACGTGGCACAGCACCGCCCCCACCCCCACTGGAGATGCATCGCAGATCAGAACTACTGGGCGTTTGGGGTCGAAGTGGGTCAGTATGGCGTCGGACGCCAGGAGGCTTTTCAGCTCACTAAATGCCCTCTCTTGGTCATCGCCCCACTTCCATGCCTGTTCTTTCTTTAGCAGCTTGTGTAGCGGTTCAGCCACCGCTGCCTTCCGGGGAAGGAAGGAGTGTTAATAGTTGAGCAGCCCTAGGAACGACTGCAACTCGGCCTTGGAGGTGGGGCGGGGGGCTTTCTTGATGGCTGCTACCTTAGACTTGGATGGTTTTATCCCCTCAGGAGTCACACAAAACCCTAGGAATTCAACCTCGGTTGTGAAGAAGACGCATTTGTCCTTTCGCAACCTCAGCCCCGCCTTTTCGAATATCGTCAGGACCTTCCCCAACCTCTTGGCCAATTCAGCCCGACTCCCCCCTGTTATTAACACGTCATCAAAATAAGGCAACACCCCCTCCAGTCCCTTCAGGAGGCATTCCACGAGTGACTGGAAAATTCCTGGCGCCGAATTCACGCCGAATTGGAGGCGCGTCACCTGGAACGCCCCCTTATGGGTGACTATGGTCTGCGCAGCAGCTGCGGCAGGGGACACCGTAAGCTGCTGGTAGGCCTGTGCTAAGTCGAGCTTAGCGAAACATTTCCCCCCGTGTAACCTGGCCAGCAGATGGCTGACTACCGGCACCGGATATGCATTCGGGCGGATCGCCTTGTTGATGGTGCACTTGTAGTCGGCGCATATGCGGACCTCCCCATTGGCTTTTAGAGCAGTTACAATTGGAGTTTCCCACTCCGCAGAGTCTACAGGCACAAGAATCCCCTGACCCACCAATTTGTCCAGCTCCGCCTCTATCTTGTCCTTGAGTGCGAACGGCACCCGGCGTGGTTTTAGGCGAACAGGGCGGACCTCCGGGTCCAGGTCGAAAGTCACTGGGGGCCCCTTGAATTTCCCCAGTCCCTTTTTGAAGACTTCGGGGTGCGCCTCGCACACCTCCTGAATTGGATCAGTCCCAACAGCGTGCATCCCCACGGCATGCACCCCCCCAATGAACAACCCCAGGGGCTGGAACCATTGAGTCCTGAGGAGGCTGCAATTTCCTCCCTTGAGCACGACCAGGGGAAGGGACGCGGTGTGCTCCTTGAATTTGACCTGAAATTCTCCAACCCCCAACACTGGAATACTGTTCCCTTGCACGTCCCGTAGTGTGGCCCTCAACGCTTTGAGCTTGGGCCACTTTTGGGGGGCAATTCCGAAAAACTCCCTCTGGGAAATGATTGAATATGAGGACCCCGAGTCAATTTCCATCCTAATGAGCACCCCTTGGACTAGTACCTCAACAAAGTAGCGGGGGTGTCCCGTAGACACGCTGAACACTGGGGCGTCGTCCTCGCTGCCGTAGGCGATGCGGCCCACGCCATCCTGCTTCCGCGTGGCCTGGGCGCCGTCTTTGGGTCTCGCTGGGCGGTCTCGTCCCGCGGAACGGTCTGGGGAGCTCCTCCGGGACTCGCGCTTCTTCCTGCACACCTTGGCGATGTGCCCGTGGCGGCCGCAGTTGTGGCACTCGGCCTTCCGGAAGGGGCATTTCACGCGGTCGTGGGCCGCGCCACAGCCGTCGCATCGTCGGCTCTCCTTCCTGACCCTCTGTACGTCCTCGTCGTCGCTGCTCTCTGTAGACGACCTCGAAGTTCACTGGGCCGCCTGCACCAGAGCCTCTGCTTTGCTCGACTTTGGCCGCCAGTCCTGGAGTTCTTGGACCCCGGCCTTCGTAGCTTCTGCGGCCTGGGCCGCTCTGACGACCTCCTGCAGCGTGGGAGGCGGCTCTTGGTTCATTAATGTGCGCTGGGTTTCGGCGTCGTTCAGGCCGCACAGCACACAGTCTCGGAGGGTGATTTCGACGTTTTCCCATTTGCACCGGCCGGCCGCCAGCCGCAGGGCCGCCACGAACGCGGCGACCGTCTCCCCGGGCGCTTGGACTCGCCTCCAAAACGCACTCCGAGCGGGAAACATCGCCGTGGCGGGCCAGACGTGCTCACGCAGCAACTGCATGAGTTCCTTGGCTTTGAATTCGCTCACCCTCCTCGGTGCAATCAGGTCCACCAAGGTCCTTTTTGTTTCTTGTCCGAGCATTCTGGTGAAGATGGCCCTTTTCTTCACCTCTTCCGTGACTTCGGACTCGATCAGTGCGGCCTGGAAGTCCATCTCGAAGATCTCCCAGTCGCCCGGTTTCCTGATTTCGAAACCGGCGCATGTCTTGGTCCCGTGGGCTGCCATCCCATCCTCGTCGCCAATTTAGTGTAAGGGACCAAAGACAATGAAACAGCCGAAGGGTTGGCTTAACACAGGTTTATTGCATGATGATCCGGAGGAACATGTGGTAATGGCGGATGGGTAGCTCAATATATACAGCTGGCTATACATTTGAATGTGGCTCGTTGACAGACTATTGGTTGCTGCCTGCGTGACGTCGTAGGAGGTCACGCCCTTCTTGACCAGGTGAGGAAGTCGCGGGGAATCTTCCCGCGCTGCTGAACCAGGTGGCTATGATCCATTAGAGCTGGACGCTCGCTACTGCCCTCTGGTGGTCACTAGCTCGCGTCCCCTTATTAAGCTTACATTGATACAGGTGATGGTTATAATGTTGCACACAGAAAGGTTACATTGATAACACATGGTAAAGGTACATTGTTAAAGGCACTGCTTTACAGAACACAACAACAGTACAATTGAATGTTGCACCAGGGCCACCAATTGGCTGCCTGCTACAGATTACCTGTGGCTGCAAGGACGCTGATTGGCTGCTTGCTACAGGTTACCAGTGGCTGCACGGGTGCCGATTGGCTGTTTGCTACAGGTTACCTGTGGCTGCACGGGTGCCGATTGGCTGCTTCAGTTGGTGCAGAATATGACCATGGGTTGAGATAGCCTTCTGAAATCTGTGTTATGAGGCATGTGAGTTTTGCCGATTGGCTGCTTGCCACAGGTCACCTGTGGCTGCAAGGGCGCCTACTCTGTGATTGGGTGATTTGCAGCATTGTGGGCTGAGCCCGATCAGCTGCCTTCTGCAGGCAGCTGTATTGGTAGCAAGGACAGCTGCATTTGAATACAAGGTTCATCTCTTAAGGAAACAGTTATCTACACAAAGGAAACAGTTACATACACAACAGGGACAGAATCACGGGATCCCCATTTTAAAGCCATTCAACACTGTGGACTGAAATGGTAGTATTTCCTGTTGTCTTTCTTGTGACTCCCATCTTGAGAGTACTACTGCTCACTTTCCAGTCTCCATTGCTATTTCCTGGCAAAAATGCTGCCTCTGTAGTGAAATAAATTTGGAACAGACTTTGCAAGTAAAAGAGCTGTAGAAATAAGTAACAATAAAATAGGCTTTGTCTGTGATTATGAGAGCCTTGAACAAAATTAGAGTATTTTTCTTGTTTTTTCTAAGCTATGCACATGAAACTTGATTTACTCACACCAATGAAGTTATTTATTTGCAAGAATGAGCAAATAAGCAAAAGAATGAAGCTATATTTTGATTAGTGACGAAGTACAGACAGCGCTTTTGGAAATACATTTTCATTGTTTGTTTACTTCAATGAATACTCAGGTTCACTCCCTGTAAATATGCATAACTCACTAAATCATACATTTATTGTACTTTTCAGGTTTGAAGATCAAATCTGATTTTTTTATCCTCTGAGAAGATATTCACATCCCTGAAAGATCTATTAAAGATAATAAGAAAATGTGGTGTAATATCTGGCAGGAAGCATAATAAGAATGCCTGAAATCATGAGACTGAATGTAAAAGAGAAGGCGATGATGGAGATCAAAGGGATGTGTATTATCTCTACTATTATTTGGAAAAATAACTGCTTGACTCGGTGTCTTGGAACATGGTTATCTATAGCATTTGATTTAAAAATATATAAAAGCAACTACAGTATTTGCATGAGAGAGAAGATAAACCAAGATTTATTGCAGTGAGCTAATGTAACAGTATCATCGACAAGAAATAATTCTAAGACAAAAATGGATGTTTTATTCAGAATAATATTTTTGCTTTACAGAATACAGTACCAATTAAAATGCCTAAAAGTGTACTGGGTAAAAAAGCCAGGCTTGTATTATGAAATTTACATCAGAGTTAAAAATAAAATAAAAAATAAAATGCAAAATCTGGTATCTCGTGAACAGAACTTTCTCCTTCTCTCTGCAGATCACTTTACACTCTAGAGCAGGGGTGCCTAAACTTTTTGGGTTGCAAGCCGATCACATGGTTCAGGGGTGGCCAAATTATGTCCTGGGGCCGGATCTGGCCCCTGATGCCAATTCATCTGGCCCACGCCCCTTGTTGTGTTTTTACTTCTGCTTCTGGGAGCAACGAGGGTGGCACGGGCTGGATGAATTGGTGTCAGGGGCCAGATCTGGCCCTCAGGCCATAGTTTGGGTACCCCTGCTCTAAAAGATCCACCAAACTTCCAGAATAGCTTTTGAGTCCACACAGGAGCTGTGAAGGGAGGGATAGCCAACCATTCTCTGATTTACTAATGGAAATGTCCTGTCAGAGAGAGGGCCTGACTGGGTCCCATTCTAAAACTGCTATGCAATATATGCTGGGGGGGGGGGGTGAGGCAAGGAAGATGATCTGCAGGGTTGTCTCTAAACATTTGCTGCCTGAGGTGGAGCAGCAAGTGTTTTTCCCCCTCCAGTCATGGTATATATTATACACAGCCAAGCTTATTTGGCAGCTGATGTAACAAACTTCACAAGCACCTCTTTCCTGTTCCTGATAGTAAAAATACAATGAGAACAAATTGAGTAATCAAACTTTACTGCCTGTGCATGATTTCCAAACATCAGCTGCCTGCTACAGCTGCCTCATTCTGCAAAATGACAGCAAGGTTGCCAGGTCAATATCACTCCGTTCCTTCCCTGAGAGTTATAGAGGCATGGTAGGAAAGGATTCCACGGTGGAACGACCTCTGGACCAGATGGTTGCAGAAAGAAGAACAAGGGAGCCATGAGTTGCAACAGATTTTGTCATGTCCCCTGCAGTTTGCATCCCATCTTATCCCACTTACAGGTAAGGATAACAAAGCCCATTATCCCACGATCATAGGACTTTTTACACTTGACAGAGACTTGTACCCATTCAGGAAGCCAGCATAAGACCTTTTGCTGCTTCAGGTTACATGAGGTCCTGCTCCAAGCTAGAGAAATCTATGATAGGTTTCAATCACTGGCTGTCTAGCTAGCTTCTCTCTCCCTTTTCTCTCTCGCATTCTGTGTTTCATGTAAAATGAACTCCCATTATCAGCTAGCCTAGAATTCTTTCCCACAATGTGAAAGTTTTTAAAAATATGAACAGAGTAACCGTCACAGCCCAAAATATCTTCAAACTTGGTATCCTATCTTGCTTTTCTCTTATCTTGATAAAAGGCTTTCAAATCCGTTCTCTTGCTCTCTCATTCCTACTTCACAGTGATCATTTTAGAACTTTAAACATTCCAATTTCTGGATAGTGACTCTGAGCAGGAACTTTGAATTAACAGGCACTGTACAGTATATTCTTCTTAATGCACAACAAATTATCTGAATTTGTTTCAATGACATCCGTAGTAGTTCGTGCATACATAAATATAAATACACAAAAACAGGAAAATAAATACACGTAGTCAGTGCTCTTGACAGCACTAGAGAGAGAAGGTGGTAGAAATTTCCATAGCTGAGTAATACAAACTTCTGTTTGCCTCAAATCTTATAATCTAAATACTTTCTATAGTCAAGGTTGTTGCATCATAGGTTGCAGTTTAAATTTATTCATTCACAGTATTTTCACAGTGTCCTCTGGTGTGTCACTGAAATGAGTTCAGCTAGCTCCACCTGCTGCTGTAACAGATGCACTACTGTTTAACTTTGTGGCCTATTTTTTTCAGACATGTTTAGAGGTGATGGCAATTATGTGTAAACAGAAAAAGGTTTCTTATAAAGAAAAACTATGACACTGAATGGCTTTGCATCCTAGCATCTGCTTGATTGTTATAATTTAATAATGAAAAACAAGAAACCACCTTGATAGCTGCCCATCAATTGCTGTGTCAGGTTGTATAGTCATACAGGTCAAAGTCTTTCCTTAATAGGGTGAAATGTATACTTTTCTTGTCTAAATTACATTTGGCATGGTGTTGGAGTAGCAGCAGCTGGAGTGTATGTCTATATATACTGTCTGCCCCCCCCACACACACACACACCTGCAGATTCAGTATCCATGGATTGGTGGGTATAAAAATATTAAACTAAAAACCCCTGAAGTACCTAATATACAGAGGGTGTGAAAAATGTATACATTTTTAAGAAAGGGAAACAACTATTAAAATTGTAATACTCAACATATACTGTACTGATAACAAAATATGAATACAAGTCATGTTTGACTTCTGCAATTACGAGAGGTGCACAAAGTGGTTACCATCAGCATCCAGACACTTTTGATTACCGAGAACTACTGCCTGAGCAACGTTAACCAAAGTGTCCTGGATCTTCCCTTGTGTACATCACACAGAGTACCATGTGTCTCAATCTTACCACGAGTGTGTGCAATTGTTAGGCATGTTGGAGGTTGTGTTGCATACTCACACCTCCATTGTTGGAAGTGTACTTCCACAACCTTCTTGAATTACAAATACAACTTCAAAATGGTCTTGCGCTCCTCAAACCATGTAATTTTTTTTGTTTTGCCTGTCGAACGGTGACACTAGCATTAATTCTTTTGCATGAATGTTATACTAAACATTCATCAAACTCAACTACGCCCTCCATCATCTATTCAATGTAATGTGTGTGGTCGCATGTTTCATGCCAGGATTAGTTTATTGAATCACCAGAGACACATCCATCAACTATGAAAATGACTTCCAGGAAAAATGTATACTCAGATACGAATAGTAGCCAACAATACTAAACATTGCTACTGTAATTCAATTCAACATTGAAAAGAAATACATAGATAACATCTCGTAAAATGGATATACATTTTGGCACTATTTGTATATGCATTTCTATGGTGCATTACCAGACGTCACCACTAAAAGCCACTGTCTGCTTTACAAGGAATGGAGGCAGACATTTTGAAAGCTCTCATGTAGACTGACAGAGGCATTTGAAACTGCTTCCTGGCTTCTATAACTCAGGTTTATGTGTTAAATAAAGGATTTACTGTTATCTGTGGTTTCAGGTATATGTGGAAGGTATTGGAACATATCCCCTGTGGATACAGGAGGAGACCTGTTTAAAATAACATATGCAAATGTGTCTTCTTTTGCCTTCCTTTTTTTGGTGATGCATAAGTGGGATCCATACTACAGCAATGCAGAAAACAATCCCCATCTGAATTAATACTCTCCTTAGAAGCTTTTTACAAACATATCTCACTGAATATGTTTAACTGTAATATTCACTATCTCCTGGAATTGTGAACACTCTAGTCTTTCCTCAGTCACCCATAACTTGGATACATTCAGATTAGACAACCTTAATTTCTTTTCCTATAAAGATGGGTCAGAAACTTATTTGGTACTGTGTACTGTTTTGCATGGTTGGTGGTGGGTTAGTTTAAATCACTGCTGTTGTTCCAATTTACAATCCTAAGGATTTAAAAAGTAACTAACAACAATTGTTTGTAAAAGCTTGTTGCTATTTTTACTATATATTTATTGCTGGGAACTGCTAAGTAAAGAGGGTATTTTGGGGATACACACTGTGTAGACCAGGGAGGCTCAACCTACGGCCCATGGCACCATTCCATCTGGCCCACACCCTCGCTCTTGCCACCCTTTCCCCTTTCGCCTGGCTTAGCATGTCCCTAACTCTGCTACACAGCAGGGCGGATGTTGTAAGAAGGCTTATAACATCTGCATTGCCACGGATCGGACATGCCAAGCCAGGCGGAGGAGAAGAGGATGGCGGCGACCTGCGGCCTTCCCAGGTGCTGTTCTGGCTGAGCATGGGCAAGGACAGGCAGGACCCCTCCTTCACCCACAGCAGGAAGGTAAGCAGGGAAGCATTGGTGATATGTTTGCGGTGACGGTGTGTGTGGATTGTTTGTGGTGGTGTGGGAAGTGTTGGCATGCTGGACTCATGGCGTGTGGGGGAGTGTTGACGGTGTGTGTGGATTGTTTGTGGTGGTGGTGTGGGAAGTGTTGGCATGCTGGACTCATGGCGTGTGGGGGAGTGTTGGTGGTGGCGGCAAGGGGGGAAATGGTGGGGGCTCGGGGTGGCGGTATCACTCCCCCCCCCATCTGCAGCTGCCTTCATCTTAAAAAGGTTGAGAATGCCTGGTGTAAACTAAGAGGAACCAGTGGGAAACTTCAGGACATCCTGTTTCAAAACCGACTACCAAAATCTCATACTGGCAGACCTTAGGGACAGGGTTTTTTAGACAATAATCCCATTCCTATACTTCCCCATCTTATTTGCAAAGTAGGATTTTGAAACTGATTTAAACCTATTTTGAGTAAGGCTTTAAATTTTGTTTGGTTTCATCTTTCCTAATTGATTTATAGACTCTTTTTTTTAAAAAAGTTAGTCCTTAGTTTCCTTCTGCAAGCCAACTCCAATATGGTTACTGGAAGGGGGGGGCGTGTTCAGGGATGTAGTCCAAAAAACCTAATCTCTCCCCCCTGCCCCTTCTTCTTAGCTCATCAGCAGGGTACCAAATTTGAGACGGTAGCCTTCGTTTAAAAACAGCTAGGAAGGAATATATAAAACACCCTTCTCCATCTGTATCAGAAAGTAACCCGGGGATTCTCAACTTGCAGCCCACAGGCCAGATGCGGCTCACTACACCATGTGCCCCCAAACCCTGCCTCCACCAGATCAGGAAGTGCCATGTGGTGGAGGAAGGGCAAAATGGCCATGTGGGCCACCGAAGCTGTCTGAGGGAGCATGACCTGGCCCCCGGCTTTAAAAGGTTGAGAACTCCTGAAGTAAAGGTAACGGTTTCCCTTGCTCGAAAGCCAGTTGTATCCAACTCTAGGGTTCAGTGCTCATCTCTGTTTCAAAGCCGAAGAGCCAGTGCTGTCTGTTTCTGCAGATGTTTCTGTGGTCATGTAGCAGGCATGACTTATGACTAGTCTACTGAACACTGTTTACCTTCCCACTGAAGTGGTCCCTATTTATCCGCTTGCAATTTCTTGCTTTCGAACTGCTAGGTTATCAGGAGCTGGGGAGAAGACAAAAAAAAAACCCACCATTGTGGCACCTAAAAAATTTCCTTTTGTTGTTGTTTTGTTTACTCTCTGATATGCTTACACAGACTAACATGGCTACTTTAAAAAACCTCTTCATCTGAGGATTCTTCCCTCTATGTGCATAATCTACAGGCGAAACTTGAAAAATCAGAATATTGTGCAAATGTTCATTCAGGCCAGTAATGCAATTTAAAAGGTGAAACAAATATGAGATAGACTCATTACATGCAAAGCGAGATAGTTCAAGCCTTACTTTGTTACAATATTGATGCTTGTGTTTTACAGTTTATGAAAACCCCAGCACCCTCCCAATAATCCCATGCACAGTACCCCTAAATCGTCACATAATCTCATGTACGATGTACGTGAGGATCACAATTATAACGAATTAAGGCATGACACCTCTCGCTTTGCATGTAGTGAGTCTATCTCATATGTTTGTTTCACCTTTTAAGTTGCATTACTGGACTGAATGAACATTTGCACGATATTCTAATTTTTCGAGTTTCACCTGTAGATTATGCACATAGAGGGAAGAAGTTTTTAAAGTGGTAGCCGTGTTAGTCTGTGTAAGCATATCAGAGAGTAAACAAAACAACAACAAAAGGAGTTGGTCTTTAAGGTGCCACACCTTAAAGACTTTCACCTGCATGTGCAAAAAAAAAAAAAGACAAACAACAAGGTTAAGCACCGCCATTTTATTTATAGCTCAAGCTCTAGACTCGAGCTGAGGGGGGAGAAAGGGAGGGAATAGGGGGGGAAAGGTCGAGAAAAGTCTAAGAACCGAGAGCGCATGTGCGACGCATCCATCCCCTCCCCCCCCCTTTCCAACCGCCAGTCCAACCACGCTGAAGGGAGAAAGAGAGAGAGCGCGCGCGTTCGGGTGGGCGGCCGCCGCCGATGAGATATCGCCACTAGATCTCGCGAGACCTGGGAGCCTATATATTTGGGGAGTGGGAGAGGCGCGAGCTCTTCTTCCCTCGGGAGCGTTGATTCCGTCCGTTGGCGTAGGAGCTCGTGAGTGAGTGAGCCGGCCATTATCTCTCCCCCTTCAGAAGGCGACATGGAAGACAGCGACATGGACAACATGGGCTCCTTGCGGCCACAGACCTTCCTGTTCGGTAACGTGGGCGCCGAGCCTCCCTTTCTCTTCCCCCCCCCCCGTTACACGCAACCTCCCCTCAGCGTCCATTACCAAGGCCTCTTGCTTTCCCTCCTTGGTTCTTCCTCAGCCCCGGCGTTTGTGGGAGAGAATTGGAAGGCCCCTTCCCTCTACGTTGTGTGGGTGGCGGTTGGAAGGGGGAGGAGCGCCTAGTCGTGTCTCGTGTAGGGCGTCGTTGGGCCTCCTTCCCACGTGGCGTCGTTGCCGCGTGTTTCCCTTTCGGGGCAGGAGAAGGCACTCATAGGAGCCCTGTGCTTCCCCCTCATTGTGCCCCCCCCATTGTCCTTTCACTCGAGGTTGGGGCTGCCGCCTTGGCTTCAGGCCCATTTCCCGGCGCTGCTTCCCCCCCCGTCACGTGGGCGGCGGCGAGGCCTACGGGTCCCTTCCTTGCCTCGCCTCCCGGCGCTGCAGTTTTTCCATGCGGGAAACAAAAGGCCACGCCTGACACACACCGGGATCAAACAACCTAAAGGAGAGAAAACAAGGCTAAGGAGAGAGAGAGAGAGATGGATGTACAGTACATCAACCGCAGAGGAAGCGAAACAAAACAAAAAAACACAACCCAACCTTGTAGCACCTAAAAGACTTAAGTGCTGTATTTCACTGAGCTTTCGTTCACTAAGTCCCATTTGGTCAGACATAAGTGAGACTTCATGGCGTTATTTTATACAGGTGACACTCGGAAAATTAGAATCTCGTGCACATGTTCATTCAGCTCAGTAATGCAACTTAAAAGGTGAAACAAATATATGAGATAGACTCATTACATGCAAAGCAAGATACTTCAAGCCTTACTTTGTTATAATATTGATGCTTATGGCTTACAGCTTTTGAAAACCCTAACCCCCCAATCTCATGTACCCCATGATCATCACATAATCTCATGTACGCTGTACGCCATGACCATCACAATTATAACAAATTAAGGCATGACATCTCTTGCTTTGCATGTAATGAATCGTATTTGTTTCACCTTTTAAGTGAAACGAATGGACATTTGCACGATATTCTCATTTTCCAAATTTCATCTGTATACCGCAGAGGAAACGAAACAAAAAAATAACCCCAACCTTGTAGCACCTTAAAGACTTAAGCGCTGTATTTAACTGAGCTTTCATTGACCAAGTCCCTTTGGTCAGACATAAGTGAGACTCCATGGCATTATTTTATCATATCGGGTACAGAGGCACACAGCGGTTGGTAGTACGTTGTAGCTCATGGGTGCCCAAACTACAGCCCAGGCCCTGGATACGGCCCCCAAAGCCAATTCATCCGGCCTGAGTTTTACTTCCACTTCTGTACAGGTACGTTTTGCTTCCACTTCTGGCAGCAACGAGGGCTTTGTGGGCCAGATGAATTGGTGTTGATGGCTGGCTCCAGCTCCCAGGCTGTAGTGACCAGCCCCCTGAACTCCGGGACCGGCCTGCGATGCAAAACGTTTGGGCACCCCATTGTAGCTTCATGCTAGCTTGTTAGGTGATTTTTTTTCTGTGTTAGTTGGTGGTTCAAGCATATCAGAAAACAAAAATACAGTGGAACTCCAGATAACGACAAAACTTGGTTGCACGGAGTGCAGCGCTGTCCGGATTTTGATGCTATGCCGGTCCCTGTGGGAGATGCTCCGGATAAGGACAAAAAAGTTGTCGTTATCTGGAGCATCAATACCAAATGCCATGCATAACGATGTTTTTTGGCGTTATGCGGAGCATCACGTACATAACGAATGCGTCATGTGGATTTGGCGTTATCTGGTACCGTCATCCGGAGTTCCACTGTAAATAAAATCACTGCAACACTTTAAAGATTAACTGCTATATTTTTATTGTGAGCTTTCGTGGATCAAGCCCACTTCAGACAAGGAGTAAAATTTCAGGCATGGCTTATATACATCAGATGCAGAGGTCAAGATGTTAATAAGGGAAGTTTGTAGTGTTACCAAGTAACAAAGCAAAGAGCAATCAAGCAGAATGACAAGACAAGGACACATCAATACAACCTCACACAGCTGGCAGCAACAATGATCCATGGCTTGTTTATCCGATTAATTCTAAATGTCCCCTTTTTTTTCAATCTTAAAAGTTTGAAGTTGCCAAGCATATGCTAATGAGTTCAACCTCTTACTAGTTCACCTTTTGCTGTTTACCTTGTTAGGCGAAGTAGCTTTAACCTGCTTCTCCTGAGTGCGACTTGTCCTGTGGAGAAGATGTGTTTGAAGACTCTGCACTTAACACCTTACCTGGCAAATCATACAAAAAGAAAACAAAGCTAAAATAAAAACCCATTATTGCATTGTAAAGTGTAACTATATTTCTGTGGACTGAAGAAGTGGGTTTGATCCATGAAAGATCACATTAAAATATAGTAGGCTTTAATGTGCTCGTCTCGTCCCAGCTTCTGCCAACCTAACAGTTTGAAAGCAAGAAATTGCAAGTAGATAAATAGGTACCACTTTGGTGGGAAGGTAAACCGCATTCTGTGCACTTCGGTGTCTAGGCATGCCTGCCACATGTCCACGGAAACATCTGCAAACACAGACAGTGCTGGCTCTTTGGCTATAAAAAGATGAGCACTGAACCCTAGAGTCCAATACGACTGGCTTTTGTGTAAGGATGACCTTTACCCTTAAGATGCTGCGATGCTTTTGTCTTTGTTTTGACTACTTTTGTTTCTTGTCCGAAATGCCTGTGGAGACTAACACTGCTACTATGACTAGGCGGATAAATAGCAAAAGTAAGCCAGTGAGATGTCTGTTGTGAGTAGAAGATTGCTAGGAAGTTAGTGTTATGGTGGAAGCCAGAGGGACAAGGAGATGAATGGCCATGTGCTTCTGCCGGTGGTCCATGATATGTCTTGGATACTTCAGAAGAGTAATTAATACGCACTATCTTTGACCTATGGGCAGGCATTCAGTGAAGTTACACCCTGTCTTGTTAGGCAACAGTAGACGTGATAGTATGGCTTCATTGACTTTAACAAGATGTGTTGGGGCATATCTGCTATAAGTCTTTACTGTCTAAACATAAATTGTAAGGTACTCAGTATAGGCCAGTGTGCTTTGTCCCACCTGTGATATGTTCCGATATGTGTATAAACTTGCAAAACATCCCCTCTCCAAAATAGCCTGATGTACTAAAGAGGCATTCAATAGAGCAGTGGTGGCGAACCTTTTTGAGACTGAGTGCCCAAAAAAGGAGGGGCGATGGGTGGCAGCCATCTCAGGTACTGCTGCCCCCCCATTGATTTCTCATGAGTAAGCACCCACATCCCACTCCGATTTTCCTCTCAAACCATAAAATGAATATTTTAGAAAGCCAGTCATATCTGACTCTAGGGTTCAGTGCTCATCTCTACTTATAGCCAAGGAGCCAGCACTGTGTATCTGCAGACATTTGCATGGACATGTGGCAGGCAAGACTAGACAAAGGAGTGCATGGAATGCTGTTTACCCTCCCACTGAAGCGGTCTCTTTATCTACTTGCAATTTCTTGCTTTTGAACTGCTAGGTTGGCAGGAGCTGGGGAGAGAGGGGAGCTCACTCCATCATGCAGGATTAAAATAGAGCCTTAAATCAGAAGGAAGCATAATTTAGTTAGTTGGAGCCCAGTTTTAAGTAAGCTTAAATTAGTTTGGGTATTTCTCAAAATATGGTTATCCACCATTAGAGACAACCTGCAGTACTGGGGAATTAAATTCGCTGACCTTCCAGTCAGCGAGTTCAGCATCTTAACCTCTTGAGTCACCGCAGTTTGTTATAGGAACTGAAGGCGGTTGGTGAATCACTTCCGCCAGACCAGCTGTGCATGGCTAAATATGGATCCAAATAACAGAGTTCACCTTTATGGGAATATAAAACAATTTTAAAATTCAGCAGGTCAAAGACCAGCAGAAATTAGAAGGATTTTAGAAGGCAGCTGCACACTAGGGCAAAATGATCTTAATGCAGTCATGCCAATGTAAACTCAATTTCTGCACTTCTCCCATAGGCCAGATGTGAACAATTGTTCCAAGCAAGCAAGGGGTGAACCTTGCCTCGCACTAGCAAAGGCGGTCTCTTACTCCCCCCCCCCCCACTTTCCTGGGCAAAACAAATGCATGGGAGGGAAATGTTAGAGGCGCTTGTTACCAATGCAAGGCAAGGCTCTCTGGAGCGACTACCTTGCTCAAAGCAATTGCTTCAAGCAAGCGGGGGGGGGGGAGATAAACCTCAACTTCCCATCGCACCACCAGGTGCCCCCAAACAACCACAGCAGCTTGGCTTTTGGAAGGGTCTTCGGTCCGGAGAATGGTCCGGAGAATGTTGCCTCGCACTAGCAAAGTCTGCCTCTAACTCCCCACACACAAACACACCTTTCCTGGGCAAAACAAACAAATGGGAAGGAAAATTTAGACGTGGCTGTTGCCAATGTGAGGCAAGGCTCTTCGGAGCAACTATCTTGTGCAAAAAACAATTGCTCCAAGCAAGCAAGGGGGGGATGACTAAGAAATGACTAAAAATCTCAACCTCCCATCGCATCACCAGAATCCCCCAAACGACAACGCGGCTTGGCTTTTGAATGGGTCATCATTCCGGAGCAACTTGACTTGCACTAGCAAAGTCTGCCTCTAACCTCCCCCCCCCCTTTCCTGGGCAAAACAAATGAATGGGAGGGAAGAGTTGGAGGTGGCCGTTGCCAATGCAAGGCAAGGTTCTCCAGAGCAACAACCCACCCAAAAACCAAGCACGTTAAGAAAGAACAATTGCTCCAAGCAAGCAAGGGGGGGGGGATTACTAAACAACACCTCCCCCATCCACCCGAAAAGTCTGAAATCCTTACCTGAATGTGACAAGAAGTTAGGCAGGGATAACTTCACACACCCCCATCCAAGTAAGAAGCGGGTGCACAGGACGGGGATGTCTGGTCACACCTCCTGGGAGGGATTTCATTCTCCCCATCTTCCCATTGGCCGAGAGAGTCGGGATTTGAGAAGCAGTGCTGCCATTTGCATTGCTGGGTGGCGGGGTGAGGTTTACCTGGACGTCGGTACGTGCCAACTGAAATGACACTGCGTGCCACCTTGGGAATGCATGCCAGAGGTTTGCCATCACTGCAATAGAGTGTTTCTGGTATTTTAAAATCGCATATTGACTTGCCTCCAGTTTGGCCTGTTAAATGTGCCTGATGGTTCACATTACTAATTTGGATAGTTACAACATCTGTTACTTCTTTTGCAGGGTGTGAACTGAAGGGAGACAAACCTTACCATTTTAAGGTGAATGATGAAGAAAATGAACACCAGCTGTCTTTAAGAACAGTAAGTATTTGTTCTTGATAAAGAATTGTCCCAGTGTTTTGGAATGAATGAAAGTTGTACAGAAGAAGCGCCTTTTAGTCACAATAATTAAAAATTGTGTTTAACTTTATGTTTTCAAATACAGGTATGACCATTTGCAGTTTGAGGCATAGATGCCCAGGCACTGGTCTGACCTTTGACTTGTATAGAACATTACTGTGTTCTTGCATTTCACATTTTTGTGGCTGAATCTGATGTTACAGTTGAAGACCTGCCGGAAGATTATCTTATTTAGCTGGTTTTTTTGTTGTTGTTCAGTCACACAGTCGATTCCGACCTTTTGCGACCCTATGGACCATTGCTCTCCAGGCACCCATGTCCTCCACCATCCTCCTTAGTCCGCACAGCCCCGTTCCCATTGTGTCCACAATACCATCTAGCCATCTTATCTTTGGCCGTCCCCTTCTTCTTTTCCCCTCCACCTTCCCCAGCATCAAGGCCTTCTCAAGTGAATCCTCTCTTCTCATTTGATGTCCAAAATACTTCAGCTTCATCTTTGTTATTTGTCCTTCTAAGGAGCATTCAGGGCTAATCTATTCTAATATTGACCTATTTGTTCTCGCTGTCCAGGGGACTCGCAAAACTCCTCCAGCACCACATCTCAAAGGCATCTATTTTTCTTTGCTCAGCCTTTCTAATGGTCCAGCTCTCATAGCCATACATTACCATCAGAAATACCATTGCTTTGACTATGCGGACCTTTGTTTGCAGTGAGATGTCTCTACTTTTCACTACGTTCCCCAGGTTTTTCATAGCTTGTCTCCCAAGAATCAGTCGCCTTTTTATTTCATGGCTGCAATATCCATCTGCAGTGATCTTTAATCCTAAGAAAGTAAAATCTGTCACTGCTTCTACTTCCCTATATTTTTCAGGGACTGATAAATGAAAGTAAAATATATGAAGTATAGGGGAAGCTAATATTGGGTTGTGGGAATCCTTAAATTGTTCTACTTTGAAAAAAGCTTTTAAGAAAAAAATTCAAATGTGATGGAAGTTTTCAAAATAGAGTTGGTTGTAGACATTTTTATTAATACAGTGAACCCCTGACTAACGACGCGTTCAAATAGTGTCATTTTCAATTAACGACATTACCAACGCCCCTCAACACTCTCTTGCACAATGACAAAAAAAGTAGTTATTCGAATAACAACGGTTTTTTTACCGTTGTGCGAATAACAATGGTTTTTTGACGTTCTGCAGGAGATCTCATAGGAAACCGCATAACGTTTTCTGCATACCGACGCTACTTGGGGAACCAAGCGAAGTCGTTATGTGAGGATCTACTGTATTTAGCTGTTGAATACAGTTCTTTTGGTTTCCAACTGCCAGTAAAATAAAGTGCTTTTAAATGCTAATATTTGGCTCAACTCTCTGTTATATAGTCTAACAATGGTTCCCAATCTTGGGACTCCAGATGTTCTAGGAGTAAAACTTCCAGAAGCCTCCACCATTGGCTGTGCTGGTCAAGGTTTCTGGGAGCTGTAGTCCAAGGACATGTGAGGTCCCAAGGTTGGTAACCATTAGTCTAACACCAGCAAGTTTTGTTCATATGGGATCCCATCATGTAAGTGTGCAGTTAGTAAACACAAATGATTCTATTCTGCCTTTCTAATTCTGTGTTTTGTTACATAGGTTAGTTTAGGGGCTGGTGCTAAAGATGAGTTGCATGTTGTGGAAGCAGAGGCATTGGACTATGAAGGCAACCAGACTGCTGTCACACTGGCATCATTGAAGATGTCTGTTCAACCTACGGTAAGAATATTGCTTGTATTTTCATCATTATGCAGTTAGGCTCATGAAGCTGCATGATGTCACAAACAAGACTTGCTTTGGTCAATTCCAGTCCTGTTTGAAACCTTTGTGTGACACTCATATCTTCAAGTTTTCCTGAACTGGTTGGTAGCCCATCACCAGTCTCCTGTCAAGTAGGTGCTAATTTTGCTCTGCTCTGAATATTTCATTTCCTCCATGGTACCCATCTCTGGGAGGCATTCCCCAGGCTGCCATCTGGGGAGGTGCCTTATGGAAGACTAACAACTTCATATGAGATTGCTTGTCGATTAACTATTTAAATTGTTACTGATTTTGTTATATTCTAGGGTGCAGGGTTGTGCTGCTTCTTTAACTTATTGTCTTCTGTCAGTATAGGGATGCTAGTAATAGCTGGTTATATAAGATCCTTGTTGATCAGAACTGAATTCCATATTTGGAATATGTATACTGTATCTTGTCTTTATTTATTTATTTGGGTTATTTATATCCTGCCCTTCTAGCGCGAACACCACCCAGAGTGGCTATACAACAAAAGAGAAGCTCTCTACAAGGAGAGAGCGATCCCTCTCCTTAAGCAGTGCTCCTACTTGTCTGTATAATATAAGCTGATTTGAAAATGTACTTTAGTCACATTTTTACAAATAACTAGCTGATTACTTTGGAACAAAGGAATACTTTTATTGGACTTTAACAATAATATATAATGAGATCCAACTTTTATCACCTTCATATTATAGTAAACATTAATCTCCTCTGGAAGCAGCTCCTCTCCCAGATCAAATCCGTGAGTGGTTAACCTGTCATAGTTTCCCCCCAGAAAAAACAGGGCTGGAAATTTTCCTCATATTATAATTTTTTTAAAATGCTTCTTTGATTCCTTTTTTATTTGCTAGTGATGTCATGGTTTTCTTATGTTTCAGCACAATGAATTAGGCAGAGTAATCACAAGCAGTAGGAGACTAAGTAATCTTAATTGAAAAACTCTGACATCTCAGCTGAAGAGAACATTTGTGAAATGCACAATAACCACAGTCTTAGTTTCAGTTTTCCTTCAGTTTTTTAAATTAAGGAACGTTAGAGAGCAAATATCCCATATATAAGTCTGATGCAGGTGCCAACTGAATTGTGTATCATTTCCATAGGCAGCTGAGCACTAGTTCAGTTTCTGCCTTAGAGCAATTTACTAAATTCACATCCTGTGTTTAGCCCATCTAACATGATTTATTGCTGTATAGTAGCCCAGGTGACTGAAAGCAGGCAGATATGGTGTAAAATATTTTCTACCCCACGTCTCTTTTGACAACAATGTTTGGTAGGCTGTGTCATAATTCATTGCATGGTTGTGCTTTCACCTTGTGTATGTTGGTGATTTTTCTGCCTATTTTATAACTCCCATGTTGGACACGAGCAGACTCGGAATCATTGCCTCTTCCACCATGTAGTGAAATGGAGGATATAACAGTGGGAGGTCTTGGCTCCACTTGCCACCCAGCTCTTCCCACAGTCATGCAGCTTCATTGTGTCACTTTTTAAACCTTATTATGATGTGTAAAGCTAAAAGAGATGCCAATGTCCCATCAGTCTCTTCTGTCAATCATAGTGAAACACAAGTCAGCACTTGGAGGTGGTTGATCACAGTTAGATTGCTGGCTAAGGTGATACCAGGAAACTGAAAAAGGAATATAAGATTCAGGTACTATGTGAGACTCAGGCCCCTGTATGTGTCTGGGAAAATTGCCTTGCCAGTAACAAGGGAAGGACAGCACTTGTCTTATCTCACACAGAGATTAAGGCCAAGCATAGGCAGTTCCCCTGATCAAGCATTAATTAGCAAAATAGCTTCACCAGTATCAGAAATTAGAAACTAATATTTTCTTAGCAATAACTGAGAATACAAAGTCTGGTGGTTAGCATGGAAGATGCTAGAACTGGGATTTACTGCATATAAAGGCCCCTCAAAAGTTACTCTAGCTGGTGTAGTTTACTCTTAGGCGATCTTATATTTGTTCCTTTCCTTCTGTGCTGAGAAACACGTGCACTGTCTGCACCTGAACTGTGTCTTCTATGCTGGTAGTAACTATTAGAAAAATTAGCTTTACATATTTCAGGTGTGAGCTTCTGATTTTCCTCAAACTTTAAATCTTAATTTTAGTCTTTTTGTCCTTTTTTTGCTTTACTCTTAATATAAAAAGGTCAACAAATAAAGGCCTGGTTACTGACTTCTGAGGGTCTGTGGTGCTAAATCCAAGCTGAACACTTCAACTACCTACCAGGAAGGTTTTAATGTTATGTGGGTGTGATGGTAGTTTTGCTTCAAAGAATTGTGGTGCAAGTTAAACAACACCAGCTTGTGCATTTTGAGCTGGAAAGCACAACTGAGTCATTGCTGGATGGTATGTTGGGAATTGAAGTTTCAGGCCTGTTCTGTGGCTGAAACTAGCTAGCCCTCCCAGGCTTCGTTCACACTCGGGAATCAAAAGTTAGCATGTCAAAGTGGGGAGATCTATGACCACTGGGTATTGTCAAGATGGTAGTACATGTACTGATAATTACACCATTTAGGTATGCTCTTACATGCAACGTCTTAACTGCTTTGGCTAGACATGCAATGTCTTAACTGCTTTGGCTAGACATAAAATATTTAGACTGTCCCCATCCCATATTCCTATTACATGGGTTTCTAATATGCACTCACCAATATTGCACTTGTAGGAAGAGTGATAAAAAGTGCTTGCCTCAGATTCCTTGAGAACTAGTTTGCGTGGTGTTTTGGACAGTTTTGTCACTTTCCAGAACAGCATAGTAGCTAGTGCTAGGGTTTAAAGGAGGAATGGAGTAACCACTAGGCCACCCTTGCTTGAAAGCCAGTTGTATCCGACCCTAGGTTTCAGTGCTCATCTTTTTTTACAGCTAAAGAGCCAGTGCTGTACATCTGCAGACATTTCTGTGGACATGTGGCAGGCATGCCTAGACACCGGAGTGCATGGGATGCTATTTACCCTCCCACTGAAGTGGTCCCTATTTATCTACTTGCAGTTTCTTGCTATCAAAATTGTAAGGTTGGCAGGAGCTGGGACAGTGACGGGGGCTCACTCCGTCATGCAGTACTTGGGTATAGAACTCTGACCTTCCACTCTTCAAGTTCAGCATCTTAAGCACTTAAGCCACCACAGTCCCTGGAGTAGCCACTACTGCATCCCATTTCCCGTTGTGGATGGAAAGTGCTATAGAGTTCATAGGAAGAAACATTTGAATACACTTGTTCTGATAAACTGAAATACTTAACAGTTACATTGGTTTTTTAAAATAAAATATGAGATGTAAAATGTTGCTAACATACCTATTCTGAGTTTAAAAGAAAATTTATTTATTTATGAAAAAGGAAGAATAACAGGTCCTGTGCCAGGAACTTCATGATAGTTCAGTTGCAATCCTATGTTTCATGTACCTGAGAATAAGTTCCATCAATACAGTGGTCATTAATTCTGAGTAGCTATGTGAGAACCGTTCTGCTATAACCTAAAGAACTTTTTCAGTCAGTTGAAATGCAGCCTTGAACTTTTCATTAAATGTGGGAGATTCCCCCCCCCCCCAGCAAAGAAAAGACATTAGACATCCTACTTTAATTTTGTTCTTCATGCTTAATTTCTTTTAGCATTGTAATACAAACCAGAAAGTCTGTTGCTACTTGTCAGTGGCTGCCAGAGCTGCAGGATCAAAGAGATTAAGCTCCATCCTCCATGATTCCAATCTTTTTCATAGGGGTTCACTACTCAATTCAGTTGATCATCATATAATGTTAATTGAAATTACCCTGTTTCTGCACTTTCTAAATTTGAATTTGTTTGTCAAAAACAGTAACAAATGTGAAGATTTGATCATATTTGTTATATCCATAGAGGAGAAGGGAGCCCCAGTCGTTTTGTTATCTTGTTTCATCAACCATTTGGTTTTTATACCATTGAGACCTTGTTCATTTGGTTAAGTTCAGCTATTTGGTCCTCCAGTGTATTTTCCAGACCTGTGACATTTATCATTTATTTGGCTCATTTGTTGTGTGTTTGATGCAAACTTGAAGCCAAGCTTTGTTATCTTCTGTATTTCAGGTTTCTTTAGGTGGCTTTGAAATTACACCACCAGTGATTCTGAGACTGAAATGTGGCTCAGGGCCTGTTTATGTCAGTGGCCAGCATCTTGTAGGTATGGCATTGAAATTTGCTTCCAGTTTAACTGATTTCAGCTTGCACACTTGACTTTGGTAAAGTGAGTTTATTTCTGATATATTTTGTGAAAGATTGTGTTACCTTATTTGTTGTTTGTTTGTTTCATGCTTTAGCTTTAGAGGAAGAACCAGAATCTGAAGATGAAGATGATGAGAAGATACAACGCAACATGGCAAAAAGGCCAGCAGGAATAACATTGGCTAAAGTTCCACAGGTAGGTATGAAGTTGGGGGAATTAATTCTGATTGTGATTATATGAAATTTGAAATGAGTGAAAGCCATATGAATTTTGAAAAAAGTGAGTCTGCTTATTATATGAATTGTTCTTACAAAAGCCCTCTAGATCTAGCACCAAATTATCTGGCCTGTGCCGCCCTCACCGCTTCCGGAAGCGGAAGTAATATGCACAAAATGCTGCCGTAAATGCACCTGCAGCTGTTTTGCGCAAGTGCTTTTTACTTCTGCTTCTGGCGGGAAGAACCATGTGACTTGGCCCATGGTCCAAATTTTTTTGGCCACCCCCATCTAGGCTGTGAAGAAAATAGAAATGAAGCTTCTCTTCACATTAATGCAGTGTTTCCCAAATTCTAGTTTTTGGATTTCAATTCCCAGAAGCCTAGGCCAGTACATTGGCTGATCAGTGCTTTGCAGAATTGGCTTCAGCTTCTGGGAAGGTTTGGAAACACTGCATTAGAGGCAAAAGGCCCTTTGTAAAATTGTTCTAAATTGGTTGACTATGGATGGAAGCTTACTTAGATCTTATGTTAGAATTGAACTATTGGTTATGTATTGACTTAGGCATTTTCTGTTTTAAAGAAAAAGGCAAAGCTGGCAGAGGATGACGACGACGATGAAGATGATGACGACGACGACGACGATGAAGAGTATGTTTTCATGTAGTGTTCTGTGTAGAACCCAGTGGTTCTGTTTCTATGGTTATCAGTGTTCTTTATTTAGAATAGGTTCCCTATCCATGAGATGTAACTCTGAAAAGTAGTCAAATTGAATAATTTTTCATTATGTGATTCTATTTACAGTATTATAGTTTTGAAGGCTCTATGTCAGTAGTTCTCAATCTCCAGTCCGTAGGCCAAACTGGCACATGCATATCATTCCAGCCCACAGTGAGAACCCGGGCACTCCTAGGAACACCCCACACACACACACACACACACACACACCTCTGCCCCCACCGCCTGACACTGCAATACGTCACAATGGCGGTTGTACTTTCCCTCTGCTGTTTTGGGACAGGCTCGCTGGTTCCCAGGGCAGCAGAAGGCTTTGCCAAGGTGGATTGCTGCATTTTAAAAGTTTTTTGTTGTGCGTGCCAAAGGAGAGTTCCCTTGGTGCACCAAAGGCTGATGTCAGCACTGCACGCCAAAGACTCAAAGTGAGTGACACATGAAAAAACTTTTAAAATGCGGCGACCCACCTCGGCAAAGCCTTCTGCTGCCCTGGGAACCAGCGAAGCCTGTCTCAGAACAGCAGACGGAAAGCGCAACCGTGCTGCCACTGTGCGCTGCCGATGACGGATGTGTAAGTCCAGGGACCAGACACTCCTCCAGCCTCTGGCGGGGAAGCGTATTGGGTGGGTCTGGCCCCTGGCAGGGAAATGTTGAGAATGCCTGCTCTGTATTTGGTAAACACTGCATGTTGCAAATATTGACAACATAATGTCAGTGGGAAGTCTAATAAGACTTGACATTTCTTTTATTTATCTCATTTCAGAAAATTATTGAGTTGAATTGCTATACTACTTTGAATTCAGAAAAATATTCATAGAAAATAAAATTCTGAATATTTCTGAAGACAACATTGCTGTGCCATATTGTATCTTCCCGTTCTTATTTAGTTGTTTTTGTCACCCCATTCCTCTTCCTATCTCACCAATGTAAAACTAGTATGTTTTTAAAATGCGTCAGACTTATGAGAATCTGCATAAACTTTAATTGTAGTGATGATGATGATGATATGGAGGAAGAAGAGGAAGAAGAGAAGACTCCAGTAAAAAAGGTAAATAATTATAATTCACAAAAGACTTTGCAGTGTTTCTTTTGCATTTTATAGAGGAATGTTATTAATTTTGAAGATGGTAGTGGACTTCAGTGTTGCAATTTAATTTAAAATTATATATATTAGCACAATTGTTTATTTAAAATAATAGATTCTGATTTTATGGATGAATATTTCTGTGTTCATGCAGTTCCAAAATTTCATTTGAACAGGTTGGTTTAATGTATTGTAGAGAAAGCCTCATTCTTGCCGTTCTTGGTGTACAGAATGATTTTCTAGCAAGACTACTGAAATAGTTAAAACTAGAAAATACAGTGAACCCCTGCTTTACAGAAAACCCACTTCAGGAAAAGAAATCCATAGGAAATGATGGTTCGCTTCAAGGAAAAAAATCGCTATACAGTATGGACAGGTTTCCTGGGGGTTTCCCGACAGCAGATTTGGTTGTGGTTGCTCCCATTGCTTGGCATGTGGTGGTGGATGCATTTGCGCCATTTTTTTTCAGCTGCTTGGAATGTTCGGAGCATGTTGGCTTTGTTTTTGGAATCCGCGGCCGTGTCTTTGCTGCGTCTGGGCAACTTCCGGTTGCGGGTGGAGTTTCCACTGGCGCCTGAGCTGCTGGGAATTGAAGTCCAACCAACCGCAAAACCCAGAAGTACAAAAAATGCCAGGTTTTAAGTTGCCTAGGTGTAGCTAGGACATTCCAAGCAGCCAAATATTTCTTCAGATTTTTCCGTTTAGAAGCGGTGGGGTGGTGATGGGGGGAAACAGCTGACTGGCAGGTCATTACCAGAGCTGGTCACTAGAGGGCGGAAAGTGCGGTTTCCCATAGGAATGCATTGAAAACCAATTTAATGTTCCCAAGTTCAGAAATAAGTCAAAGAAACCATTTCTTCTGTTCAAAACTCATTATAAAGTACACTTTGGAATTTTTGCTGCATTTATAGAGTTTTGAGCAGATAAAAGACTGAATTTTTCTGAGCTTTGGAACGCAAGATTTGGTTTTCAATGAATTCCTATGGGAAACCGCACTTTGCTTTAAGGAAAAATTGCTATAAGAAAATGCCCACAGAACGGATTAATTCCTTAAAGCGGGGGTTCACTCTAGGACCAAGGAAAGCATTGTGTCCAAATCATCAGTAAATTCCTTATTTCCATTCTCTTGTCGTCTATCTATCTATCTATCTATCTATCTATCTACTATACATACATACACACACATACATACACACACATTACACATATACATATATAAAGGAGAGATGTCGCCTTGTTTGTGCTGAATACAAATCGACACCTCTGTACCCCGCATGCTGCAACTTGGCACACAGGTGAGGGTCCGGGGTACCGGGTCAAGGTTTGCACCCTGAAAAAAGGAAAAAAATGCAGGGACTAATTTAATTTAAATTTAATTTAATTTTTAGATTTATGCACTGCCCACTCAGGCAAGCCCGACTCAGGGAGGCTCACATACAATAAAAACAGATAACACCCCCACATAAATAAAAAACCACCCACCCCAACCCTAACAAACTCACCCACCCCATTCCTAAAAACAGATAAAACCACCCACCCTATACTTACAAAAGGAAGAGAGGATTGTGCTTATTAAATAAGCCAGCGGGCAGGGGTCACACCTTCATCAAGTCCCCATACCTGCCCCGCCAGCCAGGTTTTAAGACCCTTCCTAAAGGGCAGCAACTCTGGAGACGTAACTGTTGGCAAGAGGTTCCAGAGGTCCGGTGCGGACACGGAGAAGGCCCTCCTTGTGCTAAAGAGACAGCCCCTCTAGCAGATGGTACAACAAGAGAGCCCCTCCGGTCTGCTCTAGTTGGGCGGACTGACACTCTTAGAGCGATGCGGTCTCAGGTAACCTGGCCCACTACCATATAGGGCTTTAAAGGTTATAACCAGCACCTTGAATTGCATCCAGAGGCAAACTGGTAACCAGTGCAACTCCCGAAGTAGTAGCGAGGCACAGGCATAACGCCCACAACCCGAGCAGCCGCATTCTGGCCCAGTTGCAGCCTCCGGATGGTCGTCAAGGGCAGCCCCATGTAAAGCGCATTGCAATAGTCTAGTCTGGAGGTGACTAGAGCATGAGTGACCGGAGCGGTCGCAACTGGCGAATCACCCGAAGTTGGGCAAAAGCCCTCCTGGCCATGGCCGCCATCTGTTCTTCGAGCAACAGTCGCGAGCACAGGAGGACCCCCAAGTTTGGGGCAAAATAGCCCCATCCAGAACCAAAGATGGTAGCTCCCAGGATAACGCAGGGCCCCTTGCCCATAGCCACTCAGTCTTGCTGGGATTCAGTTGTAGCCTGTTGGCCTCCATCCAGACCCAACAACCTCCAGGCACCTGGAAAGGACTTGGACAGCATCACTGGGGTCCCTACGGGCCGAGGTGTACACCTGAGTGTCATTCGTGTACTGATGGTACCACGCCCCATGGGAACGGATGATCTCACCCAACGGCTTCCTGTAGATGTTAAATAGGAGAGGAGAGAGCACCGAGCCCTGAGGCACCCCATACTGGAGAGGCCTAGGGCTGGACCTCTCACCCTCCAACCACACCGACTGGGTCAGACCCTTCAGAAATGAGGAAAACCAGGACCTCACAGTGCCCTGGATCCCCAATCCTCGGAGATGTTCCAGAAGGATACCGTGGTCGACGGTATTGAAGGCCTCTGAGAGGTCAAGAAGAGCAAGGACGGATGGATGGCCTCCGTCCCGCTCCTGCCAGAGATCATCCAACAGCTTGACCAATGCCGTCTGTACCATATCTGGGTCTGAATCCTGACTGGAAAGGGTCCAGATAATCCGCTTCTTCCAGGACCCTGCAACTTATGCACCACAGCCTTTTCCAAAACCTATAGGTCTGCTGGGTCAAGGGACGGCTTCTTTAGGCAGGGGGCGCACCAAAGCATGTTTTAGAGGTGCAGGAAACACCCCCTCCCGCAATGAAGCATTTATTATTGCCCCGCCACCTGTCACCACCTTGGAGGCGGGGCGTGCGAGGCCCGGCTACCGGGCGGAGCGCCCAGGGCACAGAGCAATGAGGGGGGGGGGAGACAGGCTGTGAGGCACGCTGCTGTGGGGAGGGTGAAATAGAGTGGTGGGGGTGGGAAGCAGGAAAGACCCGTGCACCAGACAGGGTCCCCCCGTGTGGGGCAGAGGCGCCTACAGGCACCCCTGAGCGAAGCTGGCCACTCAGCTAGTTTCTGAATACAAATCGGAAAGTGTTGCCTTAATCTCTTTCATAGACCTGTATGAAGGAGGCTGCCAGCATTAGAACAATCATTTTGTAGTTTCTCATTGAAATATTCAGAGAAAATATGTGAATTGTTATCTGGCACTTAACTAAATTTTAGAGTCTTCAGTGACTTTTCATCATTTGAGGTGGGGATTTCCTTTGAGTTGACCTGGTGTGTGCAGCTCCTAGATGTGCTTTATATTGACTGCAATTTCAAGTTCCATAATTGTGTAGGTATTTTAGTGTGCTGAGGAGGAAGACTTTAGAGATTGGTCTGTTACGTTACAAACATTTTTTCCTGGGCCCATGCTATGTTTATGGACACAGTTCTGCCCCACGTGATCTGCTATCTCTTTTCTGTTTCACTATGTTATCTGAACTTGTTCGCTTTCCTCATTGTTCTTGTACTCTTTGTCCCATCCTTGCTCTTCATTTCTAAAGTGAAGTTCAGGTAGTTAAAAATGAGTTGGGGTGGAGAAACCTTCACCTGCATGTTATCTATGGAATATGTTGACTTAAATTTTGTTGTACAGAAGTCTTTGGAAAAATATTTTCCTTTAAAGGTGTCACCTTTCATATCATGAATCTTATTGCCTGGGAGACATTAATTTATGAAATGTTTTAATTTTACATCATTTATCATGTTGTGGCCCCTAGGTGGCGCTGTGGCTAAAAATAAAAAGTGACTTTTAAATTGTATCCTCTAGTAACTTTAGAAATTAATTGATTTTATGACAGGTTTGAAGAAAAAGGTACTGCAGGAAGATAATCACTCTGGGCTGGCTTGTATAAGTATCGCCCGGGCTGTCAGTTTTAGTGTTCAGTGTTAGTTTTAGTGTTGGTTTTAGAAATTGATGATGCGGCATTGGGAAGGGCATTTTAAACTTTAAACAATTTAATATTTTAATGTTTTTTATCCCTCTCCACATACCCCACACACCACAGAGAGAGGCGAGTCTCACACACACACAGCAAAGTAAACAAAGCAAAAACACAGACACAGGAGGGGCAGTGGGTTGCCCGGCACATCCCTGCTTGGCCCAGCCGCGTCAGGTGGCTCCTCCTCCCTCTTCCCCCTGGAACCACGGGGGGCGGGGAGGCAGGAGCGTCTTCCTCCCTCCCTGGTATGGGGGGGGGCAAGGCAGGAGTGCCCAAGCGGCTGCAGTGTGGCCCGGCTTGGTCCAGGCCAGACGCGTCTGGCAGTTCCCTCTTCCTCCTCCCCTGGGACCACCGGGGGGGGGGCAGGAGTCTCTCCCCCCCCTCCCCCCCCCCGGACCAGGAGGCTAGGCAGGAGTACTCAAGCAGCTGCAGCATGGCCCGGCCTGACCCAGGTCAGCCATGTCAGCCGGCTCCTTCTTCCTCTTTCCTCCTGGGACCGTGGAGGTGGGGGCAAAGGCAGGAGCATCTTCCTCTTCCTCCTCCCTTGGGACGGGGGGGGGGGGCAGGTGAGGCAGGAGTGCCCAAGTAGCACGATGATGCCCTGAGGGGAGGGCACGGTGCTTTGGCGGTGCTAGGGGCATCATCGTGGGAGCAGACGGGGAGACCGCCAGCCCACCTCCCCACTCCAACATGGCTCCTTGTCTCCGGCGGCTTTTCCTCCTCCCTCTTGGCTCCTGTTTGCGCCTGGAGTGTGGGGAGAGGAGGAGGAGTTGGGAGGGGTGTGGGTGTGGCCAGCTGGTTTTGCTACCGGATTGCGCAATCCGGTGCAAACCGGTTGATGCCCGCCACTGGTATTAACTTGTTTTGTAGTTCAGTTGCACCATTGATTCCGACCCTTTACGACCTCATGGACCGTTGCAAGTCAGGCACCCCTATCCTCCACAATCTTCCTCAAAACGCCCAACTCTGTGCCCATTGTGTCAACAATACCTGTTAGTGATGTGCTAATAACAATTTCTTGTCAGAAATTATTCTGGGTTGAAAGGATTTTTGCAGAAGAAATTCTGTTCCGGGAACGCCGAAATTAGGCTTCTTTCATGGCCCCAAAAGCTGGGACAGAGATAGGCGCTCAATCTGTCATGCAGTACCCGGGTCTCAAACTGCCAACTTGCCAGCCTTCCAGCTAACACGGCGAGCTTCAGTGATGTGCTGAAAAATAACTATTGGGACGCAACCAGATTTTGCCAGGCTTATTCCCCAGACATGCTCTTGAACCAACTGCTGTCTTATCCTGATTAGATTCCATAGCAAATTGGAATCAGTGAGGTGTGGAAAGGCAGCTTCTTGCCATGCTTGGTATCAGATGCTCATGTTTAGATTGCTGTGCAAATACACCTTTGCTATTCAGTCATTTCAATTTTTCCATTTGGCAGAAATATATGTTGAATTAGCATATGTCTAAAGTAGTATTTATTTAAATGTGCGACACTAGGACTCCCATTGATTTGGCTGTGAAAGAAGTCTCTAAAACTGACAGTACTGTACTCTAAAAGTAGGAGGATGTAGAATTAGGATTCAAACTTCTTGCCCTGTAAATGTTACTGGCAGCTAATAAATAGTCTTTGGCTGGATCTCCACAGTGCAATTAGATTTTCCTTTTATATATACCATTTGTATATTGACAATACTTAAAATTGCTTGTTATAATTATTTAAAGTGAGGTTATTTCACACTTATTCTGATTTTAGCCTGCCCGAGATTTATCAGCAAAGAAGACACCAAAATCAAACCAGAATGGAAAAGATTCTAAACTGTCAACGCCAAAGCCGAAAGTGAGTAAATTTCCTATTGACTTTTAAAGTAATTAGAATCATTTGTGTAATATTAGAAGTCAATTGAATGCTGAATTCTGGAATCTGGAAGTTAAATACAGTGGAACCTCAGCTAACAAGTGGCTCAGTTAACATAAAAATCGCATAACAAAAGGAAATCCATAGAAAATAGTGGCTCGGTCTACGGGATTTTATTCCCATTCCTATGGGAAATTTAGTCAAAGTAATTTTTGCTGTAAGAAACGTCCCAGATAATGCATTAATTAAGTTAACCAAGGTACCACTGTATTTGTTGTTTATTTGTATAATGTATGCTATATAAAGATTACTGACATAACAAATGACATCCATTGGGATTACAATTGAAAATAGACATTAAAAAAATAAGAAAATAGGGTTAAAATAAAACATTTAATTGCTTGATAAATGAAGGACATACTTTGAAAAGCTAATGTATCTGAAATTACAGTTTCATAAACTAGACAATATGCTATACATTTTGCAACCTTTGCCTTCAGGATGCAATGTTGGTTCAAGGACATTTTCCTTTCCTGCCTTACATACAGATGAAACCTGGAAAATTAGAATGTGCAAATGTTCATTCAGTTCAGTAATGCAATTTAAAAGGTGGAACAAATATATGAGATAGACTCATTGCATGCAAAGCAAGGTAGTTCAAGCCTTATTTTGTTATAATATTGATGCTTATGGCTTAGAGTTTATGAAAACCCCAACCCCCCAATCTCATGTACCCCATAATCACATAATCTCATGTACGCTGTACGCCATGATCATCACAATTATAAAGAATTAAGGCATGACATCTCTCGCTTTGCATGTAGTGAGTCTATCTCGTATATTTGTTTCCCCTTTTAAGTGAAATGAATGAACATTTGCACGATACTCTAATTTTCCGAGTTTCACCTGTAGAAGTAGGATTGGGTGCAATATACAGTAGAACCCTGTATAACGAATGCCTCTTACAGCTATTAAATCATACAACGGCGAGGCTTTGAAAAAACTGTGCCCCATATAACAACTAAAATCGTTATATGATAATAGGGATAATCGCTGCACGAGGCATCGTATAGCAATTAAATCGTACAATGACTACCCCGGTGGAATGAATTAAAGTCGTTATACGGGTTTTACTGTAGTTGCAATATATAGTGCAAACAAAACTTAAGTTACTTAAGTTCCTCCTGGATTCAGGGCTGCTACTTGCAGATTAGGTGGTGGCCGTGGCCAAGGAGGGCTTTCACACAGCTTCGCTTCATCCGTCAGTTGCATTCACTCCTGGACCGGAACTCCCTGCTCATGGGTCACACATGCTCTGGTCACCTCCAGGCTAGATTATTGCAATGCGCTCTACATGGGGCTGCCCTTGACCATTTGGAGGCTGCAGTTGGTCCAGAATGCAGCAGCCCGGTTGGTGATGGTGTGCGGGCGTTATGCTCGTGCTCACCATTGCTTTGGGAGCTGCACTGGTTACCAGTTTGCCTCCGGGTGCAATTCTAGTTGCTGGTTTTGACCTTTAAAGCCCTTCCTGGTAGTGGGCCAGGATACCTAAGAGACCGCATCGTCCCAAGAGTATCTGTCCGTCCAACCAGAGCGGACCGGAGAGGCTCTAATTGTTCCATCTGCCAGAGGGGCTCACCTCTGGCACATGAAGGAGGGCCTTTTCCGTGTTCACACCGACCTTGTGGAACCTCCTGCCAGTAGAGTTGCGGGTGCAGACGGAGCTGCTGCCTTTCAGAAAAGAACTAAAAACCAGGTTGGCGGGGCAGGTGTGGGGCTCAGATGGAAGAGTGGCCCCTGCCTGTTGGCTTATAAAATAAAGCCTCCCCACCTTTTAGATAGATAGATAAATCTTTATTATCATTGTCCCCTTGCAGGAACAGCGAAATTTCTCGGTTGCTATATATCAACTCGAATAAGGCATATCCCTTAATTTAAAAACAGCTACAGAAACACCAATTAAGATAGTACCATACATTACAATTTAAAAACTTCAAAATTTTAAAATTTTAATGTGGGCAGTTTTAATGTGGTTAGTTTTTTTTAATATGAACGGGGTGGTGGTAGGTGGGGGGATATGTTAGGGGTTTTAATTGTTTTTATATATATGTTTTTAACCAGTTGTAAGCCACCCTAAGTCGGGTTCGCCTGATTGGGCGGCATAGAAATTTGAATTATAAATAAATAGTGTTGGTTAGCATTACTTAGTTATACTATTGAGAAACTTTCATAAAATATTGTTTTTTAGACTCCCGATCCTCATAAAGAGAAAAAACCGCAAACTCCCAAAACACCAAAAACATTCACTATGGAGGAGATAAAAGCAAAAATGCAGGCAGTTGTGCAAAAGGTAAGTTAACAGGTCTACTGAACAGCTACTGCTACAGTAGTAGATTTTTCTTTATTGTGAAAAACGTTTTTTTTACTGTTGAGTCAATAATAATGGAAGAGGCGAAGTCAGGATTTAACTAGGTTTTTAATTTAATGCTTGGATTTTATTGATGACAGAAAGTTTCAATAAAGTTGCATTGTTAATTTACAGAAATATGGCCGCAAGTGTACCATTTCTGGAAGGAATGACATTACAGAGAAATTAAATCTGCATAAATTTTCTGTGCATACAAATTATATAAGTACAGTGGTACCTCGCATAACGAACACACCGTATAATGAAAAATTTGCACAACGAAGCAATGGCGATACCCCGCATAACAAATTTTATTTTTGTTATGCGGGGTTTTTGGTAACGGAGGTATACCTGCATAATGGGAACCCCGGTTAACAAGCATCCCTCCCCCCCCCCAGTTATGCGGGGCATCTCCCATAGGGAACCGCATTGCGAAGAAAACACATAGTGAAGAGCTCTGTGGAATGGAGTTTTTTTCGTTATGCGGGGTTCTACTGTACTGTATAACTAAAAATCAATAGGATGTGTCTGGAATGTCTTTTATAGATAGGGCTGGCATGAGATTTAGCCGCTTAAAAGTGGTTTTGTATCATGAAGTTTGAGCATGGAGTCCTGTTCAAGATGGCATATGCTTAGAAGCTCCATCCCTAAATATCTGCACTTAGAAATAGGTTAGATCATTTAAAAAGTTAGATAAGCTTGGGTTTTACATCATGGGATATGTATGACCATGTTCCTCTGAATGTGGTTGCAAACGATCTTTTAAACCCTTAACACATTCCTGGATTGTTGGCAAACACTTGAGTAGAGCTTCAGTTCAGGAATCTAGGCAAATTCAGTGGATATTAGATGTTAACTATCTTTTGATCAAGGAGTTTTATCATTATGACTAAAGCCATTGTATGCCATAATTTCATCTCCCCTACAGGGAACTGCTCTTCCTAAGGCAGAAGCCAAGTTTGCAAATTATGTTAAGAATTGCTACAGGACAGAAGACCAGAAGGTAATAGAATTGGCTGTATTTTTTAGTCAGTTTCTGTGCACTTAGGATTTAGCAGAGCGGAAACAATTCTTAGGTAAATTGAGTCTCTCAATGGTGATTTCTTTTTCTATTTAGGTCACATTTTTTCTCTATTTAGTTGATCAGTGGCCCATTTCTCTAAATCCACATGATTCTTTAACGAGTAAAATGGTGGTGTGACTTTCCACTGCTGAGTTTGGCCAATATATCCTTTAGTTTCCTTTCACACAGAAGAACCACTGTGTTAGACTCTTTTGCAGCCTATAGGCATTCCCCCCCCCAAAAGCAACCAAATTATTGTGAAGGGAGTATGCTAGGATTTGACAGTGCTGGTATCAGTAAGTAGTGTTGGATTAGTCCTATAAATCTTAAATTTCACTATCCAAACTCTTAAAAAATGGTTGTGCTTTTCTGCTGCTCCCAAAACAGCTCAAAGCTGTTGTGGTGAGGGGAACCATGGGCTCTTGAAGGAGAAGGTTTTTGCCTGACACACTCTTTCTTTTGCTTATACGTTGTAGGGTGAGAGTAGCCTTGAAAGGCAAAATGTATTCAGTAATTTTTATTTTCATGTGGGGGGCTGCGGTGGCTCAGTGGTTAAGAAGCTTGCCTTGTTAGCTGGAAGGCTGACAAGTTGGCAGTTCAAGACCCGGGTACTGCATGACGGATTGAGTACCCGTCTCCTAGCTCTTGCCAACCTAGCAGATTGAAAACAAGAAATTACAAGTAGATAAATAGGGACCACTTTGGTGTGAAAAGATCTTGGGGGGGGGGGGGGAGAACGGGACGGGATGGGACATGAAAGGAGTGTCTCCTGGGCGGAGTTTCTCCAGCAAAAATCCTTCCAACCCAGAATAATTTCTGACACAAAATTATTATTTTCATGTGGTTTTTCATAGTGTATTTGGTAAGCATTTTTCAAAATTGCCAGAGTCTTAGATTGCTATTTACTTGTATTTTGTTAACCTTATATCTAAATGAAATAAATGTTTAGTGGAGACTTCTGTTCCCTTAACATGTTTCTATAGGCATCGTGCAAGTAACACGTTTTAAATCAGGGGTGCCAAAACTTTGAGCCGCAAGCCAGTCACAAGGTCAAGCGTACCAGTCATGTTCCTCCCACCTGGAAGTGGAAGTAAAATGCAGCTGTGTTAACAACAGCTGCGGGTAATTTATGACAGCATTCTGCGCATTTGCGGGTGTGTTCTACTGCCATGTCTGGGAGCAGCAAGAGTGGCACAGGCTGGATTAATTGGCAGTGTGGGCCGGATCCGGGCCATAGTTTGGGCACCTCTGTTCTAAACGATACGTAGTAACATTGCTTCTTTACCCAGGAATAGATTCTGCCGTGTTTACTGGGTCTAATCCACTAGAACAGGGATTCTCAACCTGTGGCCCACAGGATGGATGCGGCCCATGGCATCATTCATGTGGGTCCCCACTGTCCACCACACCAGGAAGTGCCATGTGGTAGAGGAAAGGCAAAAGGCCATTCTGCTCCCGAAGTTGTCTTGAGGGAGTGTGACCTGGCCCCCGGCTTTAAAAGGTTGAAAACTCCTACTGTAGAAAAATGTGTAGAATTGCAGTTTAAATACACTTTGAGCTTGAGAGGAAAACCTAGACTGAACTTAACTTTTTCTTTCTGTGTTTTTAGGTCATTCAAGCACTCTGGCAGTGGAGACAGACTCTGTAAGCAAGAAATTAAGTGGCTCTTTTTAAGTTACAGTCTTATGTGTTTAACCGTTAATACCTGGCTGTCTTTTTATAAATGCTAAAGCTTCCCCCTACAGAGTCTGATTAATGTCATTCAGAATGTTTTGCCAAGAGTGTGTCGTCCAAAATGCCTGTTCAGTTTGTTTAAAGTCCAGTACTCCACCCTTTTGATTTCAAATATGTATGGAATGTTTTGATAATGCATACTAGTGATGGTGGTCAGAAAATGGAAATGGGGAGACTAAATGTAAATGTGAAAATAAAATTTAGTATTTTAACTAGCTTTGCTGCTTTTTTATGTTGTCTGGGGCTTTGTCTTGTATCAGCTATAAAACAGCCATGCAAACAAGGTTGCTTTACTTTTTACACTTGTCTAGGAATCTATACTGTGGTTTTTTGTTTTTGCACATTCCCCCTTCTTCCACTCACCTGTTCACCTCAAAATGCTTGTCACTATTCTGGTATACTCAGTTCTTGATTCTGTATCTGAGAATGTAGTCGTAATTTTTGCTTGTCCCTAAAGACCGTACATTTTTTTTAGTCTTCTGATCTGCCTGCCAGGTTGTGCTGCTTATACATTATGACTAAGCAATCCAAGGAAGAACAGTCTTGGTTTGGGACTATTGGATAAGTAAAAAATTACACACAATGCAAGTTTATCTAGAATTCTTCATTAGGCAGATAGGTTTATTTTAATGCAACTATCCATGTTCTACCTACAGATGATGGTTATAATCCAGAGGAAATAAAATTCTGCAAAAAATGAGAATGTAGTACTCTTTGTTAAAAGTTTCCATGGGGTGTTGCACTGTTTTGCCAAGGAAAATGGGCAAATGTACCAGTAATGTCCATATATATTTGTGAAAATGCAAGAATACTGGAACTAGCTGATTTACAGGTGCACCTTCATGTGCCCCCCCAAAAAAACAACAACAACAAGATTGCTTGCATATCTTTGCTAGTTTGCATGGTATGAATGAGAAAAAACCTACAAGAGTGGAGGTGTGCCATGATAACTTATATTGCAGCCTGTAAGGCAAAGGTCACCCTTGCTCAAAAGCCAGTCCTATCCAACTCTAGGGTTCAGTGCTCATCTCTGTTTCATAGCTGAAGAGCCAGCACTGTCTGCTTGTGCAGACGTTTCTGTGGTCATGTGGCAGAAAAACACTGCACAGGTAAAAACTCCCACCTTGCCCCTGACCATTTCTAGTTCCTCAGACCACTTCCTATCTAGCCCTAGCCTACGATTCAATCATGCACTCATTTTCTGTACATGCTTAAAAAGCAAGCATGCCAACACATTTTTTTTTAATATTCCAGTTTTGTTTTAAATAGAATATTGGAGCCAGTTCACTTCACAGCATGCCAGTCTTGACATGTGTAATTCATTTACATTTCTAAAAAATGCTTAGGAAAGTAGTTTGGTGTTTGCCCAGGATGGCTGCAGATCCCAGATCTAGAACATAGGCTTGAATTGCTAATTATAAGACAATGAGGAGATTCAATTGTTCTTGTTCAAATCAGCAGTTTGTGATGAGGTTGCTGAGAATATGGGATCAACTTACTCTGTTTGGAGACTGATTTGGCTTTGGTCCTGAATCAGTTGACACGATTCGATTTAATTTAATTTAATTTAATTTTCATGCTTATATACCGCTCACTCAGGCGGACCCGACTCAGGGCAGTTTACATAGCGGACAATAAATACAAAAATACAATAACATACAATGAATACAGTAAAAAATCATCAACCAAAAGTACAATTACAAAATCTTGGTCCACAATATATAAACTAGAAAATTATACTACAGTCTGCACTTACATGTGCACTACAAGGGAGCTCAGGTGCTCGCTGTCCCCCTGCGGCAAATGCCGGACCGGACAGAGGCGGGGCCGGTTGCCGCAGGTGGCTCCCATCCTGGGCCGATGGTGGGGGCTCAGGAGAGCTTCGGCGGTGTCCCATCTGCGGCGCGGCGTCTCTATCCCTCCGGTCAAGGCAGGGCCGGAGGGAGGCGGGGCCAGTTGCCGCAGGTGGCTCCCATCCTGGGCCGATGGTGGGGGCCCAGGAGAGCTTCAGCGCGGTGTCCCGTCTGTGGCGCGGCGTCTCTTTATCCCTCCGGTCGAGGCAGGGCCGGAGGGAGGCGGGGCCGGTTGCCGCAGGTGGCTCCCATCCTGGGCCGATGGTGGGGGCCCAGGAGAGCTTCAGCGCGGTGTCCCGTCTGTGGCGCGGCGTCTCTATCCCTCGATGATGATCCAATAGTATTTTCAGCCCAACTGGAAAATATCCCAGATGGGTGGTATAATAAATAATAAATAACTTACTAATTGGGTGACTTGCCTTACTACTGTACACCAGACTTCCCACAAGTACTGAATTATTCCTAGGAGCAGCAGTATTTACAGGTGAAACTCGGAAAATTAGAATATCCTGCAAATAAATGTTCATTCAGTCCAGTAATGCAACTTAAAAGATGAAACAAATATATGAGATAGACTCATTGCATGCAAAGCAAGATAGTTCATAAGAACAGCCTTGCTGGAACAGGCCACAGGAGCCCATCCAGTCCAGCATTCTGTCTGACACAGTGGCTCACCATTTGCTTCAGGGTATTCCCAAGGAGATGCCTTCATCTGTTTAGGATTCCCTGGAAATGGCATTGAGAGATATCCTGCCTATCTCTCCAACCCGGAGGTTGTCCTTAGGTATCCATAATTATAGCCACTGAGACCCTTATCCTCCATGAACTTGTCTAATCCTTTCTTAAAGCTGTCAAGACTGACAGCTGTCACCACTTCTTCTGGCAGGGAGTTCCATAGACCAGTGATCCTCTGGGTGAAAAAGTACTTTCTCTTATTTGTTTGAGAACTAGCACCCAAAAGTTTCATGGAGTGTCCCCTAGTTCTAGTGTTATGCGATAGGGAAAGCAGTTTTTCCTTATCTACTTTGTCCACATGGTGCATGATTTTATAAACTTCAATCAGGTCACCTCTTAGACGCCGTTGTTCAAGAGTGAAAAGGCCCAACCGTTGCAGCCTCAGATGGTAAGGAAGGTGTTCCAGTCCCCTAATCATTTTGGTTGCCCTCCTCTGCACTTTTTCCAGCTCCATAATATCCTTCTGGAGGTACGGCGACCAGAACTGTACACAGTATTCCAGATGGGGCCTCACCATAGATTTGTAAAGAGGCAAAATGTCACTTGCTGACTTATTTTCCATACCCTTCCTAATGATCCCTAGCATTGAGTTTGCTTTTTTCACTGTTGAGGCACACTGGGTTGACACCTTCATTGAGCTGTCCACCAGGACACCAAGGTCCCTTTCCTGGTTTATTGCAGAGAGTTCAGAACCCATCAGTTAATAAATGTAATTCAAGCCTTTGTTATAATATGCTTATGGCTTACAGGTTATGAAAACCCCAACCCCCCATGTACCCCATAATCATTTCATAATCTCATGTATGCTGTACACCATGATCATTGCAATTATAACGAATTAAGGCATGACATCTCTCACTTTACATATAGTGAGTCTATCTCATATATTTGTTTCACCTTTTAAGTGAAATGAATGGACATTTGCATGATATTCTAATTTTCTGAATTTCATCTGTATTACATTTATTTACCGCCCATCTGAGCGGATTTCTCCGGGCAGTGTAGAACAGCGTAGATGATATAGAGATCTATATATACAGCAAACAAAAAACCTAAGCTCCACTGGTGACGTATGAAGTAGATAATAAATTCAGTAAAGCTTTTAAGATTAAAATCTTTGGAGATCTTAAGAAAATGCAGAACTGACTGATGAGAGGCCGGACAGAATTTTAAAAGAATAGATGTGACCTCATTACTAGATTGAAAGCTCCCTTTCATCCTTTAAATTAGATATTTGTTTGAAGCTGACCACAGACTCATCAATCTGATAGTGAAACACCATTTAGTAAATTACTACTGTCTGAAAAATAATGGTAAGTTCACATGAGTATTTTAATTCAACAATGCAACTAATTCAATGTTAGAATATAAGGGGCAGGATATACTGAAAAACTGCCTATCACAAGACGTGTGTTATTTATGTAGGGTGTTCTTTCAACAGTTTTAACAATTCCCTGTTTTGCACATCTCTAGTAGGATAAAGGTTCCTGGAGTAGAAGATAACTTGGAATATCTTTTCCCAATTGCCTGTGGATTTTGCTTGCTATAAAAGCAATTTAATAGGGAAATACTTCTAAAAGCAAACAATTTGTCCTGGTTATCGCGATGAAGCTATTTTGGACAGACAGTAGAAGCAACTCATTTACTATACATTTTTTCCCAATTCACATTTTACTCTTCACTTTTGGTTCTAATGTATCTGTATTTCAGTAATTTTTTGAATTTTGTTTCCTGTTTATTACACTCTAAATCCTTTTTCAGAAGGAAGCCTCTCACTTAATTCCAGATAAGCTATTTGCATTTCAAGTAGACATACCCAATTACTGGTTTCAGTCCTAAAATGAATTAAGGCATGGGTTTTCCAACTGATGTCTGTACTTACCATGGGGGGACGGGGACGGGGACTCTAAACCAGCAGAAAGAATCGTAATTGCTTGCCATTACAGTCCTTGTAGGGACTGCGGTGGCTTAGTGATTAAGACACTGAACTTGATGACTGGAAGGTCAGCAAGTCAGCTGTTCGAGACCCAAGTGCTGCATGACGGAGTGAGCTCCCATCACCATCCCAGCTCCTGCCAACCTAGCAGTTTGAAAGCAAGACATTGCAAATAGTTAAATAGGTACCACTTTGGTGGGAAGGTAACCGTTCTGTATGTCTAATCGTGCCTCCCACATGACCAGGGAAGCGTCTGCCAACGCAGACATCGCTGGCTCTTTGAAAATGACGATGAGCACTGTGCCCTAGAGTCAGATATGATTGGCTTTCGAGCAAGGGCGGCCTTTACCTTGCAGTCCTCGAATTCCAGGTGAATGTTGAATTCAGACTCTCAGGTGAGGTTGTGCTTGACCTTTGTTTGGCCCCCAAATATTTACCTGTATAATAACTCAGTCTGATTACCTCTTTCTAGATCTTTTCTAGTTTGACCCATTTTAAGTAGCTACACTTTAAGCTTCAAGAATGAAGAGATGGTGAGTGGAGCAAGATTGCAGGCAGGCAGCTACAAAGCTGCTCCCTTCCTAACCCTCCCAACATAATATAAATCATGATGGAAGACATCGAAGTGGACAGAATCATGTTCCAGAATGGAAAGCAGCTGGAAAGGGAATCTCCCTTTTGTTGTGGTTGTAATATATGAGGGCTAACAAATAACAGGCAAGGCTGACAGTGGTTTGCAACAGAACATAATTTACGGACTGCTTTCAGCCCTGATATGTTAAACATTCAATCTTTTTGCCAATAGTTTTCTTAATATCATATGTGGAAAGCTTTGGATATTTTGAACATTGCCTCAGAGAAATTTGTGCACAGTGATGGATTGGGTGTTGCAGCAAAGCTCTAGTCCAGGAGTTCTCAACTTTTTAAATCCAGGGGCCGGGTCACACACTCAGGTAGCATCGGGGGCTGGACGGTCTTTTTGCCCTTCCTCCACCACCATGGCACTTCCTGGTGTGGTGGAGGCAGTTGGGGCCACATGAAATGGTGCCACAGGCCACATCTGGCTCGCAGGCCGCAGGTTGAGAATCTATTCTGTCATTCACAAAAACATGCTTTCCTCTTGACATGTTGACTGAACAGGAATCAAAACCACTGATTAAAGGTGAAATGCAGACAAACCACATTAGGACAATATCCATGTTAGGCCACTCTTCAGCCAGAAAGGAGAAAGACACAAAATTGTGAGCAAGCTTTCGCAAAATCTCTTCATCAGGCCTAATGTCAGAAAAGGTGAGGGAGTGAGGAAGGAGAGGTAAACATAGACCAAATCTTAAAGCGGGCTGCACCTACTTCAGTCTTCCTAGTTCCTCTCAGAAGTTTAATTTAATTTGATTTTTGCACTTCTATGCCGCCCAATCAGGAAACCCGACTCAGAGCGGCTCACATGATAAATAATATACACAGTAAATTCTTAATAATATACACAGTAAGTTCTTCATTTAAAAACAAACAAACAGGAAAAACATCCTCATATTCTCCAGTGGCAGAGGGAGCAATTTTGCGATTTTTGGCTGCAACCGAGTTACTCTAAATGACCTAAGTTATGGAAGAAATGTTACCAACATCTGAAAGCTGGGAAAGGACATGATAAGAGAGCTTTCCGTGTCCACTAGAGGGGGCAAAGGACTTTTTAGAACTAATGGCTTTTTTTAAATTTTAAAAGTTTTGTGGGTATGTGAGGCACATTTTGCCCCCACAGCTTAAACCAGGGGTGCCCAAACTTTTTGGGTGTGGGCTGGTCACGTGGTTCAGGGGGCTGATCACTATGGCCCAGGGGCCGGATCCAGTCCCTGGGCCATAGCTTGGGCTCCCATGCCTTAAACACTCTCTGTTCCCCTCTTCCATTTTGCCATCTCATCTTAACTGCTGCTGATGTTGAATTACAACTGGAAGTAGCTCCTCCAGGCTGAGAACAAAGAACTGGAAACTACAGTAGTAAATATACTGTTGACCAGGGCAGGGGTGGCCAACCTTGGTGTCCCAGGTGTTCTTGGACTTCACATACTAGAAGCCCAAGTAAGCACGACTGCTGAATTGAAGTCCACGAACACCTAGAGCAGTGTTTCTCAACCTTTGGTTTTTGGACTTCAATTCCCAGAAGCCTAAGTCAGTCCATCGGCTGATCAGTGCTTTGGGAAATTGACTTAGGCTTCTGGGAATTGAAGTCGAAAAAACAAAGGTTGAGAAACACTGACCTAGAGCCACAAGGTTGCCTAGGGCCTAGTGAGGTCTTGTTGCAACAAGACACTTCTCCCTGATTTTGCCTTATTCCACATTTTTTTTTTTTGCAGCCTTCATGCTCCTGTTACAAGTTTCTGTAGTGTTCCTTGTCCCAGAAGAAGGGATTTCCATAGTGAAGAGAGGGCTAAAGTAGAGAAAAGAAAATTGAAAAATCCCACTGCTCCGAGAGTTCCTCTTGTATCTCTTGGGACCTAGTGCGTTATTTTTCTTAGATTTTTCCAAGAGGTGCTTGCAAGAAAGAAACAAGTTTTTTCCTAATTGAAGTCAAATTTAAGGGCATGGAATATGCTGTCTATTTCCCTGTTGGACATTCACGTGCACAAGGAGTACAACTGAGCAACCTGCTATAGTGATCTAATGAGGTGTCAGTCGCACATGGCCAGGCATACAACGGGCATTTTTAGATTAGTTTTCACAATTGGACTTCTGTAAGAGTAAACGCTGAAAGGAACACTGGCCGCTACATATTTATTTATTTATTTATTATTTAGATTTGTATCCCGCTCAACTCGGCACAGGCCGACTCAGAGCGGCTAACAGCAAGTTAATATAAGTACAATGTAACAGTGTGATAATGCAAAAATAAAAAAGCAATACACTTACAATACAATTACAATAAATTCCACAATATAATATATCAGTACAACAAGTCAAAATATCAACAATCAGTATATAAAAAATATCAATAAGCATATCAACAAAACAGTGTAGCCACAGGACATATCAAGAATAATCTAACCAGTAATAGAAAAAGAGACTTGGAAAAATTGCAAATAATATGTAAGGTTGCTGGGGAGCAGCTTTCCTAGTTGCCCTGAGGTTTGGGGGTAATGGGAGGAAAAAATGTTGTCTTGCAAGTCCTGCAGTGTCAGCAAAATATTGGATTTAAGCCCATCCATTTTCATCAGGCATCTGATAGCATTTTTTTTTGCTTCCTACTGCGTATTTGGTGTCTCTCTTGTTTGGCTCTTTGATAGCCTTTTGTGTCTATATAAACTAGAATTGGTAGTCCTTTTAGAAAGCTAAACAACGCAAAGATCTTTTAAATAAAAGAAAAACAATTTGTGCATTGTGTTTATTGTATTGTTCATGTATAATAATAAGAATTAAAAAAAACGGAGGATGGATATTAACCAGCTATTTTCAGTAATTTGGTCAAGATCCAGTGGCAGATTTTTTTGCATTCAGTGCCACTGGACTTAGGACGTTCTTCCCTTTCTTCTCAGCCCTCCTTAATAACATGAGCAAAATGGGGGAAAAAATGCTGTAGGCTTGAGAGTCCTCCAGGCAAGGAGTTAAGAGCGCAGGAGTGCTAGCAAAAAAGAAGGAAGAGTCATCATCAATTCTGGCAGAAGCAAGGAGATCTGCATAAAATACACCATTGATTTCCATCCAGTTAATAACTACTTACTTTCTACTCTAAACTCAAAGTGAAAGTTTTAAGATATGTAAGCTGTTTTGGACTTTTGGCAATGTACTGTAAGAAATGTCAAGATTCTTCTGAAGCATCAGCACCATACATTTGAAACTCATAAAACAATTGAGTTGGAAGGGGCCTCTGAAGCCATCGAATTCCACCTCCTACTCAGTGCAAGAATCAAATCAAAGCTGATCTTACGTGGCAGTCCAATTTTTCCTTGAATGCCTCCGGCGTTTGAGCACTCCAGAGGTTTCCATTGGTTCCATTGTAGTACAGTAAAACCCCTTCTTATGAAAAAAGTCTGTTCCATAGACTTTTGCTTAAATCAATTTTTTATGTAACTTGAAGCAAACCCATTGGAAAAAGAATATTTATGTAACTCGAAGCAAACCCATAGAAAATTGTGTAAATCGGGACATGGTTTTAGCACGAAATCATGTCAGCCATATTTTATGTAACTCAAGGCATCCATAAGTCGGGGCTTTACTGTACTGCTCTGACAGTTTAGAAGTTTTCCTGATATTCACTCTATATCTGGCTTCCTGTAACTCGAGCCCATTATTATGTGCCCTGCACTCTGGGATAATTGGGAATATCCTATGCTGACTATGTTTCAAGTATTTGAGAAGTCCTTTCATATTCCCTCTCATTCTCCTTTTCTCAAGGCTTATCGTGCCCTGTTCACTCGTTTCATGTAGGGCTTGGTTTCCAATACCCTGATCATCCTTGTTGCTCTCTTCTAAACTTGTTTCAGTATGTTGGCGTCCTTCTTAAAGTGGGTGCAGTACTCCAGATGAGGCCTAACTAGAGGCGAGGATTCTCCCGAAGAACACCTTCTTTGGTTGTGTCTGCAAGGGCATCCAATAAAATATAAGACTCCACTATTGTAAGAGGAAATTTGAGATTAGTGGCTTGTTTGCATACATCCAGGGGACTGTGGTGGCTTAGTAGTTAAGATGCTGAACTTGACGACTGGAAGGTCGGCAGGTCAGCAGTTTGAGAGCTACATGACAGAGTGAGCGCCCGTCTCTGTCCCAGCTCCTGACAACCTAGCAGTTCGAAAGCAAGAAATTGCAAGTAGATAAATAGGGACCACTTCAGTGGGGACGTGTTGTGTATACATGCAGTTCAGCTGCTCGCCGGTAGCGCAGCTGACAGAGCTCACGTGGCTCCAATTCCTCCAATGGGTAACTACTGCGGGAAACCTTCCCGTCACAGGTGAAACTATGTCAGGTATGCATTACGTCAGAAGGACGTCACCTAGACTGTAACCAACGGCCTACGGGCCAAATTCAAATGTACTGTGTGCTATATATATAAGGGGGCAAGGTTCCGCCATTGCCTCATGTACAGATTGACCATGTTACACTAAAGTAGTGTTTAGCCTGCCTGCCGGCTCGTGTGCATTCAATCTGCCTACATCAAAGGAGGTAAACAGCGTTCCGTGCACTCTGGTCAAGGCATGCCTGCCACATGATCACGGAAACATCTGCAGACACAGATAGCGCTGCTTGTGGCTGTAAACAGATGAGCACTGAACTCTTGAGTCGGATATGACTGGCTTTCGAGCAAGGGTGACCTTTACCTTTACAAGGCCTCCCTCGCATGAAAGCCAGATGTATCTGACTCTAGGGGGCGGTGCTCATCTCTGTTTACAGCCAAAGAGCCAGTGCTGTCTGTGTCTGCAAATTTTGGTCATGTGGCAGACATGACAATGTTGGTACTCACAGAACGCTGTTACCTTTCCTGGCAAAGTGGTGCCTATTTATCTACTTGCAATTTTTTTTTGCTTTTGAACTACTAGGTTGGCAGGAGCTGAGACAGATGACGGGAGTTCATTCCATCATGCAGCACTCAGGTCTCGAACTGCTGACCTGTTGACCTCCTGGTCGTCAAGGTCAGAGTCTTAACCATGAAGCCACCATAAATTGGTGCCAACTTTGATTTCAGATAACAGCTGCCCTGAGTTGCCCTAGGGCAAGAGGGTGGGATATAAATCCAAATAAATAAATAAATAAATAAATAAAAAATAAATAAATCTATATGCAGACCTGCTTAGTTTGCAGGCTCATGAAGTTGAATGAAAGGGCGTTTTGCCCCAAAATTTAGAGGAGCGTCTATGTCATGAGACATCTATATGTAATTTTTTTTCAAAACGACTGCAAAGAATTTTGAAACTTTATAGAGGCTATAGTACGATAGCTGCCCAGAATTTGTTGTGTAATATTTGCTCTATGGCTGTAACTGATATTTGATTGCTCTATTTTATGTTATTAAAAGGAAAAAGTGGGGAGGGGAGGAAAGGGAGAAATGTATAATAATCTTATTATGCTGTGAGCCTTTCAGAGGACTTGTTTGAAAAGTGAAATATGAGAACATGTTTTTCAAAACCATGGCCTTGGTACTACAAAGGGGCAAACATCTGCCTGCACCATGGAGTGATGTCAGGTGTGGGATGGGTGGAAGAACTGCAAGTCTTTTTCGCACTTCTCACCCACATTCCTAAGGCTTGAGGCAATGGGAGATCCAGTGGGTGTGAAGGGTTTCTCACTCAAGCATACGGTTAATTCCTTGGACCTGTTGAATACATTGCATACCGTGTGAAATGTCTGGTTGCTCAAGTGATGCTCCGGACCACTGGAGCAAAGAAAGTGAATTGCTTCTCACTGGGCAACGAGGGGGATTTGGGGGGTGGAATCTGCAACAGCCCTGGAAAGCAGAAGATCAAGTTGATCGGACTTGGATTTGAATTTGGGGATAAGCAGTAACAAATCTAATCGACTTCCAAAACAGGTGATGCAGTAAAGTAATTTTAGTTCTCCTTCGTGTTGTTTGTGGATCACCACCTATGGGTTTCGCGCTTGCTCAGAAGCCATCTTGGAGCTGTAGAGCAGATTGGATAAGATTTAGGGTTAGGACCACCCACCATCTCCACCCACCTTCGGCGCTATTTTGCGCCTCTACCCTCAGTTCTCTTTTTTTCCGCTGCACTAGCAGGAGCTAATTGAGAGCTCTCCTTCCAATTTTTTCCAGTTTTCAAACTTTGAAAGCTATTTTCTACAAATTTTCTTCGGCCAAGATGGGTATCCCCCTTTCCGTCCCAATTTTCTTCGTTAGCGTTAAAACTACATTGTTCTGAACAGAGTCAGTTAGGCTCAATTTTTCTCCAAGGGGGGCTCCCTCTTGGGCAACTTTCGCGTTCCTGCCTTTTTCACCGGTGCTCCGCGGATGGCCGCCATTGCTGCATTCAAGAGGTGCCTGTCCTGCAGATCAAAAATACCTCACATGGACAGCCACGACAAGTGCCTCATTTGCCTGGGCGAAAATCATCACGTCCACTCCTGTCTGGCGTGTACAAAATCTAAGGTTGGCCAGAAAAACCGAAAGAACAGACTGCAGGCTCACCTCATGGTGACCGTGTTATCCCCCAACCATCTGGTTCTCATCCAGAATCCCAGCTGCCTCCTCCATCTTCTTCAACTTCTTCAGCACGCAAGCCGACCATGGCGGAGTTGTTCCTGAAGAAGAAGAAAATAGAGGAGAAGAAGAAGCCCAAGAAACACCACTCTTCTCTGCCTCCTACTCCGAGGGCCAGGGGACCTTCGCCTCCCCCCTCCCCGGCATCGGCCATTTTCCTCACGGCTATGTCCGCTCGATCCTCACCAGTGTTGGAGTCCACAGCGGAGTCCGGCAACTTGCCACCCCACCAGGACACCCCACCTACTCCCCGAAGATGGCCAGACCCTCCTGCTCTGCTGCCATCTCAGGACTCAGGTGCATCGGTCTCTCAGGCCTTGGTTCTGGTTGGTGCTGTGGCCCCACTCTTCCATGCCATGGCGAAGGAAATCACGACTCAGGTAACCACCCAGGTCCAAGCGCTCCTCCCGGTCTCTGATCCACCCGCCTCCGATCCGCCCCCGTCGGATCGGCAAGCTCGCCCGCCTAAGAAAATCCTTCCTGTACACCTACCTTTTCTGCCGGTGGGGGAGGACGGTGATTTTCTACACATGCACCCACCACCGAATTCAACCATACTCGAAGAACGACAGTTACTGGTAAGTACAACCTGTCTATGCAGGACTTTATTGGTGATGTACAACCTCCATGTGCAACCTCCCACTCTACCTTTCTATGGGGCTATGTGTTTCTTCACTTCCTTCAAAATGTGGCAAACCAGCAAGGATTTCTTTGGTAGCTCTGTTTTTCTTCTTTTTCCTCTACTTTTATATCCAGACTTTTCCCCAGTTAGCTCAAGGAGATTTGGAGGGCAATGGTTGTCCTTCCTTCTTGATCCTGACAGCCACCTTGTGAGATTGGTAGCTTGGGAGAGAAAGCAACAAACTCAAAAGTCACCCAGGACATTTTATGACTCAAGTTGGGTTTGATCTCCTATGTCGAAATCCAGTACTCTGATGACTATCACAATGCTTCTTGCTGCTCATTTTGTTGTGTGGAGTTGGCTCAAGAATCAACACATAAAAATGTGTGTGTTGCCAAAAGTGATTTTTGCACATAGTATTATATCATGATTGCCATAAGAATTTAAATTGTATCACACATTTTAGGGCATATTTCTCCTCAGGAGAACGGCTTGTAGTTAATTGACAGAGCACTTGTTTGCAGACAATGTATCCCTCTTTGACATCTCCAGGCACTGCTAAGGGGGAAAAAATCCCACCAGGAATCCTGAAAAAGCACTATCTGTATAGCCAAGACAGACCTAGAAAGACCACTTCTGGTTCCATGGTATGAGTCAGAAATGCTGAAGTAGAGGCACTGATCAGGACAGTTCCCATGGCCACGTTTCCCAAGGACATCATCATCATCATCATCATCATCATCATCATCATCATCATCATCATCATCATCATCATCATCATCATCATCAACAACAACAACAACAACAACAACAACAACAACAACAACAACAACAACAACAATACCCCACCCATCTGGGATGGAATCCCACTCTAGGTGGCTTACACTAGTAAAATAAAAGCAAAACAAACAACATTAAGACAATAAACAACCCCCACCCACCTAGTCAAAATAAGAACTGAGGACCCCAAGCACTTGTGGCCGAAAGGTGATGGTAGGGTCTCCTATTTGGTCTTCAACACACTGCTGAAGGCCTCCTCAAACAAAAGGTTTCAGTTCTTTCTTAAAGAACCCTAAGGCAGTGGTGGCGAACCTATGGCACGCGTGCCAGAGGTGGCACTCAGAGCCCTCTCCGTGGGCACCTGTGCAGTCACGCCAGCACAGAGTTTGCCTCGCCCCTCTGCCCAGCAGCCCAATGAGAGTGCTTCCTCCCTCCCCTAGCTCAGAGTTCACTCTACTCACTCTGCCCGGCAGCCCAATGGGAGTGTTTCCTTCCTCCCCTGTTGCTGTGTTGGCACTTTGAAATAAATAAGTGGGCTTTGGGTTGCAGTTTGGGCACTCGGTCTCTAAAAGGTTCGCCATCACTGCCCCAAGGAGTCACTCAAACACAGCTCCCACGGCAGTACATTCCATAGAGCTGGAGCTGCCACTGAGAAAGCCCTACGGCAGGTAATGGGAGGACTGGGGAGAGATGTGCAAATTTTTCTGCCCCAGTAACCAGCCTGGCAGCCGTATTCTGCTCCCGTTGAAGTTTCCGTATCAGGAACATGGCTAAAAGGCAGCAATCTGTGTTGATCCTTATCCACAAACTAGTTCTGGCTTCTTCCATCTCTACCAAGAGCAGATCCTTTGCAAAACTAATGGGTCTTAATGGCGTTTTGGAGGCCCAAGCTACTTCAGGATGGTTCATATTGAATTAAGGGTTGCTTGCAACAAAATGTGGCTGTTGGTGGGGGAAAAACCACCCCTCTCTCCTAGAGATAGCTGGAGGATTTTAGCTCAATTCAGGGAACTGAGGAGATGGAGCGAAGGTTGGCTGAATACATTTATTTTGCCAGCTAAGGAAAAGTCCCATCGTTGTGATTGAGTGCTCTCTTGCTCCATTACACCTCTTACATTTCCTGTGTTGATGCACCCATATTTTATCTTAAAACCAGCATATTTTGCCCGGCGGTGCCGGGCTTTTTAAAATTGTGTTGGATAGTAAAGGGTTTCGTTTTTTTTCTTGAACCATTGGTGCTTGGCTGTTTTATATGGTGTTGTAAGGTTTTGTGATTTTGTGGCTTCAAGGCGCTGCGTCCGCCTGTGGCGGACTTGCGCTCCCAGTGTGGTTTTTTTGGTTCTTTTGGTTTTTTTTTTTTTTGCGTGCTGGCTTCCTCAGTGCCGGGCTCTTTAAATTGGTTTTTGAAGGTTTTTGTTTTATGTTTATGCAATTTTTATTTTTATTTTATTTATTTAATTTAATATAATATTATTTAGTTTAAAATTTAATTTTGGTTTTTAAAAGGTCTATTTTTACGCATTTTTATTTTTTGTTTTGGTTTTTTGGAGTGAAAAGTGATTTCTGTTATTTTTGGTATTTTTTGAGATTAGTGTGATTATTTTTGAATGCTTTTATAACTTATTTGATTAATTTTGGAATTAATCTTATTAGTTTTAATATTTTTGAATGTTTTTTCTCTTTTGGCCTCTGGGTGGGGGTGGTGAGCTTTTCTGCCTCTCTACAATTGTTCTCTTCTGTCCTCTGGGTGTCGCTTCCGGTAAGTTTTCTCTTTCTTTTCTCATTTGAGTTCCGGTCCTCATGGATAGAAGACGTCTTTTGGTAAGTTCTCTGGTTTTTTGGGGGGTGGGGGTGGGATTTTTTTGGGGGGGTGTCTGTGTTTTTTTTCTTGTTTCTTTTTGGCTGTTTTTGTGTTTCATTCTTGGATTTTTGTGTGTTTTTGATTGTTTTTGGTTTGTGTTTTTGTGTTTATTTTTTCAGGGGGGGGGTTGGCTTTCTTTCCTGCGGGTCATGCTGGCTGGCCCGTGGGAAGGAAGGGCAATGGTGTGTGTGTGTGTGGGTGCTTTCTTTCCCACGGGCCATGCTGGCTGGCCCGTGGGAAGAAAGGGCAGCGGCGGTGGGGGGTTTCCTTTTTTCCCTGCGGGCCATACTGGCTGGCCCGTGGGGAAGAAGGGCAGTGGCAGGGGGGGGAGGTTACTTGTATTTTTCGCACACCGGCTGGCCCTTTGAACAGAAGGGCAGCGGCGGCGGCGGGTGGATGGGTTCTTTTTTTTCCCCACGAGCCATGCTGGCTGGCCCGTGGGGAAGAAGGGCAGCGGCGGTGGGCATTTTTATAAACTTTTATTTTTCGCGCGCTGGCCGCCCCAGCGTTCTGCACGCTAATGGCGCGCAGGACGCTGGGGCTTGTAGTTTTGGCTGCGCGTGTTTGCTTACTGCAGCGGTTTTTCCCCTGCGGCTTTTTTTTGATTGGCCGTGGCGCGTTTCCGAACGTACCTTTTGCTGCGCCGCTCAGCCTGATTGGCTCTGGCACGGCGCGGCACCAGGAACGTTGGGAATTGAAGTTCCCTTTTTTTGTTTGTGACTGGGGGGCTCCTGACCCCGGGTCGAAATTTTCAACCCGACAGTTATCTGCGAACTGGGTTCAGGCGAGTGAATGGAGGCCCATTACGGGCTAGTGGGGCCTGGTGCAACATCCTTTGTCACATTCCAACGGTTAACGCACCATTTTATAGGTATAGATAACATTGTAATGAATGATCATGTCATTACAAGGAACGTTGTAACTGATGGCATGAGCACACTTCAGACATGTTCTGCTCACAGTGTGAGTTTCCTATGCTGACATTTTCTTACTGGTTCGAGAATTATTTTCCAGAAGTTTGACAATTCCTCTTCCAGTATAACTGTAACTGGTGTTTAGTTATTTTCAAGGTCACAGGGAATGTCTGGGCTTGTTATGTAAGTGTCAGTTTATACTACAGAACAATGGCTTGTAGCAATCTGTAGTTTTTAGAATAGTAAATAAATAACTACATTGTTATTACTTTTGTTGTTGGTACTTTTTGAGTAAACTGACTTTTTAAGAAATTATAATGGCAGTGACTTGCTTAGAGCTTCACGTTGTAGTGTTAAGTAATTATTTTTTAAAGTAACATTCTACACTTTGATTCCTCATCTGAAGCGTTTCACAGTGTTCCTTTCCCCCTGATCTAAATTTACATTGGGAAGTTACCTGAAACAGCTTTTCCAGTTGTGGGACTGCAGTGGCTCAAGTGGCTAAGACGCTGACTGGAAGGCGGGAGGTCAGCAGTTCGATTCCCGAATACTGTAGGACGGAATGAGCTCCCGTTTTTGTCCCAGCTCCTTCCAACCTAGCAGTTTGAAAGCAAGAAATTACAAGTAGATAAATAGGGACCACTTTGGTGGGAAGGTAAACAGCGTTCCGTGCGCTCCAGTGTCTAGTCATGCCTGCCACATGACCATGGAAATGTCTGCAGAAGCAGACAGCGCTGGCTCTTCGGCTTTGAAGCAGAGATGAGCACTGTACCCTAGAGTTGGATATGACTGGCTTTCGAGCAAGGGAAACCTTTACCTTTACCTTCTTGTTTATGGAAAACTCACTCCCAGGCCACTTATTTCCAATTAATTTTCAAATGACTTCTTGAGACATTTCCCCCGATCCCCTAAAGATATTGGTGCCATCTATACTTTATAGCAGGGGTGGCCAAACTACAGCCCATGGGTCAGACCCGGGCCATGATGCCAAATCATCCGGCCCACACTGCCCTCGCCACTACTGGAAGTGGAAGTAAAACGTGGCTGCGCACGTGCAAATTCTGCTGTGAATGCACCCGTGGCTTACGACAGCCACAGACACATTTTACAGCATGAGGAAAAATGTGACTGGCTCGCTCAACCACATGACCGGCCCGGGGCGCAAAAAGTTTGGGAACCCCTGTTTTAAAGCCTTGAATGAACCAAAGTGTTTTGATTCACAGCATCATCTCCTATAACAGCAGCTTTGTAATTAATCTAATCATGGTATACCTTTCTATGGATGTCTCAATGGAGAAGTGGGGATGTGAACCCTCCAGATGTTACTGGACCAGATCTCCCATTATCTCTGCTCAAAATAGTGGTGAGGGTTTATGGAAGCTGTAGTCCAACCCTCAGTGGTGAGATTTTATGGGTTTGTAGTCCAATAGGATCCAGAAAGGCCACACATTGCTCATCTGTATAGCAATAGAATGACACATGTTTATCTACAATCTCTCTTTTCTTTCTAATGAACAGTGAACTTTATTTACACCTGTTGGAGAGGACTAAGGACTGGTTCTCCTCCCATGGATATTGGCTGAGGTTTTCTTCTTGATGTCAATGGATGTAAGATTGACGTCAATGAATTTGGGCTCGACTTTTAGCCAAGTCTGAATACTGTTATGATAATTTGTTACAATGTCAGCTATGCAGGGTGAGATAAAGGTAATCAAATCTTACTATTCAGCGTCATTAGGGAGTACATGTGCAGATGATAGAATTAATTCCTTCTATTTTGCATTTTCCCAATGAATTTGCATGGCTGCTGTGTGGTGCATCAGTCAGATTCTTCCTTTGCCCAGATTACTGATGGAGATAAGGCAATGTTTTTAAGGCAGCTAGATGCTGTTGCAGGCTTAAGGGCCGTCTGTGACATTAAAGATATTTGGATGAACAGAGAAACTTGCATTTTCATGGATTGGCAAGGTGCTTGAGATACTGGTTAATTAGTTTTTGTTTGACAAGGAAAACTTTTTCTTTTCTTCTCCTGCCGTATCCAAATCTGAATGTTGGCGATCCTCATGACGATCAGCCATGAAGACTGTCCTGAGAAGATAATGCAGTGGCCTTCCATTTGCCTTCCGCATTGCAGCATGACACCTGTACCACTGATCCAGTTCTGCGTGTCACTTTCTCGTCCTGAGCCCTTTTGGCACACAAAGTCCTCATCAGCCCCAGGCCAGTATTGATGAAGCTCTTGTCCTCCATCAAGATGGATTCAAGTGGGATTTAATCCACGTGAGGACCATCACCCTTTCCTGTGGATTTCACCACCCAAGGCCATTAGTCCTCAGGGTGGTCAGGTTAGTTAACCACCACCTGACACTCGGTGTTGAGTCACTGGCAGTATGGTCTTTCCACAGTGGAAGGAGGCTATGAAAGAGAAGCCCCATTTCCACATGTCTTGTCAGATGGGCCTTTGCAGCTGGGGGTATTTCAAGAAGACCTGAGGATTTTAGTACTTGGTCAGGTTTGGATAACCACGCCACAAGCTGCTCAGTGCTTTGAAAATTAAAAATGGCACTTGAATGAGGCTCAACAATACCTGGAAAACCTTTGGGTACTGCAGTCTGAAATTTGGGTCCTGGCTCACCAGTTGAATACCAGTGATCTCAACTGGAGTGAAGCCACCTCAGATGAAAACTCGGAATACTTCTGACACATGTATAGTACCTGGCTTAGTGACCCAACTTCACTCCACACAAGCTCTTCCCAGCTTGTAAAGGTCTACAAGCAGTGAAGCTGGCTCCTTAGGACAAGTAATGTCAGAGGCATGCTTTGTGGCATGAAGGTTGTGTCATTACCATCCCTATGCACCTGACCCATAAAGAATTTGAATGGAGGAGTCATCCTCCCCCACCCTCATCCCAATAAGGTTCCCCAGATTTCCCACCTGGTCTATAGTGACTGGCAGTAGACCAAAAGCTCAATTTGCTTTGTCAGCCTTTTCACAAGAATTGATTGGCCTTCTAGCTCCCTGCTGATTTTCTCTTGCACTCAAGTTATAGCAGCTTTGATTCTGCTAATACGAAGCAAAGATTTCTATAAAGTGATCTTTCTTAGTAACCAGCTTATGTGACTTTAAGGTTTTGAATTTGAAGCAGTAACTAGCATTTTCTGCTTTAAGAGAAGTAGATATAATTAGTATTGTTGCACCTGCATATGAAGATTTGGATTGTCATTCTTGAAAGGTCACATTGAAATATATTTGTTAAGTTTTAAATATATCAGACTGCTTTTGTTTTACTTTTATACTTATCTGTTATACTAATCAACCACTCTGTACCTGATGTGTATAAACTGATGCCATGAAGTCTCACTCCTATGTCTGATGAAGTGGACGTGATCCACGAAAGTTAACATTAAAATACAGCAGTTAGTTTTTAAAGCACCACAACATTTTTTGTTTTGTTTACTCTCTGATATTCTGGGAAACTGTCGCTCTTGGTATAAATTCCCTCAAACCAAGCTGTTGTAAAAGACCCATTGGTTCAAGAAAAGAACGATGTGCTCCCTCCCCACCTCCTCAAGTAACACCCTCCTCCTCCTCTCCTTCTTCTTCTCCTTCTTCTGCCGTATCCAAATCTGAATATTAGCGATACTCATGGCAATCAGCCATGAAGACTGCCCTGAGAATATAATGCAGTGGCCTTCCATTTGCCTTCCACATAGCAGCATGACACCCATGCCACTGATCAAGTTCTGTGAGTCACTTTCTAGTCCCAGGCCAGTATTGATGAAGCTGCTGCCCTCCATCAAGATGAATTCAAGTGGGATTTAAATCACTTGGGGATCCTCCACACTTCCCTGTGGACTTCTCCACCCAAGGCCATTAGTCCTCAGGTTTGCCAGGTTAGTTAACCACTGCCTGACTTTTGGCGTTGAGTCGCTGGCAGTATTTTCTACTCTATTGCCATAGCAGGATAACCTGGCCAGACCAGAACTGGTCCTTTGCTCTAAAAATATTATCTGCACTGACATTGCAGTTCCACTAGATGGCAAGCAAAGTGTTTGGAAACTTTTAAACTTGCAACTAGTGGAAAACAGCTGGGATGTGGGAAAATGCCTTTGACTATTTTTTTTTAAAAAAAACTTTGCTCCAGGGAAAGAAAAAGGAAAAGAATTGGGGAAGCATAAGCTCAGACGTAAATAATATCCCAATCTGGAAGAAGCAACGGTAATAATAAAGACTAGCTTGGCAAACTCAACATGGTATGAGTGTTACATACATGTGCATACATTTTAAGCATTTCTTTGTGGCTTTTCCTACATGTGCTCAAAGTGGCTTACATCAACATAGAAAAGCAATAGCTGTGTAAAGCAATGCAAATTAAGGTCACCGTACAAGGAAATTGCATAAAAATGTACAGGATCCCACCAAATTAAAATAGCAAGGGCGAAATCCCAAAAGACAAGTGGGAAAAAAATACAAGGTAAGGCTTTATGGAGGGAAAGCATTCCAGAACTACAGGCTGCAGTCATAAAGACCCAGCTCCTAATCGCCAGGGCTGGTATCAAGCATATGGATGGAATCTGAAGCAGGACACAGTTCAATGAATCGAGCTTGCAAGATGCTTGAAGTACATTTTATAACACAGCAAGCTGTGTGCCTCCCTCTCCACTCAGGAGGGGAATTAATTCTCTGGAAGCCTATGGTGCTTCTTTCATAGGTAACCAGCACATAGATCATGCTGATGCCATTTAGCAGTCCTTCAGTTATCCGAGACAGGGATAGGCTGTTGACAGGCCAAGCTTCATAAGATATTGCTTCCCAGGTTCAGTGTTCAAATTGCATTGCGTTGATTTTCAGAAAGTAACTGTGTGTGTGTGTGTGTGTGTGGGGGGGGGACATGCTTTGCAGAGTTGAAGCATCTGTCAGCTTCTGAAGTGGGATAGTTCAGGAACCTTGTTCTTCTTGGCTGACTGCAGGTGAGTTAAAGCTTAAGGTGTCTTTTTGCCCTTTCAAGCATAGTATGAGAGAAGTCTCTTTTACTTTTCAGAGGTAAATGTGTGCTGGCTTGCTACAGGTATTATCACTCACTCTTGTTTTCTTCTTTCATGTTTATGTCTTGTTTTTTTGTGACACAAAGGCAGGTGGGCCTAGTTCTCACAGTGCCGGTCAAGGCACATCTGAGTTCTTTCCCATCAAGCTCCCAATAAGCTTCCAGAATGATATATTCCTGTATTTAAAAAGGAAAACAAGAACAAACTCGGCTTGTACAAAACAAGAGGGTGAGACTGGGCTGGATTGTGCAGGCAATATATTTATGTTTAGAATCATGTGCCCTTGTGAGCTTCTTGCCCTACAAGCTATAGTGCAGCTCAGACAGAGGCTGCCTGGCACAGTGAGGCTAGCTGCAATCATCATCATATGGTTTGCCATGTACAAGCTTCTTCAGCTATACTTTTCTTATTTCCTGAACCACCCCCCCCCTCTCTCTCACACACACACACAGACACACACACAGACACACAGACACAGACACACACACACACACACACACACACACACACACACACACACACACACACACACACAGCCTTTTCCATGATAACATAGTTGCAGGGGAAATGGCATTTTTCTACCTCTCTCAGCTGCAGAAAGCTGCATTTGGAAGAATATGATTCTTACACACATTTATTTACCTCTGGCAGAGTAATATTTGCTGCTTGACTTTTGATCCTTGATATTCACAGAACCATGAGGAGTCACTTGTGGTGTATTTATTAATGAGTAATACCATATTCCATTTTGCAAACCTTTACAATATTAATAGTAGCAAATGGCAACAGGACTATCACCCTACTGCGTGGCATTTTGAGATTTCTTTTAATTTGGTATATTTAGGTTTTCTTTTAAAATCTTAAGATCCCATGTGTCTCCCTCCTTCGATCTTGGCTTTTCAAAGGTGAATATGTGCTAATTTGTTGCATTTATTGTCACCCCACCTTTTTTTTTCCTTTGGGTATCTATCTTCTTCTCCCTATTTTGTCTATGTCAGGGGTGCCCAAACTTTTTGGGCCAGTCACGTGGTTCAGGGGGCCAGTCACTATGTCCCTTGGGCCAGATCCAGCCCCCAATGCCAATTCATCTGGACCGTGAAACCCTCGTTGCTCCCAAAACCGGAAGTAAAACATGCCAATACTTCCGCTTCCGGGAGCAACGAGGGATTCGTGGCCAGATGAATTGGCATTGGGGGTTGGATCCAGCCCATGGGTCGTAGTTTGGACACCCCTGGTCTATGTTAAGAGGGTCAAGAAGGCAGTGAATTACAGATATATCATATTGATTTTGCCAAGACATAGGCAACTTGGTGCCCTCCAGATATATTGGACTGCAACACCCATAAACTCAAGCTGACATGGGCAGTGGTCAGAGAGTTAATTGAGTTTCTATTCAAAACATCTGGATTCACTTAGGTTGTGTCAAATCAAGTCTCTAGCACCCTTTTCAGTAATTGTGCTGTGAATGTCTAAGTTTGTCCACTTCTCTCTTCCCATTGGTTCTTTGGGTACACAGTCACAGTTAAGGATAGTGCCTCAGCTTCCTACTGGTGGTCTGCCCTCTCTGCTTGTAGCAAACCCTCATGTGGACACATTTCCTTCTTTAACACAGACCTATGTTTTGTCCACATGGCCAAGGCCACTGGCACAGTTTCTTAAGTCTTTTCCTGTCTTTGCCTGACAGCTTCTTATCAAATGGGGTCACTTCATAAATGAGGCTTAAACAAATGCAAACATAGCCTTTGACATTCTAAAGTTGCAGTAACAACATATTGTGCCAAAAGTATGTGAGAGGCTTAGAAGTGCTTCTAACGGTCAGTGTGTGAAACATCCACAGACATTCCTCAGGCATGTGCTTGCCTACAGACAAATATGCATATCTCTGCATGCATGTATAATGCTACTTACTCTCTGTAAGGCCAGGAAGGGAAAAAAATGATGTGGTAATTGGCTAGAATGGGAAGATTCAAGAGATGTTCTCAACATCCACAATTTGGGTGCATATGTGTGGCCATCATTTCTTTTACACAGCACTTGCTAGTGCTTCTGTAGCCCTTAACAACTATTTGAAAGATTTAAACTCTCCCTCATTCCATTTCTCCAGATAGGAATATGAAGTAAGGCTGAATGAGGGTAATGAGCCGAAGGGAGGGATGTGAACTGATCTGTACCCCAGCTTTCCAGATGTTTTGTTTTATAGCTCTGCTGGTTGGGGATGCTGGACTTGTAGCCCAAGATTTCTGAAAGGTGCCAGACTGAGGAACTGTTGTATGCAAGCATCAACCACTGGTCTGGCAAGTGGAAGTGGATCCCACCAAGACTTTGGCTGGACCCACAGCCCTCAGTGTGGTGTAGTTAGATTATTAAGAGCTAGGCAAATGCTGAACTTCAGATGTGCTTTTTATAGCTTTACCATCATTTAGTAACAGAAAAGAACTACAGGCATGTTGTGTATGCTGGGGCAGAGCTAAAGTGAAGAAGACTTAACATATACTGTGGTGAGGTTGTTATGTTGTAGCTAACAAAGTTATTCACAAGGGCAAAAAAGCTGCTGCTAAGCTCAGTTGCTGGTGGTGGAGGAGGCAAGGGGAGATGGCCATGTTTGGTTAGCAGACCTCACATCACGGAGCATTGCTGGAGAGGATGGTATGGAACAGGGCAGGTGAAAGGAGAAAGAGGCTGATAGGGTTGGATCTTTATCCAAAAGTATCCAGGACAGGGCTGGCCCTACTTTTTGGCAGAGTGAAGTAGTAGGCTTGGGGCAGTAGGTTTGGGGCTTTGTGGAAAAAAGTAGTCAACTGTTACTTTTCTTTTTTAAAAAAAAATTATGGATGCGTTTTTATTGCTAGCAAAGTGGAGAGATGTTGAAGGTTGAGTTTCTGCCTCCTGTCCTAAAGTAACATGGCTGTACCTAAGTTTAGGCAGGGGCAAGGCAGGGCTGTAGCCAGGATTCTAGACTGGGGGTGGGGGGATTTTCAGGAGGGGCAGAAAATTTCCAGGAGGGGTAACAATGCCACACTCACATTTATAACATTGGCATCACTGGGTGTGTTGGGTGTGTGTGTGTTAGCTCAGGAGGGTTCCCCCCCCTGGGCCCCTGGGCCCCCTGGCTACGGCACTGGTGCAAGGCACCCTTTGCTTCTCTACTTCAAGTAATACAATATGTTGTGTTGATCCTGATCCAAAAGAAGGCCTCATTTCTTTGCTTTCTTCACTGTCACAGGACTTCAGAGTTCGTCAAGACCTCCAGGTCAGATTCATACCTTCCTTTTGGTAGTACTGTACAAGGCAGATGCATGAGGCAGGGGTGTTTGGAACTTTAAACAAAAGTGGTGGTGGTTTGCATATTAATTGATGTGATGCCTACCGCAAGGGGAAGTGCATAACAGGGGTGGGCATTCCCCATTCCCCATTCTGGTCCATAAGCTACCCCTGGATGCCTATTCTACCGTAGCTCCTAACTGTCTCTCTGAGCTTGCAAACAGAAAGGGGAAAGTGTCCCAATCCCAACTGATTTTGTTACAAGAAGTTGGGGAATTCTTTCAACCCAGGAAGGATCTGGTTTGTGTTAAATTAATAGTACTGTACCTGATATCAGCTGCAGTATAGATCCACTCACTGTGGCCTTGCACCTTAACTTATCTTTGAATAGGGTTTCTTTCCCCCTTGGGGTACAAAGACGTGTGATGTAGCAGTTGGCTTCTCCTTAAACCAGGAGTTCTTAACATTTTTAAGCCAGGGGCTGGGTCACGCTCCCTCAGATAGCTTCGGGGCCATATAGCCATTTTGCCCTTCCTCTACCACATGACACTTCCTGGTGTGGTGGAGGCGGGGTGGGGGGGGACATGAAATGGAGCAGTGGGCCACATCGAGCCCATGGGCCACAGGCTGAGAATCCCTGTCATAAATTGTCATGGATCCATCCCGTGGAACCCTAAAAATTTGTAGTTTCTGGATCTGCTTCTTCTTCCGTGTCTAGGCCAGATGTGAAACTGCCAAAATGAAGCCACCTTTTGGTGCCTCCAGGAAGGCTGAGGCTGGAAAGAACAACAATTTTCTGTTGCCTAGCCCTCACCCACCACTTTGAACCAGAAACTATTACTCAGAGGTGCATTGCTACTGAACATACAGTGGAGTAGGATGCCCAGCTCTCTCTCACAATATGATTTTATACTAAAACTCCTGCCAGATCCATTCAGCATGGATTAGGGAAATTATGGTGAGAAATATGTTGACTCTCCCATATCGTTCACTCTAACCTAGAGGATCTCCAACCTAGAAGATCTCCGTTTAGGACTCTGAATAGAGCCCTGCCGCAAGATTAGACCCAAAGGCCTACAACTCTTACTTTTGCCTTTGGACTACAACCCCTGTAATCTATGGGAATTTAAAATTTCAGGAGTTGTATTTTTTTTAAAGGAGAGGGAGTAATTGTCTCAGGCTCCTGACCTAGGCCAAGATCATGTTCCAACAGCCTTCTGGGAAACCAGGGCCATAGCCAGCGGGTGGGGATCACCGCCTGCCCGCCCAAAAGTTCCAATATATATGTATGTGTGTGACATTGTTGTCCCTCCTGAAAAAAATATTCATCTAGAATCCTGGCTACAGCCCTGTGGGAAACCCCTAAGTAAGGGGTTGAGGGCAACAGACCTTCTCCTTGCTGCTAGAGCCTGGCAACACAACTTGGTTCTCAGGACCATTAACCCTTGACAGGTGGTTGTTGTGGTGGTGGTCTTCTTCTTCCTTCTTCTCAGGGCGGTAGCCGGATTCTAGATGTGGGTGGGTGAATATTTTTTCAGGGTGGGCAACAAAGCCTCTTTCCAATGGGAAACCACCCCTTGCCAGGGTAGGCAAACTGCTAACTCAGGGTGGGCCGAGCCCCCCTGGCCCCACTCTGGCTACTGCCCTTCTTCTTCTTCTTCCTCCTCCTCCTCCTTCTTCTTCTCCTCCTTTCCACCCTGGGTTTAGCATATCAGCTGCCTGCTCCTCTGATCCAGAAGGCAGGCGGGCTGCGCTCGGTTTGTCCTCAGGCTCTCGCTGCGGTCGTCCGCCGGCTGCCCAGGTGGAGACTTCCCAACCGCCACGGGACGGGAGGGAGGCCGAGGCTGAGGCCGAGGCTGAGGCCGGCCAGCTGGCTCCCTGGTTGTCTTTGCCTCCAGCAAGTGCAAGCTGCCGCCAGCGCCTCTCTCCACTGGCCCAAGACGATGCGCTCCTTCCCTCTTCCCCTGGCTGGAGGGTGGGGAGGGTGTGAGGAGGAGGAGGAGGAGGAGGAGGAAGGAAGGAAAGCCAGGTCTGGAGCAGCGACGCTCTTGGCTTCGCCCGGGTTCCTCCTGCCCAAGCGATCGATCGCCTGTTGGCCCTCCTCCCCTTCCACGACCTCCCAAGGAACCTGCTGTTTGCCTTGCCCGTCGCAGCGAGAGAAGGAGGGAAAGAGAGAGGGGGGGAGGAAGGAAGGGAGGAGAGAAGAGAAGGAGAAGAAAAGGAAGGAAGGAAGGAAGGAAGGAGAGACGAGAAGGAAAGGAAAGGAAGGGAGAAGGAAAGAAAAGGAAGGAAGGAGAGAAGAGAAGGAAAGGAAGGAAAGAGAAGAAAAGAAAAAGAAGGAAGGAGAGAAGGAAATAAAATAAAGGAAGGAGAGAAGAGAAGGAAAGAAAAGTGGAAGGAGAGAAGAGAAGGAAAGAAAAGGAAGGAAGGAGAGAAGAGAAGGAAAGAAAGGAAGGAGAGAAGAAAAGAAAAGGAAGGAAGGAAGGAGAGAAAGAAAGAAAATAAAGGAAGGAGAGAAGAGAAGGAAAGAAAAGAGGAAGGAGAGAAGAGAAGGAAAGAAAAGGAAGGAAGGAGAGAAGAGAAGGAAAGAAAGGAAGGAGAGAAGGAAAGAAAAGGAAGGAAGGAGAGAAAGAAAGAAAATAAAGGAAAGAGAGAAGAGAAGGAAAGAAAAGAGGAAGGAGAGAAAAAAAGGAAAGAAAAGGAAGGAAGGAGAGAAGAGAAGGAAAGAAAAGAGGAAGGAGAGAAGAAAAGGAAAGAAAAGGAAGGAAGGAGAGAAGAGAAGGAAAGAAAGGAAGGAGAGAAGAAAAGAAAAGGAAGGAAGGAAGGAGAGAAAGAAAGAAAATAAAGGAAGGGGAGAAGAGAAGGAAAGAAAAGAGGAAGGAGAGAAGGAAAGGAAGGAGAGGAGAAGGAAAGAAAAGAAAAGGAAGGAAGGAAGGAGAGAAGATTAGGAAAGAAAGGAAAGGAGAGAAGAGAAGAAAAGAAAAGATAGGAAGGGGAGAAGAGAAGAAAGGAAGAGGAGAAGAGAAGAGAAGCGAAGGCAGGCAGGCGAGAGGCAAGAAGCCAGGCAGGCTGGCTGGGAGGAAGAGCTCTCCGTGGGCTGCCTTGTCCCGGCTCCGGACCAGGGGTGGCGAAGGAGCGGCTCTGAGCCAGGCAGGGACGCCTCAGCCACCCTTGTAACCCTTGGAGCAGAACCGGAGCCTTGGGCTGCAGCGGAGCCGGATGCAAGGCGGCGAGAGCAGAGAGAATAGGCTTGAAGCGGAGAAAGAAGGCGGGGAGGAGGAGGAGAAGGAGGAGGAGGAGGAAGAGGAGGAGGAGGAGGAGGCGTGCTGTTGTTTGCTGAGAATCGGAAGTTACTGACAATCCAGCAGCACCTTCATCTCTCCCCAGGCTGAGCCCAGCGAGAGAGGGAGGGAGACACGCGCGCTCAGGCGCACACGCAAACACACACACTCGCACGCGCAACACGCACACGCGACACACACACACACTCATCTGCGGACCAGGAGGAGGAGGAGGAAGAGGGGGGCGGCTGTAGAGGAGAGCTGATGTCTAAGGGAGTCGCTCGGCGCAGGCAAAGCAGGCAGGCTCTCAACTTCTCCGCGCGGCTGCTGCTCAACGCGACGCGGGATCGCCGGAAAGCGGCGCCTGGGCTGGCCCACCGCGGGACCCCCTTCGCCTGGCCCGGCTGCGCTCGGGGACCGGACCCCTCTCCCTGGAAGCCACTTGGCCGGACCCCCATCCCGGCCGCCGCTCCGCACCACTCCGCGATGTATTCCACCCTGCGCTCCTCCTGCAGCTGCCTGTAAGCAGTTAAGCCGGACTCTTTCCCCTCCCTCCAACCCCATTCCGCTCGCGGTGCCTGGGTGCGAAAAGGCACCGGCATGGTTTGGGAGCTTTGGAGAGGACGGGAAGGGAAAAGGGGGTGGGGGGTGGGGGATGCTTGGGAGGTGATGGTTTGTCCTCAAACACCCACCCCCACTCTCTTAAAAATAATGTTTCTGTTGGCATTTCTCTCTCCCTGGTCTGGACTAAAAGGGTGATGTTTCTATGCACCAAAGCACTTTGGTTGCCTCTTGGTGAACTTGCATCGCTCCAGTTCACCCTTCTGACCTTCTCTTCCTTTTCTTCCCCCTTCTCTTCTCTCCAGATGTTTACATTTCTTGCTGCTGTGCATCCAGGTACAGGTAAGTGCCACTTGCCAGTCTCTCCCTCTCCCCCTTCCCCAAACCCTCCCCTTCACCATGGGCTACTCCGTGGTTGACCTGGGTACCTTCCAACATCTGGCCAGAGCGCTCCTCAAACTCCTCAAACTCCCCCAACCCCTCTCTCTTCCCCTCCCCTTCCTACCCCATGCTTTTTTTAGAGCCGAGTTTATCCCCCCCCCCGGTTTTTAGAGAATCACTTGCTCAGAAAGCCCTTGTGCCAAATTTTTGTCCAGCACAGTGCCCGCTTGCTCCAGAGGAGAGCTTAAAAGGATCTCCGGATTCAACATCTCCCCCACCACCATGACTGCATCTTAGATGCCAGTAACTTGCATTTAAAAAAAAATCTAGGTGGGGGGGGGGGAAAGAGAAGCGAGAGATAAAGGAAATTCTCTGGAGTGCATTAGGCTGGCTAATGATGTGAGAGGGAGAAGTTGGCCGTGAAGCTGCGCAAAATGTTGATTGATGCTCGTGCGGTGGACAGGCGGAAACCTCTCGGGCCTGAGCGTGTGCTTCTCTCTCTCTCTCTCTCTTATTTGAGGTAGAGCTCCTACTGCAGGGGTGCCCAAACTCTGGCCCGTGGGCCGGATCCCTCCGACGCCAATTCACCTGGCCCCGTGAAGCCCTCGTTGCTCCAGGAAGCAAAGTAAAACACGCTTTATTTCCACTTCTGGGAGCAACGAGGGCTTTGCTGACTAGATGGAGTGGCATGGGGGGCCGGATCAAGAGTTTGGGCTTGTGGGCCGGATCCAGCCCCAGATGCCACTGAGAATCGGAAGTTACTGACAAATAGTGGTCCCTATTTATCTACTTGCAATTTCTGTAGGGAGACACAATGTAAGAGAAGGGTTGGAAGTTCTGCCAGCGTCCCTCCCTCCCCTCCCGATCCGTGTCTTTTCCAACTTCTGCTGCCCCCCCTCTTCCACTCCATCAATCACATGCCCCCCTGAACCACATGACTGGCCCGTGGGCGGCCCGAAAAGTTTGGGCACCCCTGTCCTAGTGTTGGGGGGGTGGGTGGGACACACAGAGCCCCTTCATCTGAGGGCGAGGAGGGCTGTAGAGCCGTACGTCCCCCCTCCATTTTTCCCCAGGAGAAACTCATCCCTCTGCAGTGGAAGGGAGGGCTTTTTTGGAGAGAGAGAGAGAGAGAGAGAGAAACTACATTAGGAATAAAGTCTGGGAGTGAAACTTGGCCATTCCCGAGCGATCCGTAGTCTCTCGATCCGCTCGCGCAAAGGGCGTGGAACGGGGTGGTGGTGGTGGTGGTGGTGGTGGTGGTGTGTGAATGGTGGTGCGGTTGGGCGGAGTGGATCACATTATTTTCCATGACATGGTGATGTTTTTGGAAATGTGGCGACGGGGCCGAAGGAGGGGAGGGGAGGGCAGGGGAGGGGAGGGCAGGGGAGGAATGTGGAGTTCGGGTGGATGGCTGGGACGGCGGGTGTCAACGCCAACACGTGCATCCGGAGCCGGAGCCGCCCGCGATCTTGAAGGGTTTTTCAGAGTTGGCCGAGCAGGTGTTGTCCTTCTCTGGCCGATCATCCCCGTCTCGGCTCTCTGGTGGTTGCCTCGGGCAAACGTCCTGCGTGGTTTGCAAAAGGGGGAAAAGGTCAAGGTCACCCTTGCTCGCGTGCCAGTCGTATCCGACTCTAGGGCTCAGTGCTCATACTCTGTTTCGAAGCCGAAGAGCCAGCGCTTGCCTGCTTCTGCAGACGTGTCCGTGGCCATGGGGCAGGCATGACTAGACACCGGAGCGCACGGAGCGCTGTTGACCTTCCCACCGAAGTGGTCCCCGCTGATCTACTTGCAATTTCTGTAGGGAGACAGACACAATGTAGGAGAGGGGCTGGAGGTTCTGCCAGCCTCCCCCCCTCCCGATCCGTGTCTTTTTCAACTTCTCCCCCCCCACCACCACACACACACACACCTTCCACTCCCCAATTCCCTCGGTGCGCCTTCGCCTGCCCTCCCTCCTTCTCCAGCCGCGTCTCTTGCGTCCGGAATGCACCTGTTTGCCCCGCGTTTCGCTTGCGCTTCTTTCCTGTCGAGGAGGAGCGGGTCCTGTCTGTGCACACGGATCAAAGCCTCTGAAATCGGAGCCGCCGCGACGAGCCCCACGCCAAGCGCCTGTGCCAGAGAGCCTTACCTTCCTTGGAAGAAAAATAAACAAATAAATAAATAATCGAGCGAGAGTAGGAAAAAACAACAAGGAAAGCCCTGAGATCGAGACCGAGCGGACCTCGGATCTTCAGCTACAAATTGCTGTCTGTGGTTGGAAGGAAAGGCGTTTGCTCACAGGAATGGGCACCCTGGGCAAAGAGAGAACGAGATTTCTTTCTTTCTTTCTTTCTTTCTTTCTTTCTTTCTTTCTTTCTTTCTTTCTTTCTTTCTTTCTTTCTTTCTTTCTTTCTTTCTTTCTTTCTTTCTTTTTCTTCCTTCCTTCCTTTCTCTTCCTTCCTTCCTTTCTTTTTTTCTTCCTTCCTTCCTTTCTCTTCCTTCCTTCCTTCCTCCCTCCCTTCCTTTCCTCCCTCTCTTGATCAGCCCGCATCCTCCTCTTCCTCCTCTTCCCCCATCCCACCCTTCTCCCTCCTGCATATCCCCTCTGCTGCTTTTAGTGAATCAGAAGACATTTTGGCTGGTTGCCTCTAAAGCACTTGCTAAAATCTGATCTCTTGCTTAGGCAGCAACAGCCGCCGCCGCCGCCTTAAAACAAAAAACCTTGGGATGTTGTTGGCATTTATACAGTTGGAACTCTCTGGCTTTCCAAAGCAATAAAACAAGGAAGAAGTAAGGAGACAGAAAAGAGAGTGAGAGAGAGAAAATACTTTCTGTACTTTCCTACGATTGGAACCATACTTTTATTTTAATGCTGATTATGCAACATTCTGTGCTCAGGAGATCTGACTCCCGGATTTGCTCTGGAAGAAAGAAGGGGTGTGTGTGTGCTTTTGCTTCTTCTCCCCCCTGCTCCTTTTGCTTCTCCCTTCCTAATTTCCTGCCCTCCAAAAGTGTAGGGTTACAACCCCTATAGTGATCATGGCTCCATTAAAAGATGATGATGGGAGTTGTAGTCGGGGAGGGGGATGAGCTTGGTCATGGCCACTGTTATCATCATCTGAGCAAGGAGTGTTACAACAAGGGTCACTGTCCCAGAAAACTTGCAAACATAACTTTTAACATAGTGAAGGAAATAACATAGCTGTCAAGGTAAAACAAGGGCAGAGTCTGTGCTCCATCTAGTGGTTCCCCAACCAATAAATAAATAAATAAATAATTGAAATAAATAAATAAATAAAATAAAAACACAAGGGGGGCAATTCGAGAATGAGTTATTAACAGTGAATGGCCTTTTAGGCTTCCTCCACATGAATAGGAGTTCACTTTTTTAAATAATAAGAATTATATGTAAGAGTGGAGGTGGGGATCAGGCTGCTTTCCTTCTTCATGTACAAAGGAGTAAACAACAACAAACTGAATGGTACATACTCCTGAGCAGGCAGGTACTGAATAATAGTCACAAACCTACAGCACAGACCTTTGCATAGGTACTGAGGCAGCTGTGCCACTGAGTTTGATGGTACTCCATCCAAAATCAGTTAGAGCAGGATCGCACACTTAGGCATAATTTGAGGGATGGCTGAGGTCCAAATGGTGAAGCTGGAATCTTCATGAAAAGCGACAGCTTTAAGGAGGAACTGATTTGTGTGATCAATCGATCAATCAATCGATCAATCAATTGATCAATATGTGTGAGATTACTTTCTCTTTCTACTTTTCCTCTGATCTGTATTCTGTAGGGCTTTCAGTGGCATAATGTGTAAACACAACATGTAATATTCTACAAAGTTCAAACGGCCGATTAGTCATATTCAGTGGGCCTCTCAAGTCAGCGGGCATAGTATTAATGGAATAATGAAAAGGTGCAAATGTTGGAAGTTTTTGTTGGCCCCATTGCAATCCGACCTGTCTGGGCTGATCTGGACTGGATTATATATTTGGAGCCTGAATGGGAGAGAGGGGAGGATTATAGTGATTAGTTTGGATAGGAGTTAGCCCTTGGTGACCTGACATTAATTTTAAACATTGTCTAAGCTGACTATTTATTTAGGATAAAGGAAATGGTTGCTTTTGCTTTAAATCTCTTCTTGCTGCATGTCCTCAAAGCCTGTTTCCACCAAATTGTACAACCAGGATAATGTCAAGGGGTTTAGTTCACTGACTGCATGTTACTTCGTGGTCTATTGCCCAGTAGTTAAACTTTCTTTTCGACCACATCAAAAGTTTTGGCATCCGAAGTTCATTTTGATATTTGTTATGGCTAAGATTATTCAGTTTTAACTCACAGACTGCCCTGCCTATTTTGACATAATAATATCACGTGAGCAAATTACAAAAGGGCCCAATCCACTAGGAATCCCTCCCTTTTGAATGCCGTAACCAAAATCAATAGGAAATGGGTAAGAATATAATGGATTTGGGTCTGGTAATTACTGTCTACTCTATATTTCCCCTTTCCTTTTCCTTTCCTTTTGAAATGGAAAAAAACTAGGCTCTGTTTTGTTTACAGGTAAATCAGAACATAAAGACCTCAGCCGGATCAGACTAAATATCCTGCTAGTTCAGTTCCTAAAATTGGGAAAGTGGGTAGGTGGTAAATTGTAATGAAATGGTTAGGCCTAAATTTCAGTGATGCATTGCTCCCGGTGCCCACAGGTGTGCAGGCACCAGTAGTGGAAATTCCCCCAGGTCATGCCCACTTGCCTGGCCTCGCCCACCTCCCTACCCCAGGCCATGGTATGGCCAGCCAAGTGGGCATGGCCCACAGAGTTAGCCACACCCACAGAGTTAGCCACGCCTAGGGTGGGGGTAGTAAACATTTTTTGCAGCGCATCACTGGGCCTAATTTAACTATGCACACTTGGGAAGGAAAGTGGCATCTCACTTCATCCTACAACTAAAACGTAGGAAAAGTTCTTTTGGAACAACAGCCCTTCTAACTTCCTATTCAGGATCTTGGTATTTGTAGACCAAAAAACAACTGTTTCAAACTTTGCCCACCACACTTTGAGCACTGAGCTAGCCCAGAATCTTCTTTCTGGCTGTGACCAACCCAATGTTTCTAGAAAGCTTGCAGGCCAAGAGCATGGCAAAAATAGTTGGCAGTGATTATGTGGTAGTATTTCTGCTGTACGGCAGTCCATGTGGGGCTTGCTTGCTGTGATAACAGCAACATAATTGCAAATGGGTCTCTGATTCACTCCATGATCAATAGCTGGAGAGAAGGATTCAGCCCAGGATCTAACTTCTTCACAGGACTAGAATAGCTAAATCTTAAGAATCCTGTGAGTGAACTTTCCTTCATTCAAACTTTGGTAAAGTTAGGAAGGTTTTAAGAAGAGGGCATGTGTCATAGTGGTTCCCAGAATATCAGGAGAACTTAACTGAGTGTTGCTTGATACAGGACATATACTGCTTAATACAGGACATAGGAAACTACCTCATACTGAGTGAGGCCCATGGTCCAACCAGCCTAGTATTCATACTGTGGCTGGCAATGGATTTCTCTTAAGTTTTAGGCAGGATTTCCTCCAAGAACCCTGACCATCCTACTCAATTCTCACCTGAGAACCAATTTGGCCCAACCCTACTTAGATTCCTGAATCATATGGGATAGAGCATGTTCAGAGTAGCACGTTATTAAGAGAATCCCTTCCCCAATAAGGAGCCTTCCATATCTGTTTGATAGCAGTGCTCAGCAATCCTGCTTACCATTCCAACTGGTTTACGGGAGTGTTCTAGAATGGGCTGGGGAATAATAGCTAGGAGGGTCTGGCTAGAAGTGGAAAATGTGGGTTCAAAATCCTACTTAGCCAATCAAGTAACCTTGGCCAGTTGTTATTAGATTAACCTACCTCATAGGATTCTTGTGATGTGAAAAGGTGTATGGATGTAGGCATACATACATCTTTAGAAAGAGATTCTTGTATACTACTATGAGCCCCATGGTAGTTCATCAAATGCAATTATTGAAAAAATAATTAATCAGTGGGAGCAAAGACAGCATTAACCACAAGTACAGTGTTTCATTGTAACTCATGATAATAAGGAATCAGACTGAATTTTCTTCCTGTTGGGCTGAAAACACAAGAACAGTAAAACCCCGACTTATGTAAAAAGTCAGTTCCATAGGCTTTTATGTAAATTGGTTTTTTATGTTACTTGAAGCAAACCCATAGGAAAAATGCATTTTTGTAACTTGAAACAAACCTGTAGGGAAATGAATTTTTACATAAATCAAAGCAAACCCATAGGAAATTGCATAATGTAAATCGGGACATTTATGTAAACTGGGACATGGTTTTAGCACAAAATCATTATGTAAGTCAAATTTTATGTAACTCAAGGCATACGTAAGACGGGGTTTTACTGAAATTTTAAGATAGGAGACCTGCAATTAACTTTATTTGTTATACCGTCCAAATGAGGAATGGCATTGAGACTGTTAATGTATTCCTATCTCCATACTAATGATGTTGGTTTAGTAGTCTTAGAGCATATGGTGAGATCTGGTTGCCTAACGTTACCCAGCTCAAAATGTGACCTGATATGCCCCTAGATCTGTGGTAAGATGTATCTTCTTGAGAGAGTTCTGTTCATAATTATCCTACATGGTTGCTGGCTTTGCCGAACATTTAAGGTTTAGGATGATTTTATGATAAAAGTTCACCACCACATTCTCTTCCATACCTTCTTAGAGCATGCATGATACCATTAATGTTATGGAAGTATTTCAACATATAGTTTGGAGGTGTGCCAGGTATTTTGCCACCAGAGCTTGAGGCATTAGGTGAAATGAAGCTGGAACCATCTACCAAAAGAACAGACACTGTCAGTGGATGGGATTTACCTCTCTTTTGCAGCCCCCGTGTGCTCCCTTACCTAAGTCAGGAGCAAGAGGATTCTTTAGAACAGATAGAGGGGATGTAGGAGATGCAAAGGCAGAGAGAGAGAGAGAGAGAAGGAGAGAGAAGATGTTCAATGGGACTCATAACTTGTTCTCTGACATATTGCAGAATAAGAGGGGACTATGAACTGTGGTGGTCCAACAGTCAGGGTTGGATTTTAATTTGTTTTCTGCTGGCTGAAACTATTGGGTGGTCCAAGTGCAAAATTATAATTAGATTGCCAATATATTTCATTTTTTTGCTAGCCTGGGGAAAATTTAAACAAACTGGACTTTTTTCTAGACATTCACTTGATTTATAATAATAACTAGCAGGGATGCCCGGCTTCGCCTGCATGGTCCCAACCCGGCTAGCTGAGTGCCAGTGTTGCCCGGGAAACCCACTGGCCAGGGGTGGGCCTGTGATGTGAGCTTGGTGATGACATCACAATCCCCCCTGGTTGGCCTAGCACTGGGGCAGACACAAACCCTCCTGTCGAATATACCCCCTTTGCAGATCAATTTAGGGGGCAACCCCCCCTGGGCTTCAGGACCCCAACAGTGACCTGCTCACGTGTGCAAGGTACGTGTGTGCCGAATCTCATGGTGTTTGGTCAAGGGGTGTGGGAGCCCATTCTGGACACTGAACCCACACCTTTACTTTATAGGTATAGATGATAATAATAATAATAATAATAATAATAATAATAATAATAATAATAATAATAATAATAATAATAATAATAATAATAATAATAATAATAATAATAATAATAATAATAATAATAATAATAATAATAATAATAATAATAATAATAAGTCAGCTGAGGAAATGCTCAAAAGGCTTAGAGGACAGGAAAAGTCCAAAGATCCCAGATGCAACATGTGTATCATTATTTCAATTTGGAGATGGCTGTTCTAGGGAATCGAAATAGAAAAGGATAGAGATTTATCCCAGACAGAAAATGCTTGGAGCCTCTTTTCTCCTCTGTGTGTCTGTAGGTTTATATGATTTTTCTCTATGGGATTGTCTTGAATAAGTAGGTCAAGAGGAAGCCAGTGATTTTGATGTTTGGGTGATGAGGAGGCAATTTGTTTGGCAACATGATTGAAGCTAGTGCACCTTCATGAATGGATCAGTCAGAAAGTCAACATAAGATACTTGTCAGCCTCAATGTGCTGTTTGCTTTCCTATGCAGGGACAGATAGACCTCAGTGAGTATGGACTGCACAGCCTTTAACTTTTCTGCACTCCACAGCAGTTCTTGCAATACATGCACAAGTGAATTGGGATTTTGGTAAACTGTAGCCGTGAAAACTATGATTTTGTTTGTCTGAACAGCTGGGCAGAGCAAAGACTAAGAGGGAGAAAAAAAAACAATTTGTGTTCCTGCAGCTCAGGGGATGTCTGCATATGGGGTGGGTGGTGGGTGGGCCAATAAGGCCTTATTCAATAAAGCAATTCCAATAATGAATGTTTGCAAGAGAGGAGCGTTGTTTCCAGAGAGACACAGCAAGAGATTGCCTAATCAGTTTCAGTAAACTCTGTTTGATCAATTAATGGAACCTTCATTAATTATGGGATATGTGTGAACTTTGAGGGGGCAGCTGTATTAGCGATTGGTGACTGATGCCTCTCAAGATGTTGTTGGATTGTAGTTTTCATTATTTCTCACCATTCCCCATGCTGGGTAGGGCTGATGGATGTTTCAGGCCAGTATCCAGAAGGTGGCAATTTGGTTGCTCATTACCATTTTACATGGTTTGTGAGCATAGGTGATTTTTGCTTTTGCTGAAGATGCTCCTGATCTACAAAGATAGATGGGATGAATGGCTAGAATTTCTACCTGTAGCATGACAAGAAACTAACTCTCTCTTTGTGTATGAATATATGTGCCTTGTGTGTGTGTGTGTGTGTGTGTGTGTGTGTGTGTGTGTGTGAGAGAGAGAGAGAGAGAGAGAGAGAGAGAGTGACACAGGCAAATCTTGTCCATTATATCATTATATCAACATTTTAATAGCATTTCAAAGAGCAGCTTTGTGTTTCATGTAAAGGTAAAGGTCACTTGTTCGAAAATGGTAAAATCAAAGCACAGAAGGAGCAAAAATAAATTTTATAACAACCTTTAAGAAGAACCCACTCAACAAATTTAGATAATAAAACTTTTTTCATGACACAAACCTCTATTAAACAATCTAATATATACACCACTGTGCAAATGTCTTAGGCCATCACTGGTTTGGAGAAAATTCAATGAGTTAAATTGGGTGGGGGGAATAATAACTCAGCCACCAAGCCATCTAGACACACCATAATTGGAGAGAGTCTTCTTCTGCCTCTTTTCTCAATCCTCTCCATGTCTGATGATGTTTGGAATGAGGGTGTCTGAGTTATGGGCTCCCAAACAACTTATCAAATTTCCCCCAAACCAGTCAGTGGTGGCCTAAGACTTTTGCACTGTACTGTATGTATATTACCCAAGCACTATATAAACCAGTGCAGACCATTTGTAGTAGATTCTTTTAAAAAAGAAGAAGAATCCCACAGGGCTTTTTCAATTGACTGAATTAGAGAAGAGACAATCTTGGATAATTTCTTCTTGTATCTAGAAAATCAGATTTAGAAAATTGGAAAACACTCTTGAGCAGTGTCTCCCAACCTTTGGTTTTTGGACTTCAATTCCCAGAAGCCTAGACCAATTCCTCAAAGCACTGATCAGTCAATGTACTGATTTAAGGTATTGGGAATTGAAATCCCCTTGCGGGGTGGGCCCCCCACATTGGGAACCACTGTTCTGTGGATAATGGAGAGAGGGAGGGAGAGATGGTGTTTGTTTAAAATAAAATAAAATAAAATGTATCCCTTCAACTACCAGTGGAGAGCCTTTTGGTCAGAACTGCTCAGGGGCATCCCCCCATCAGCAGATTAAACACTTTAGAATTAACCTGGTACATATTTTAAAAGAGATATGTAATGAATAAATGCAAAGGTGTCATAAAATAGCAATTTGCTGTTGGAGGAAATGGTAGCTGCATAATTAAGTTAGCAGTTGAAAGTCCATGTACTTCAAATCCTCTGGAGATCAGAGATCGCTGTTGAGTCACTCATTCCACACCATCCATAATGTTGCCCAGCATTCCTGAAAGGCACCACCAACTGGGAGAAGGGTGGTCTGGAATTTGGCAGCAGAGGATGAGATGGTTAGATGGCATTGTTGATGCAATGGGCACAAACCTGAGCGGACTGAGGAGGATGGTGGAGGATAGGGTTGCCTGGCGTGTGGTGGTCCATGGTGTTGCAAAGTGTCAGAATCAACTGTGCGACTGAACAACAAAATCTCTCAACTTTGACATAGGCAATCTCTTTGACCCAAACTTTGCTGAATGTTTCTCCCTTAAAACTAAAAGAAGCTTCAGAAACCATTTCCTCCCTGCCACACAAGGAAAAACAACAACACATACAAGAAGCTAGCCTCACCTTTCTCCCTGTGTGTAGAAAATCTGTAACACTTTATCAATGCCATCTTTTTAAAAAGATATTTGCACTTAATAGACACGTGGTACAGAAAAGCAAAGAGGCCTGGCAGCCCCTTTGCCATTCCTTTGCTTAACCTTGAAGGCACTTGAGATTACCTTTAGGTAGAAAAGGAAGCAATGAAAGGGAAATACATGCAAAATATATCCTGCATCCAGTTTGGCCTCTTCGTGGAGAAAGATATGACCTGTGATCCTGTTTGGCAGTACTGTACCATAGTCATATATTCCAGAGTTTAGGCTGGCCATTGAAATCAAATGCGGGGCAGAATTAGGCTAGACAGGACAAGTTCTCATGCACATTAGAAAGGAGAGTAAGCCCCCTAAACTCAGTTGATTTTACTTCTTACTGGGCATGTAGAAATTCCTCTTAGCTATGTGAATTACTTTTGAACACCAAGCGGCATGTTGTTAGATAGGTGTCACCTTTTCCGATGGCAGGTGCTATACCTTTTATGGCTGGCTGAATTTCAGGAAATTAAACTTCTATTCTGGCACTTCTGTCTCTCTGTACCACATGTCTGTTAAGTGCAAATAACTTTTTAAAAAGATGGCACTGATAAAGTGTTACAGATTTTGTAGCTCTTGACTCCCCAGATGTCCTGACTGGCCATTCTTCCCATTACCACAGGGTTATACGCCTGAACATGCTCCCATTTCTTATGTAAATAAGCTCTCTCTGCATTTCTACATTGGGAGACAGGTCAGGCTAGAATTTCTCCTGTTCCATTAGAAAGAAGTTTTGATATTTGTCAAATCGGCACAACTGTTTACATACATATAGTCTTTTGCCACAAAATTAATCTATGGGGGATAGAGGTAGCACAGTCAGTGTTACTTTCCACAAAAGCCAGACCTGTATAACTTTATACATTTGCAAAAGTTGCACACACAGAATTTTAGTTATATTTAGAGCACATCCACTGAACAAATGACCACTCTAGCCTAATTTAGGCTACTCTAAGGATGGCTCCAACATAAATATATGTGTGTGTCAATGTGTTTGTTGTATCATTATGCAGTGCTGAAGAAAATGAACTCAGAGGAATGAGCATTCATTTGTGTATAGCCTATCGTATTTCAGAATCACAAACTGGTAAACCTGAGCTGAGATCATGCTTCAGCCCTAGCCAGAATAAAGCTTTGGTCCTAGCCAGAGTAAGTTTGTTTCAAAGGATTTGAATGAGGGAAGAGTGATCGTGTTGCAAAAAAAGGACACAAAGTCTTGATAGTAAAGAAAACAGCAATGGAGGAAGGTTAAGCAATGATCAAAGTCTTTAATCGTATGTGGATGTAAATGGAGGAACATTCTGCTGAAATCTGCTGGTAACTTCACTCATTCAACATCCACCTAAGAAGACTCTGTGGATCATGTAACATAAAGGCTTGTTATCATCTGAATATTCCAGAGAAGCAAATGCTTAATAGAGGAAGTTACTGCTATATCTACGCAACCATACTTAGGATTGATCTTGAATGATTGGCAGAGTGACTCAGTAGGAGGCACCTCTTTATGTTGTTAAAGTACAGTATCTTCAAGATATGTTCAAGAGCAAAAGTATAGAATTGAATTGATGCCCCTAGATGCAGGTGCAACAAGAGAGGCTTAGTAGGAGACACATCCAATATTCCTCAAATATAGAGTTGGAGCTGCTCCTTCCCACCTCTTCTAGCAAAATACCTCACCATTTACTGATGTACTGTTGAACTGATGCATCGTTTGAATGATGATTTCTAAAATGTAAATAAAAAAATAAAAAAAATTGTATTTCACTTCCACAGATGACACAGGGAAGTGTTCAGTTAATGACAGTGTCAGTTCCCATTCAGACAGGAGGAACACACCAAATGGCACACCACTCCTACCCCAAACAAGTACCAATGCTTTTCTGGTCACTCTAGCTGATTAGTCCTGACATGCCCTAAGTTGCAGTTAAAGTAGGCCCATTTCAATCAATGGCACTCATGGAGGAGTTGAGTAACTAAATCTGCATTGATTCAGTGGGCCTATTTTAGTGTGATTTACTATGCTAAGCAATGGGATTTTGGCCCATTTCTATGGAGATTTCTGTTGGCAATTATGGCAATTTGCTTTGAAAAGTTGTGCTGTTTGCATAACTGTAAGACAATATTTCAGCTACTATCTAAAAGTGACAAGGGATGGGGCTGTTTGACATCCTCTGGGAGAAAATTCAATATTTTTAGTGCTACTACAAACAAACAAGTCCCTCTTCTAGGTACCTGCAAACCAGATCTTAGGTAATTATGGGTCAGAGATGAGACCTCTGCATTATACCCCTTGTTAGTAACTTTAAAACTACTGTGAAATGATTCTGTATTATTTACAGCTTTGTGTAGCACAACATTCATAAATGTCTACTCAAAAGTAAGCTTGATATATATTTTTTCTGAGTGAAACTTCAAACCAATTTTTGAATCATTGAGTGAAACTTTATCTAGTCTAAGACCACAAATCTGATGGTGAGCAAGTTCAAGTTGCAAATTAGAAAACAGAAAATGGGCCAAGTCTCTAATCTCAGGTGTTTACTTTTTGAACGTTTGAGACATGGAAATGCTTGGCAAAAGGAATAGCTTGGGCAATCCTATTTCTATTTAATCCCCACTATCAACCGAAGATCAGGCAAGTTCAGACCTGCAGCTAGCATTTAACACTTTCTTGGATAACAAATGTAAATGTACTATTTTAGATCAATCAAGACAGTTTGGATCTTTGGAAAAATCTTAGGAAATGTCAGGCAAAATGTTGCCTTGGGAATCTATGTAGCCTCAAGGCTGTTTCCATGGGTGCCCTCAAAACATTCTGGAGGTTTAACAATCAATTAGGGTAAAAAAATCTCCCCAACCACCTAAGTAACCCTAAACCCGTGATGGCAAACCTTGGCATGCCAGCTGTTCTTGGACTTCAATTACCAAAAGCCCAAGTCAACACTCCTGTTGATCAGGGCTTCTGGGAATTGAAGTTCAAGAACAGCTGGAGTACCAAGGTTCACCATCACTGCCCTAAACCTATAAAAATGAAAAGAGGCTTGAACTTCTTCCAACTTTTTGTTTTGATTTTTCAATGTTTTGCTCATTTGAGGGGTGTGTTGTCGTCTACCAATGTGCTATGGTGGTAAAAAATTGGTTCCCTGTGGCCTTTGAGAAGCCAACTTTTACTGAGAAGTCTATAGTTTTAGAATATGCACTATGGCATGTAGTGGTTAAACAAAAGATGTGACATTGTCTTATGATTTTGCCCATGCCCCCTTTTAAAACAGCAACTGCTTCCATGTGGGTGGTGGAATTAAGATTATTTCCAGTTTTTGAGAACATGATTTATCTCTTTTCTTCTTTCTCATCTATGAGACCTACCATTTCACCTGAAGAACATCTTCCTTGGTTGTGTCTTCAAGGGGATCCAATAAAATATAAGACACCACTATTGTAAGCGGAAATTTGAGATTAGTGGCCTGTTTGCAAACATCCATAGGTAAAGGTCACCCTCGCTCAAAAACCTGAGCCTCTAGGGTTCAGTGCTTGTCTCTGTTTATAGCCAAAGAGCCAGCATTGTCTGTGTCTGCAGACACTTTTGTGGACATGTGGCAGGCATGCCTAGATGCTGGAATGCATGGAACGCTGTTTACCTTCCCATCGAAGTGGTACTTATTTATCTACTTGCAATTTCTTGCTTTCGAACTGCTAGGTTGGCAGGAGCTGGGACAGAGGCAGGCTCTCACTCCATCATGCAATACTCAGGTATCAAACCCTGACTTTCCAGTCTTCAAGTTCAGCGTAATCACCACTTGAGCCACTATAGTCCCTTGCATCCATCCATGGCTAATGCTAAAAGTGAATGTTGCTTCCTTCCTCTGTGTCTGCTCCCTCATTGCCACATGATAACCTGTTACTTCTCCAGTACCTGATGACATTTCTTCTGTATCTGAAGTTCCACACTGCACAAGAACAGAACGACCTGTTCCCACGCCATCAGAAGAAAATGCTACAAATCAGAGATATCTCCCCACCCCAATTTACACAATTCTTTGCAGCCATGAAACTGCATTTTTGTGGCATATGTTTTCCCCCTCAGAAAGTAATATTCTGAATCTACCAGAAGTTAAATTCTTGTAGTATTCACTGAATCTGATGAGACCAAAGTGTGATTACCCTGGAAACTTGATTTGATTTACAGTCACCGTTACATTTGAAATTGCAGTCAGTGCTCATGCAGGGGCTGTGGATCGATGTGGGAATTCACCGTTCATAGTGGATGTGATTCCAGCCCTCACCACTCCTTCTTTCCCTCCTTCTTCTGGTCCTGCCTATGTCCATCCTTTCTTCCTCTGGTCCTGTCTCTGCTGACCCTTTTATGGTTAGCTGTCTTACCAGTGTTGTGTGTGGAGTTAAAGAAAACAGTCTTAAAGTCAATCTAATTAAAACCACAAAAAGGGAACCTCCTTGGAGATCCTATTAATACAGTTTGGGCTTTGAAATGTGTGTGTGCTAAAATTGATCCTGGGACATTGTACCCCAACTGCCTATGTTACTGAAGCACTCCCTACAGACACCCACCTGTCTTGACAAGAGCGATTGCATGGAGAAAAGTCTGTTCAAATCATTCTGGTTTGAATAAGCAGAAGCCTCTCAGTGGCAGAGGAAAAAAAAAGCTTTGTTGGGATCAAAAAGGGCTAGATGAATTAGATTCAGCCTTTGTGTCATATAGACAATAAAAATTAAATTGAACTCACCTCTTTTATTAGCAGAGCAAATCCTATGGTATTTGATGGTGTAGTCAAACTCTCACTGTACTTCACAAAATCTTTTGTATAGTGGAACCTTGGTTAATGTAAATAATGTGTTCTCTGGGACATTTCTTACAGTGAAAATTACTTTAACCAAATTTCCCATAGGAATGTATTGAATGCCATTTCCCATAGGAATGCATTGAAAACCGAAATACTTTAACCAAAATGTGGTTTCCCATAGGAATGCATTGAAAACCAATTAATCTGTTCCAATTTTTTTTTACATAAACCGAGCCACTATTTTCTATGGGTTTTCTTTTGTTATGCGATTTTTATGTTAACCGAGCTGTTTATTAACCAAGGTTCCACTGTAGTTATTATGGTGCTAGAAACTGTCTATTATTTTTCCTGCAACAGATGAACACAGTTATCCTTCTAGAAGGTATTTAAATCTGTTGATTAATTGAATAAATGAAGCAAATTAATAATGCAGGGAAGATTATTCTGTAAACATGCAGTTTTTCCAAGGCAGGAGGCTGCTACAGGGTGATCAAGTGTTTTTTTTTAAAAAATTCTTCATGTGGGTAGTCACAAATCTCCATGAAATGTAACATGTCAAATTTTATTAACGTTCTTTTTGTGTGTGGGGCATGGAAACTTGAACCTTTCTTTCTGAGATCAAGAGTTATCCATGGATTTGTTTTGCTTTGTTTTCCAATCTGATTCTTAATTTGTCCATTGAGTTTAATTTTCTGGTCTTCCATATGGGCATGCCTGAGACGTTGGCAGTGAAATATTCAGAGAAGCACTGTGGTCTCGCAAAAGAACAGTTTGAATGTGGGAAAGAAAGAAATACGGCTCTCATAATAGAAGCAAGAGTAGGATTTGCTCCTGGAAATCCTGAAAAACTAGGCGTCTCCTTGAAAAAGGAAGAAAAGTATGCAGCCCCTTCTCTTACCCCCCACTCTCACCCAGACTCTGACCAGTGGAAGGAACTCTCACAAAGAAAAATACTCAGACCATGACAGCCTAAGCCGAGGCCTTCCTCTTTTCTTTTATGTCGCTCTCCATCTTAAGGTGATGCCATTGAATGCCAATAAGGAAGTAGTTGGGCGGCCTCAGACAGCCTGTAATTTCTTTAGATATCCAATCTCCTGCATATGTGTAGGGGGAGGGGGAGGAGGAGGAAGGGGAGGGAGAGACCGCCAGGTAGGCTTATAGCCAACATGCCTTTGGTTTGCACCTGGCCCGCTGAGCATCGTGACAGTGTTTATCATGCATGTGTTTACCGGGGAACAAACAGAGGCACAATAGGTCTTTGCGGGGATGGGGTGTTTGGTTGCCTGCAGTACAAGCAAAGTTCAACCTGAAAGCAAGGATTCCTAGCCTTTAAGCTTTAGCTAGCCTTCTTGAGACAGGAAGCGGGTGGGTGGGCAGAATGTTTAGGAGCACCCCCCTTCAACTACAAAAGAAAGCTGGGAGATGAAGGCTCTTTGACTAGCCAAGATCTGAGTTAGCAGCTTTTTCTTAGGACCTGGAAAATACCCATCATTTTCTTCATATTGCCTTTAAAGCATAAGAACCTAAGCATTGTCAAACAAAGTGTTCCAGTAAGACACACCTGTTCATGTTAATAAACTTAATTCAGACTGACTTCATTCCCACGACTGTACTTTTCACTTCTCTGTTTCCACATTTCTGTTTCTTGTAATGTGAGGTACACATGCGTGCACACACAGTTGTGAATGACTAACTGGATGTTTCAGGAAATGTATCATACTAGTTTCTTACCATGATATTTGTAGCTATCCAACCATTCATCATGACATGTTTGGTTTTATTTTTATTTATTTATTCTTTAAACTTCTATGCCACCCGCTCATGGAAGCCTGACTCAGGGCGGCTAACATCATAATTAAAAACAATTTAAAACAATCAAAGGTATATACAAGTATAAAACAGAATAAAACCAGATTAAAAGCTACCCACATTAAAAACTACCCGCATTAAAAGGTTTCAAACTGATTAAACCAAGCCACAGTTAGGCAAGTCATGTTGTGTCTTATTCTAAAGCTGCTTCATGTGCTGATCATGGAAAGACAGTCAAGAGGTTTTTCATGAACAGATGCACCATTTCCAATATTTGTCTTTTAATTTGATAATGCTATACTGCACATAGTCATTTTGTTGTTGTTGTTCAGTTGCACAGTCAATTCTGACCCTTTGTGACTCCATGGACCATTGCCCGCCAGGCACCTCTGTCCTCCACCATCTTCCTTAATCCGCCCAGCTCTGTGCCCATTGAATCTACAATACCATCTAGCCATCTCATCCTTGGCTTCCCCCTTCTTCTTTTGCCCTCACCCTTTCCCAACATCAAGGCTTTCTCAAGTGAATCCTCTCTTCTCATTTGATGTCCAAAGTACTTTAACTTCAACTTTACTACTTGACCTTCTAAGGATCAGTCAGTGTTGATTTCTTCTAAGATTGACCAATTTGTTATCCTTGCTGTCCAGGGTAGTCATTACCAAGTGCTAAATTCATGTCAATTTGCACTTCGACATGTAATTAATCTGCATCAGAGGTTTTTTTTTTTAAAACTGGGTTGAATCTAGACAGATATACAGATCCTAATGATCTGACCCAAGGATGACTATGTCTGGCTGCAGTATATGTGCCATGATTGTTGACAATAAGAAAGCCAAGTTGCCTCCTATTTGGCTTGTGCTCAGCCCAGAGCTCCCACTTCTTCTTTCTAATATGAAAAACATGATGTGGGAATAGAACACCTCTTTTGTAAGCATTGCTTTGTGCTTTACAGGGCTGCAGCCTACTGCTAAAGAATGGGGAAAATTGAAAAGTTTGCTGGACTGGGGAGCCCTGCAAGTATGATGGTTTTTACAATGATCATGTTCGGTTCTGTATGGAAAAAGGCTCTGCTGCCTTTTTGTTGGCAGTATGCTATGCATTTCAGTAAGCTATTTTAGTTTCTGGCATTGACAGTAACCATATTAAAGAAAAACATCTGATCTCCTTGTGGCACCTTAAAGACTAATGGGCTTTATTTGGCATAAGTTTTCTTGGACTGCAGCTGGCTTCATTGGATGCACTGGATGATATTAAAGAAGCTGCTCCAAGTGCAGTATGAATAGTATATTTCCATGTCTTTTATAAATAAGTAATCAATATGTAAACCACAGTATCATACAGAAATATCCTAGTTAGCAAGTCATAGCTGGACACAGTTAATAGCTGTAGCTGGGAATATTGTTTTGTGGTTAGATCATGTTTTGGTAATGGAAGGTTCCAGCTTCACCGTCCAGGATCTTCAACAAAAGAGATCAGGGAAGATCTCTGATTTGAATTCTTGGGAAGTCACTGTTCATCATGATAAGGTCAGATTAGTAGGACTATAGCTCTTACCGCCCCCAGCTAACCTAATGAAATGCAGTGTGGATGTGGGATATGAAACGGCACCCTAACACATCTGGAAGGCATCAGGTGAGGAAGAATGGAGAAGATACTACTAAGCCAGTGATGGGCAGTCTTGGCCCTCCAGCTGTTCTTGAACTTCAATTCCCAGAAACCCTGACCAACTGGTGTGTTGACTTGGGCTTCTGGGAATTGAAGTTCAAGAACAGCTGGAGGGCCAAGACTGCCCATCACTGTACTAGGCTATGAGGACCTCTGGTCTTTGATATTCTTGTTGTTGTTGTTGTGCATAGCTGTCAAGAGTCCCATATTGGCTGGGAACCTCCCGTATTTTACCCTCTTACTCGGCGGCGTCTCGTATCAGTCAGACTGCAGTGCCCTAATACCGCCACTGGAGGGCTGCACAGGATAAGCATAGCTGTCAAGTTTCCCCTCCCCCCCCCGGGAAATTTCCCTTATTTTCATATCCAAAACTTGACAACTATGTTGTTGTGCCATATCTGATTCTGAATATTAGCAATCCTCATGGCGATCAGCCATGAAGACTGCCCTGTGAATATACTGCAGTGAGTGGCCTTTCTTCTGCCTTCCCCATCACAGTGTGACACCCATACCACTGATCCAGCTCCACCAGTCACTTTCTGGTCCTGAGCTCTTTAGGCACGCAAAGTCCTCCTCAGCCCCAGGCCACTATTGATGAAGCTTCTGCCCTCCATCAAGATGGATTCAAGCGGGATTTAATCTGTTTGGGTACCATCACCCTTCCCTGTCGATTTCGCCAAAGCTGCTAGTCTTCAGGGCTGTCAGGTTAGTTAACTGCTACCTGACACTCAGTGTTGAATCATTGGCACTATGGTCTACTCTATTACCATAGCAGGATAACCTGGCCAGAATCTGGTCTTGGATATAAGATAACTCATTATGCCTTTCATTGTTCGTACACGCAGATCTTATGAATCTTTAAACAGGGAAAGATGTAGGTGTGTGAAGCTGGTTGCTAAACCATGGAGATTCCTGTCTTTTGTCTCATCTCCTTCTTGATATGTTCTCTTTGGAAGGACATGTCTTTGTGGCAGAGCAACTAGGGGATCACTATGAACAGGATTAGGAATTTTATTGGGTCAGATTAGCCCTGAGAGCTAGAGGTTCTCTTCCCCTCATTTACAAGGTGAAGAAAGCTATATATGTTTCAACCGTTACCTAGTCTTTCTTGGATCAGGAGTCAGGTGCACAGTGGAGCATGTAGAGGCATGGTTCAGTGCTTGGGAAGAGCAGACAGTAGCCACATCCAAAGTGCTTTCTCTCATACTGTATGCGTTTTAGAGCTAACATGGCTAACAAGTCAAATGAGCTTGTTGGGAAGTCATGGGTTGGAGTAGGCTCTGCCATGAGACAGTCTTTCTTACAGAAGGAAAAGCACACATTTGCCTTCAACTAAGAAAAGAAAGGGCCCTGGCCCCAAATTTTAGCTTTGACATGAATTCTCAGCCAGACTTTGGAATGGAGTGCTTTCTTCATGGACGTTTGTGAGCTTGGATTCTTCCAATTGCCCAGTTGAACTCATGTGCAAGTATTTCCTGTTCTCAATATTCTGTTGTCTTCAAGTAGGGCTGCATAGCTGCAGGAGTCTGCGGGGCTGGAGCAAACTGTATGCCATTTTCTATGAGGCCTGGCCATGTGGGTGTATTTCTTCAAACTTACCATTTGTATGGAGGTTTTTTGTTTTTTTTAAAGAGGGAGGCTCCATAGCAGCTGAATGGGTCTGCCTGCCCACACTGCTCAGCACGATGTCCGGTCTACTTAGTCACTGTTAAGGGCCAGCAAAGGCCTTTGAACAACTGACAGGTGTTACAGCCTGGCAGTTGTCCAGCACTAATTAACCATTTGGAAATTTTCTTCCTCCATAGTAACTGTGTGGAATGTTTTCTTGAATATTGTAAATTCGAATGGATTAGGATATGCCAAATCTCTTCCCTGAGAAGAATTTGCAAACTGTGCCCAATGATGCCTGCACTGCATCTCACTGGCTTTTGGAGGCTTGAGGCACTGGCATTTCACAGCAATTGTAAGACATTGTCCTCAGACTTGGATGGTGGCCCCATAAAAGTGTGAAGAGGGATGGTCTCTCATGGTCTAGAGGCAAGATCACAAATATTGGAAAAAATTAAAAGAATTGCCTCAAGGTGTCTTCTCTCAGCCTGTTATACTGATTTGAAACACTACCCCAATCCAGAAGTTGAGTAGAGCTAAGGTGAGGGCAGGATTTGGCCCCAAACATCCCTGTGGTCTTGGCTGGCCTCATTAGAGTTATTTGTACATTAAACACAACAATCTGAGCAGGTGCTTGTAAGCATGTTGAGAGGAATTCTTCAGGCAGGTTTTTTTCTCTCAGTAACTAGCTGCCTATGAGGCAGATCCTAAAACCAGGGCTGCTAGTTTTTATTTTTATTTTTTAATATTTGTTTCAATAGTGTATGTCACCTTGGGTCCTTTTGAAGGGAAAGCTGGGGTATGTATGTATGTATGTATGTATGTATGTATGTATGTATGTATGTATGTATGTATGTATGTATGTATGTATGTATGTATGTATGTATGTATGTATGTATGTATGTATGTATGTATGTATATAGGAAGGAAGAAAGGAAGGATGGAAGAAAGGAAGGAAGGAAAGAAAACAGGCTTCCATAATTTTCCAATTTGTTAATGCATATTTTTAGAGGCAAATTTTTAAATGTTTACCATAATTTTAACAGAGCTAAGCATGACTCACTCAAGGTGAGCACTGTATTTTAAAGGTCTGCTGTCCAGGTGCTGATATGTAATTTGTAACTTCAAGGTTTCTACTTGGTCTCCTTTGTACTCTCTTTTCCTTGGGATCCATAGCCAGGATCCTGTCTGGTTGCTCTGTCTGTACAGTTATCCATAAGGATGAAAACTGAGATAGCCACCACCTTTCTGCACAAGTGGAAGCCCTTCAAGTGTACTTGTGTACTCATAGTGATCTCTACTTGTGCAAGAGACTGAGCAGAACTATGCTAGGGAAGTGTAGCACTTTGGTAGTGTTCAGTAGGATTCTGGTCTTAATCTTTACACTAGACATGCACCGAGCAAGTATTGAAATAAAGAACAGTCATCTGTAACATAGGACACGTGAACAGTCTAGACCAAGGGTGGGGAACCTGTGGTCTTGAGGGGAGCCTGGGCTTCAGGGAATTGAATTCTAATTGCACCTGGAGGCCCATGATTGAGAAACCCTGGCCTAGAGGAAACAGGCTAGTCCTTCATGTGTTATGGAACTTCAATTCCCAGAAGCCCAGGCTCCCCTCAAAGCCACAGGTTCCCCACCCCTGGTGTAAACAGTTCTCCATTTCAAATAAAAATTGTGTTCAGATGAGTGATTAAATTGGTAGATTAATAATCTCTGGCTTTCAGTGGCGGGGAGCATTAAAAGCATTCATACTCATTAGATTGTTTACTAGGATATTAGCTGGAATGCATGCAATACTAAAGAAAGCAATTGCTCAAACTCTGCTTTTTCTCATTCAGTGTAATATTGAAAGGTAGTTCTAGAAGCAAAGGCTCTATGGAGGATAAGAATTTAAGAAGGAGTGAGCAACATGCAGTCCTCAAGATATTAGGGGCCCGCCAGCACCACTAACGTTGCCAGTGGTGAGGCATACTGGGAGCTGCAGTCCCTAAAGCATCTGGAGAGCCGAAGATTGCTGAGCCCAAGTGTGAAGCACCAATATTATTAATATGGAGGCAGTTGAGATTAACATTACTGTAAAGGACAAGGTCTCCCTTGCTCAAAATCCAATCATATCTCTCGCTAGGGTGCAGTGCTAATCTCCATTTACATTTCTGTGGACATGTGGCAGGCATGCCTAGACACCGGAATGCACAGAACACTGTTTACCTTCCCATCGAAGTAGTCCCTATTTATCTACTTGCAATTTCTTGCTTTCAAACTGCCCTGTTGGCAGGAACTGGGACAGACGATCAGGCGCGTGCTGGACTGTATATTGGGCAATTGGCCTTTGTCCCACCCTGCCCTCACCTCTGGCACCCTGGGGTGCCAATGATAATATTATTATTTTATCCGCCCGACACACTGCACCCCAGATTAAACCATTACTCCAAGCTTCCCCCTTCAGCTTGGAGCAATGGCCTATTCCAAAGTGCCGGACCCGGGTGGAGCTAGTGGCGGGGGGGGGGGGGAGAGCATGACCAAGCAGTTCTGGGGGACACCACTCCTCACCTACTCTGCCCACACTGCACTCCAGACCAAAACATTGCCCCAAACTGAAGGAGGGAGCTTGGCGCAATGGTTTAGTCCAAAGTGCCACATGCTAGGAGGAGCTAGCAAGAGGCAACGACCAAGCAGTTCCTGGGGCAGCCTTCTCCCCCATCCCCTTGGCCACCGCCTCTAACTTGGTCCACTCAGCATGGTGTGCAGCAATGTATGGGATCCCACCAACCCCAAATATGCACCCCCACCATTCCCTGTCCAGTGCCTTCCCATTGTGCCCAGCACACCCCTGAAGACGATGGAAGCTCACTCCGGCGCTCAGCACTCGGGTCTCGAACTGCTGACTTGCTGACCTTCTAGTTGTCAAGTTCAGCATTTTAACCACTAAGCAACCGCAGTCCCATAGTAGTTCACCAAAAATTAGGAAGTGGAAAGCAGAGCAATTATTTCTCTCTTTATTTCTCTATGTATTATACATTATACACATATACACATACTGTGTCTAGGAAGCCAGATATAGGCTGAATATTAGGCAAAACATTTTAACGATTTGAGCAGTATGACAGTGGAACCAACTGCCTTGGAAGTGGCAAGTGCTCCATGCGGGAAACATTCAAGGCAGAATTGGACAACCAAGGCTCCTTCCAACTCAGTGATTCTATGCTTCTATTGTGGCTAACTGAGCCTTTATCCATCTCTGGTGATATTGCTTTAGCCACAGTTCAAAATCTTGCATCTTTCATCACTAGTATGTAGAATACCACTAGATTCATTCTGCCAATTGTTCTGACAAGAAGATGTGATTATGTAGTCCAGGTTTCTTTAAGAATGAAGTACTGTAGTTGCTAAAACAGATATTATTGCTCAGTGGAAAAGTGAGGATTAGCTGATCTTTATGTGTCAGATCAATGCAGATTGAATCAATAGGCTAGTTAACAAATTTCATTAATTGTTATTCTCACATTTACTATGTGAGATATAAAGTGAAAGAGCTGCCTTTGGGTGGCCTTCCCAGCTCCTGCCAACCTAGCAGTTCGAAAGCAAGAAATTGCAAGTAGATAAATAGGGACTACTTCAGTGGGAAGGAAACAGCATTCCGTGCGCTCCGGTGTCTAGTCATGTCTGCCACATGACCACAGAAACGTCTGCAGAAGCAGACAACACTGGCTCTTCGGCTTTGAAACAGAGATGAGCACTGCACCCTAGAGATGGATATGACTGGCTTTCGAGCAAGGGAAACCTTTACTCATGGAGTATAATGGAGTGCAGTACTATGTATTACCTAGCACAATTCAGTATTGATCTCCTGTAAAATAAATTATGATTAATGCAGTACTGGTTTATGATCCTGTGGTCATGACCTTATTTCGATTGTCAAGACTTTCTTTTAGGTGAGATCAGAATAATAAACAGCCCCACCATAATCAATAGATTGATAGCTCACTGCTCTAATTGTTAGTCTATGCCAAGGATTCTCAACCTGCAGCCCATGGGCCGGATGCACCCCACGGCACCATTTCATGTGGCCTCCCACTGCCTCCACCACACCAGTAAGTGCCATGTGGTGGAGGAAGGACAAAATGGCCATCCAGCCCCTGAAGCTGTCTGAGGGAGCATGACCCAGCCCCTAGCTTAAAAATGTTGAGAACTCCTGTTCTACCAGTATAATTGATCTACTTTTATTTTATTTATTTGGATTTATAACTCACCCTCTCACCCTAGGGCGACTCAGGGCGGCGCACGACAATATAGGTGTTATACAAATACCCCTTAAAAATTCATTAAAACTGTTTAAAAACCATCCAGATTAAAAAGAAACCCACCCCTCCCCACCTATCAGTGAAATATTGTTGGATGTTTTTAGACTGTGTTTGGGATTGGAAAAGGTTTTGGGTCACAAATATCCATGCATCACTGTTGTCATCATCAATTGCTGCTATAATAATAATTTCATGTCAGAAATTATTCTGGGTTGAAAGGATTTTTGCTGAAGAAACTCTGCTCAGGGGACACCCGAATGAGGCTTCTTTCATGTCCCCAAGATCTTTACCCATCAAAGTGGTCCCTATTTATCTATTTGCAATTTCTTGCTTTCAAATTGATAGGTTGGCAGGAGTTGGGACAGAGATGGGCGCTCATTCCATCATGCAGTACCCAGGTCTCAAACTGATGACTTGCTGGCCTTCCAGCTAACATGAGAAGCCACCGCAGCCCCTAATACAGCCCTAACCTCTGCTAACCAGCAGTATAACTATTAATATACTCCTAATGGCTGGCTGGATAGCTCCATAGAAGCCAGAAGTTGGGAGTTCAATTTGCCACTGTGCTTACTGTGAGAACAGCCAGCCTTTATAGTCATAGGTAAGCTACAGAGTCCCAAGATGCCCCCAAGAGAATGGAATGGTAAACCACTTCTGTGTGTTCTCAATCTAGAAACCCCTGGGAAAGTTTACCATAAGTTAGAATTGACTTTTTGGTATAAAATTATTATTATTATTATACTGTTCAGGCTAGCTGGGATATTCTGGCAACTGTAACCCAGTTGTTTGTCATCTATGAGCAGCTCTCGCTCTCACCTTCATTGTTGGCTGTGCTAGCTAATAATGATGAGACTTGCAGCCCAAGAATATCTGAAAGGTTGCAATTTATGCATCTTGTCAATATGTGTTCCATGCAAAATCAAGCCATCAAAGTAGATCAACAAAACTGTTATGATGGCCAGAAGCAATGAAGGACCAAGACCTCTAAGTTTAATAGATGTGTCATAAGAGCAGTTCGGAAACAAGAAATTGCAAGTAGATAAATAGGGACCACTTCGCTGCACTCCGTGCACTCCGGTGTATAGTCATGCCTGCCCATCAACCACGGAAACGTCTGCAGAAGCAGACAACGCTGGCTCTTCGGCTTTGAAACAGAGATGAGCATTGCACCCTAGAGTCTGATATGACTGGCTTTCAAGCAAGGAAAACCTTTACCTTTACTTACATAAAAGGATTTTTTTTTTAGGTGCAGCTTTCTTGGTGCAACAAGCTACATCTGCTCAACAACTATTGATTATGCAACTATTAAAGTTGGAGGTGCCAAATCCTCTTTTGCATTTGGTGGGGATGTGAATCTTGCATCCTTTTATTATTGCTGTAGAACAAAGGCAGGAAAAAAGTTCCTCCACATTGTACTGAGATTTCTTTGTGCCAGGTTCTCCCCGATCCCTTGCCCACACCGCTCAAGGAATTTAGTGGAAGATCCTACAGAATGCCTCAAAACATTTTGTGGTCATTTTTCTTCTGGAAGAAGATATCAGTCTGCATAAAATTATTATAATTCTTGCATAAAATGCCATCTTTCCTGTCCAAGATTCCCTGAAGAGGAATTGAGCAACACAAAATTTGGCAGTTGCTTTTGCAAAATAATAGGTAAAAATAAAATAAAAATAAACAGGAAAAATGATCCTGAAGGCCTTGTTTTTACACGAAGTCATGTTTGGGGATGCCTTGGCAAAGAATATCAGCGTGGTGATTCAGAAAAATCACTGTTTTCTCGACATCCCTACAATTGGTTACCCAAGGGAGAAACCATTAAGTGTTGTCACTTGTACTTAGGCCAAGCATTAGGCTAGTATTCTCTGCTCCAAGTGGCAGCAGCAGTACTCCTCCAATCGCTTCAACTAGAGAAAACAGAAGAATCAGTCCGATCAATGAGCAGAGTGAGGTAACTGCTGGAGGTAAGAGCGGGCCGGGTGATTTTACAAGTCTCCTTCCCAGGTCCTAAGAAAGAAACCTCCTGAAAAAATATTCACACCCCCATCTAGAATCCTGGCTATGGCCCTGTGCAGACCCCTTCCAGAGTGAGAGAACTATCTATAGATATGTTGTCTATGGCAACCAGCCACTTCATCTACCTTCACATGGGTGGGGACGGTGACGGGGTGGGTGGGATGCAGCCTGTCTTCTACACTTCATCTGTCCTCAGGCTTGGGGCGGGGGTTACTAACCCATCACTATCATTGATGCCCGAGTCAATCAACATCTGTATAGAAAAGGAGGGCTCTGTCTCATTAGTTAGTAAAATGTCATGGGGCAACTTTAAAGCCAAGAGTTAAGTATGGGACCTTTTATGTATAAGCATATGCTCAAACAGTTGAGCTATGTCCACCCCCTGACAATAATACCAAGAACTGACTTGAATTTTAGATTGTCCATTTCCTTTTTCTTTTCTTTGCTAAGATAGTTAGACATAATTTTATTTTATTTTTAAAAAATCCAAAGCTGATCACCACATTGTATGCGTCTCAGAGGAGTGACAATTCTCATTCTACAATTTGTAGAGTTCTATTGCCTTTAAAGCAGGGGACTGTGGTGGCTTAGTGGTTAAGATGCTGAACTTGAAGATACCTGTCAAGCACAGCTCTGGAGATTACAAGACCTGCACAGAACGCTTCTGAGCAGGTCCATTCTAGGCATGCATAAAAGCCTTCTACGCATGCGTAGAAGGCCTCTACGCATCCCCTTCTGCACAGAACCCTTCTATGCATGCGTAGAAGGGTTCTATGCATTGTAGAAGGGTTCTATGCATGCGTAGAAAGGACTTGCACAGAAGGGATGTGCATTTACTACTTCTCCCCCGCTGCCAAATTACGGGGTAGCGGCAGCTCCGGGCGGGAAATGGAGAAAATCGGTGCGGAATTATGGGGTAATCCCGGTTAATACGGGGTACTTGACAGGTATGCGACCGGCAGGTCGGCAGGTCAGCAGTTTGAGACCTGAGTGCTGTATGATAGAGTGAGCTCTTGTTGTCTGTCCCAACTCCTGCTAACCTAGCAGTTCAAAAGCAAGAATTAGGTACTGCTTCGGTGGAAAGATTACATCGCTTCATATGCTCCTGCATCTAGTCATGCCTGTCACATGACCACAGAAATGTCTACAGACGGAACTGGCTCTTGGGCTGTAAACCAGTGGTTCCCAACCCTTTTTTGGCCATGCCCCACCTAAGCATCTGATGCCCCCCCCCACGACATATAATTCTTATTACAGTGATACCTCATACAACGTCTAAACTTGGTTCCACAAGTTTGGACTTTATACAGATTTGGACTTTGTATGAGGCATGCAAAATCCTAACCGTGATGCCTCATACAATGTCCAAATCCTTGCCGTGATGCCTCGTACAACATTGTTTCCATAGAGATACATTGTACTGTAACAGCACAGACTTCAGGGCAAAGCCAAGGAAACAGACAGGAAACTGACAGAACTTTAAGAAATCATTGTCTAAAGGCTAAATACATTACAAAAAACCAAAACAAAACAAACAAACATGTCAAACAACCCTGATTGTCCAAGATCCTGAAGAATGCTGCAAAAATCCCAGGAATGCTTCTAAAAATTCTGATGAAAAAATTCAAAAAAATCCGGAATCGCACTCAAAACCACTCCTAAACACTCTTTGCCTCATGCAAAACCCACAAGAGCAATGCACGCATGTGTCCTGCCTTTTATACTGCCCAGACACAATGCAACCTGGGGGAAACCCCAATGCCTCATAGAAAGTTGCAGCGACTTTGTATGAGGCAACTTTTTTCAAGGAATTAGGCGATGTTGTATGAATTCGATGTTGTACAAAGCGGACTTTGTATGAGGTATTACTGTATTCAAAAGGTGAACTCCTATTCACATGGAAGAAGCCTGAAAGGCCATTCACTGTCAATACTTATTCTTGAATTGCCCCCCTTAAAATCAACCCCCCCCCCCACAAGGCATGTGTCTCATGTTGGGAACCACCCACAGCTATAAATAGAAATGAGCACCCCTAGAGTCAGATACAACTGTTTTTTGAGCAAGGGAAACCTTTACTGTTATTATTGCATTTTAAAAGGCTTTCAGTATGGAAAACTGTCTTTCTTTTGTAGCTATGTTTGTAAAACACTTTTCAAACAAATAAAGACAGGCTTACTGGCTAAGTAGGACACAGCCTACATGGCTTTCATCCTATTTGTCCTCTGTCTACAACAGCCCTGTGAAGTAGCTCAGTCTGAGGAGAATGACCAGTTTATGGTCACCCCCATGACTTTTGTGGGTCAATGAGAACTAGAACCTGGGATGCCTAAGCCCAAAAACGGTATTTCTATGGTGACCCCCCACTGCCTCCCTATCTAGCCTTTGTTTACCTACTGAAAGGGAATTGTTCACCCACCATTCCTATGTATTGTACAGACAGTATGCAAGTCACAATTGTTCACATAGCAACACCCAACTCTGTACAGAGCAAGTGGCACATTAACATCTGGCTTCTGTGGATTTTTTTTTGCCTTTGTGGAAACAGAATGATATAAATATTCACTAAAATAGATGGTAGGCTGTGGGGATAAAAGTGATTATTATAACGCACAGTTAGAAGATGCAGCATCCACAGGGAATTAAAAGACTCATTTCAAGCTATTCCACCTGTTTCCATTCACAGTAGCTTGTTTAGATTCAGTCCAAAGCAGTTGGCATTTTAAAAACTAGGCAAGCGAAGGAGGATTCCACTCTTCAGCCCCATTCCAGGCCTGTTATGCCTGTTGGCTAAGTAAGAAAAATAAAATAAATGGGCAGACATTTCCCCCCCAAACTCAACATGAGAAGAAAAGTTAGTTGTCAGGTAGTGAGCCATTGACCCCAGTTTCCAGCTTGGGGGGATATTCTATTCACAGATGTGGGAGAGAAGATGATGCCTGAAGAAATAAATACAGTATGTGAAACCTTCCAGGCAATGTGGTTGGGAAGCACTGAGGAGAGGAAGGAGGCAAAGGAAAATGGTGGCGGCGAGAATGGGATGAAGGCAATGTATTAAAGGGGAAGCTGAGGAGATAGTATTGGGGGGGGGGGCGGTATAGGTGCAGAAGGAATGGGATGATGCAGAGCTGCAAAGTGGCTCTGGGTGACTTTCCTTCACAAGATTGGGAGGAAGAAAAGTGAGATGGGAGAGACTGTAAGCTCTGAAACTGAGGAAGAGGAAAGTAAAGCAGATACCATTTGTGAGGAGCAGCCCAGTGAGGAAAACTGGGCAGGAGTAACTGAAGAAGGCCCTTGGATTGGTGTTCCCATCAGGATTCATAGTAAAGGTAAAGGTTTCCTTTGCTTGAAAGCCAGTTGTATCCGACTCTAAGGTTCAGTGCTCATCTCTGTTTCAAAGCCGAAGAGCCAGCGTTGTCTGCTTCTGCAGATGTTTCCATGGTCATGTGGCATGCATGACTAGACTCCAGAGTGCACGGAATGCTGTTTACCTTCCCACCGAAGTGGTCCCTATTTATCTACTTGCAATTTCTTGCTTTCGAATTGCTAGGTTGGCAGGAGTTGGGACAAAGACGGGAGCTCATTCCGTCCTGCAGTACTCGGGAATCGAACTGCTGACCTTCAGCCTCCCAGTCAGCGTCTTAGCCGTGAGCCAGAAAAAATGGTACCCTGTGTAGGGATCAGTTCCAGAGCACCCAAGCCCTCTTTATGGGGTGAAAGCAAGCACAGGGAACATTTCTGTCATCAGAGAACCGGGCTCCAGAGCAGGAATGAGAACGTCAATGACAAAGGACTTTTCTGGGATGCATGAGAGACCCGGACTGGTTGATGAAGACTTTGCAGTTGGTCCTGAATTCCTGGCAGGGTCCTCAGACTTCTCATAATAAGGACTAATAACTGAGAGACAATCAACCTTCCTTGTGATGTTAAAAGGAGAGGAAAGAGTTAGAGTGTTAGATGAGCAGTGAGGTAATTGTCTTTCTGTAATTTTTCTGCATATAGTAAAAAGTTAATAAATGACTTATCTTTTTCAGCAAGTATGAGCTTCTGGTTTTCCAGATGGAAGGGATAGGGTTAACCAGCTCCAGCAGGGTTGGATCTATTCACACCAAATCTTTCCTGTATGGGACTGTAGCTGTAACCTTATTTTTCCTCTTGACATTGGTTAGGTGAAGCGAAAGTAGAACTTGGAAACGTTATGGCCATGTCAACTGAGAGGACTCTGGGAGTTGTACTCCAAATTAATCTTCCAAAATCTAATAGGGATATATGGATCTATACTTTCTATTAAATCAACTCATTGGTCCATCTGAAGTGACTAAGTAGTAGAAGCATGATAGAAATTATGGCAAAAGTGGAGGGGGAAATCCCTTAAATAGCTCTCTAAAACTAGAAATTTTAATCATTTGCTGAAATTAGTGAGAGATTCGAGAAAAAAAATAAACAAGCACTTCTTTATGTAGTTTGTGTTTAACTATGGAACTCATGATTGATATTTGTTTGTTTGGTGCCTTTCACCTAAAAAGGGTGTCAAGGTGGCTTACAATAAAGGTAAAATAGCATTAAAATATGGTAAGTTACAAATATTGCAATGGATTACATTCATTATACTATTAAAATTAGAACCCTTTAAAACATCTTAATTAAAATACTTATAGTACAGTACTTCTTCTTTACTTCCTTTTTTTATCCCTTTGGATGTCGAGGGAGATACAGGGTTCTTGTTCTGGCAGTTCTAGCAGCCTCCACTGACATTATTTAGTGACTCAAGTGGCTAAGACACTGACTGGGAGGTGGGAGGTCAGCAGGACGGAATGAGCTCCCGTCTTTGTCCCAGCTCCTGCCAACCTATCAGTTCAAAAGCAAGAAATTGCAAGTAGATAAATAGGGGCTACTTCGGTGGGAAGGTAAACAGTGTTCCGTGGGCTCCGGTGTCTAGCCATACCTGCCACATGACCACGGAAACGTCTGCAGAAGCAGACAGCACTGGCTCTTTGGCTTTGAAACAGAGATGAGCACTGAACACTAGGGTGGCTTTCAAGCAAGGGAAACCTTTACCTTTAATGTGTCTTTGATGTTATCTCTCCACCTTCCCCTGGATTTGCCTTTTTGCAGGCGCACCCCCCAATAAAGGACTCAGACACCAATGAAAGTGGATAACGGCATTGGGCCACATTTATTGATTCATGCCCTAGTCCGAATTATAAATTTCTATTGGTAATTGACCAATCATAATTCTTAAGGCAAGCAGGCCGAAGTAACACTGGTAAGGTACCACCCAAAATTGCCGACGGCAATTGCTACAATGTATCCATTTGTATCAATTTGTTTGTTGACCACAAACAAATTGTTGACCGTAGTCAATATCTAACTAATGACCCCACCCTCTGACGCGTATCCGTAAAATCACGGGGTGATGCATGCTGTCTAGCTATAGCCATCACCCCGTCGCCTAGTTCGTCGTTGACCGGACAACGTTTAACCAACTTATGCCTGTCTAGTGTTGTCCAGTCAATTGCGAACTTGCCGGATACCTGTGGGTCATAATGTTTACCTTACCAGTGCTACCCACCACACGGAGGGGCTTCAAAGAAGGCTCGACGCCCCCCCCCCCCAGACCGTCAGCTCGGTCAACAGGCCTGCTCGCCAATCACCCAACAGGAGCTCCATACCTCCTCGCGACAGATGGACCCCATCCCCTGCATACAAGTCATAACTTTGGAGGCTAATAGCGGGGTGACGACTGACCCTCCCCCAAGCCCTGTCGACAAGGAAACGCGCCACTGCCCTATTCACCATGCGTCTAGCGCGGTCAAGGGCCAGGAGGTCAACACCCCCTCTGTAGGAATGGCGCGGGACCATGTCCGACCAAACAAGGGTTGTGGCGGGCCAGACATAATGCAGGTAGGCGAGGTCCTCGCAAATCGCATGCTTCAGCGACAAGCCGGTGACCTGGCCCAAATCATTGCCCCCCAGGTGTATGATCAGAATGTCAGGCGGGTCAGCATTCTGGCCTGAAAAAAGGAAAGGCAGCAGCTCCCGCCATAACATCCCGGGCTTACCATGCCATGTGAGACTTGCGTATGCACCCAGTCCCAGTCGGGGTCCCCACTCTGTCGCCGCAGCATAACGCGCTGCCCTGTGCATGTAGCTATGGCCCACCAGCCATACTGTCACCGGTGTAATACGACACCCCGGGTCTGTAAAGGAAAAATGAGGGAAAGTAGGTAAGGTGACTGGGTTGGTACTCACGGCGGGAGTGGGCGCACATAAAACTGAAAACATTGCGAACCCCACCGTCCCATGCTACGTATGTCAGCCCCTGAGTACCCAAAAGCAGCTGCGGTTGAGGCCGCCCCTATACGGAATGAATGAGTGCCATAGCGGGCGCCTGGGAGGCCCACACTGGCCAGCGCTTTGCCCGTCACCTTCCAAAATTGAAATTTAGTAAGGGGAGACCCATCTTGGTGACAGAAAAACAGGCCATGGTGCGTGCCACGCAGTGCCAGGAATTCCTGTAGGGCACCAACCGGACAGATGTCTGCCAAAGAACACCGTAGCAGTCGCACACCACTGCCGACGCCATGCTGATCGGTCTTAGAGGAACGTATCCTCAACTGAGCCCAGTCTTTGGCAACACAGACATCCTCGAGTTCCCGTGCCCTACGACTTGCATCCGCCTTAGACAGCATCACAAGCTCGCTGATGCGGAGCGCTCCAAAAAATGCCACCGTTGTGGCTGCATGGAACAGGGCTGCCTCATATGCATCAAAACAGAGGCAAGGCCAGCCCCGGGCCAACTGGGTAAGGACCCCTGGGGAAATCGGGTGGCGGTCGTCCGGGCAACGCCCGCGCTCACGCACCCACCCCTCCAAAACATGTCTCACACGGAAGTCAGAGGTGCTGTCCACATGACCCCCCACCTTGGCCATAAAAGCCAACGCTGAAAGCTTAGATGCTATGGTGCGAGGTGCAAGGCCCTGAGAATGCAGGTAAACCATGAACCGCAGAACATGGGTTACCGGGATCGGCCAGGTTCCTGGCAGTTGAAATTGAGTACAGAATGCCCTGAAAGAATTAATTGCGTGGTGATACGCCTTACGGGTGCGTGGCGCTAGCGACAGGCCAATCGCCCGGTTCACCTCTCCTTGCCAATGGTCCATATCTCCTCCGGGAGTGGCGAGGGAAATTCCTCCGCATCCGGGGCCAAGGCACGGAACCGGGAGATCTGTAGGCGGGACAAAGCGTCAGCAATATCATTATTAACCCCTGGGACATGCCTGGCCCTGAACAGTACGTTGAGGCGCAGGCTGCGCAACACAAATTGGCGCACTAGGTCCATAACCCTGGGCGATTTGGAAGTCTGTGCATTTACAATGTGGACCACAGCCGCATTGTCACACCAGAAATGCACGACCGAGTTGGACCACTCCTGGCCCCATAGCATCAAAGCACCCAGGATAGGGAAAAATTCCAGATATGTGAGATCACGCAGGCGACCCGTGCCTGCCCAGGCCGGTGGCCACCCACCATAGTCCCACTTCCCATTGAAGTACATCCCATAACCCAGGGATCCCGAGGCATCAGACTGAATCTGAAATTGAGGGGAAGCCAGGAGGTCATGCCTCCAAAATGAGACCCCATTGAACTCCCTCAGGAACTGTAACCAGACAAGCATGTCTGCCCTGATACCCCGGGTAAGCCTAACCCTATGGTGAGGCCTGGATAATCCTGCCATAGCGTCGCACAAGTGCCGGGCAAAAGCCCTGCCCGGTGCGACCACTCTGCAGGCGAAATTAAGGTGACCATGCAGCACCTGCAGTTCTCTCAGTGATGCCTTGCGCTTGGCCAACAAGTCCGAGATAAGGGCCACTATCCTTGACACCTCATCCCGCGGTAACCTAGACGCCTGCGCTATCGTGTCAATCTCCACCCCCAGGAAGACTAGCTGTGTAGATGGGCCCTCAGTCTTTTCGGGCGCTAAAGGGACACCGAGTTCCTCCATTAGCGTCTGAAATGTGTTGAGGAGACGTGTACACGTGTCCCAGCCCCGTTCACCCCCGAATAAAAAGTCATCCAGGTAATGGGCTACAGACCGGGACCCTGACCTGCGGACGAAAGCCCACTCTAGGAAGGTACTGAAACGCTCGAAAGCCGAGCATGATATGGAACAGCCAAAAGGCATGGCCTTATCAAAATAATATTCGCCCCGAAATTTGAAACCCAGCAATTCAAAGTCACCCGGGTGCACTGGCAAGAGGCGAAAAGCCGACTTAATGTCGCACTTAGCCAGCAGCGCACCCGGGCCACACGAGCGCACCATGCGCAGCGCGTGGTCAAAAGATGTATACCTGACTGAGCAAAGGTCGTCAGGGATAGCATCGTTGACCGATCGGCCGGCTGGGTAGGACAAGTGATGGATAAGGCGAAACTCGCCTGGAGACTTCTTGGGAATCAAGCCCAGGGGCGATACCTTAAGGTTAGTGAACGGGGGTGCAGGGAAAGGGCCAGCGACCCTGCCCGCATTGACCTCCTTATTGATGCTGGCGGCAGCCACCTCCTCCCTCCCCCTAAGGGACAAAAGGTTGGGGGCATCCTGAGGGGACCTATCACCCATGAAAGGAATACGGAACCCCTGCCTAAAGCCCTGAAGGAGATAATCTGCATCCTCCCCCTTCGGGTACAATGCGAGCCAACGCTCCAACATGTCCACATTAATTGGGGAGGGAGCCTTTCGGTGAACCAGCTCCATCTGCGGCAGTCTTGCCAGCCCACTGTCCGCCCCTCCCTCTGCCCCGCGTCCCTCCAGGTCTGGGACAGGCAGAGGCTGCATGGGGGCCCGCACAGGTGGGACACTCATATCTGTACTTGCAATTCTTCTTATTGCATGAACCATTAGACGAGAAAGTCCAGCACAGCAGGCGGGCTGGAACCCCCTGCCCCGCCACTTGGCAGGGAACCTGTGCTGGAGCCACTCGCTGGACCGCATGTCCACAATGGTATCTTTCCCCTGGCGCGGGGCACGTGGGTGTCATGTACAGAAGCCAAAGCCTCTGGCATGGCTCATCCCACCTCATCTCAGGGTGCAGGGGAATTCGCATACGGAATTCCTCGTCATAAGCCAACCACGACGGGCCCGGAAAATCAACCATCACCCGATAGATGTTGTCCAAATACTGGACCATCGGAATTGCCAAATCCGGCCGGGCCCTCAGGTACACCGCCATGTAGATGAGGTAAGCCGGCAGCCAGTTGGCCCACGTTCGTGGTGGCTTGCGACGACGTGCCTGTTCCTTATCCTTCTCATCCTTCCCCTCCCTCTCTTCCTTGGTGGGCTCCCTGTTTAGGAGTGAGAAGATATCTACATACTCCCCTCGCCATATTTTCTCTCTGGTGGCCTGTGCCAAGTGGTCACCCAGTGGCAAGGAATAGCCCGCTGTCGGCAAGGCCGAGACAGGCACAGCAGAAACTGCGGGCATCTGGAAAGGGGCTTGGACTAACCCAGCCACCCCCAAAACATTCCCCACAGGGTAGGAAACGCTCCCCACCCCGGGGCCCTGGGTGGTGGTTGACGTCGGCTGGTGGTGCGTCAGCGGCTGTACCGCCGCACCACGCATGCGAGGCCAAGGCCATTGGAAAGCCCCCCCAACGTAGCCACATGTGTAGGTGCACTAGTTTGTACCGCATACTCACATGCTGCACCCTCGCATGCCGCCCCCACCGGGGGTTCCGGCCCACTGGGGGCGTCGGAGCTCACGACCGCCGTAGAGCTCGTCGCCGGGGCCTGACCCGCGCTGGCCTGTTGGTTGGGGAGCTGCGAGGCAGTGGCCGAAGTCGCGCCACGCGCCTCAAGCTGCTCGACCTGTCCCGTCACCTGCCGCTGCCCAGCAGACGACGCATCAAAGTGAACCCCAAAAGGAGCCCCAGCGTGGCTGGCCCGAGCAAGGGAAGCCTCGAGTGCCGCCACGCGGGCCAGTAAGGCCTCCACACTGGCGTGGGGCCACGGGCCAGCCGGCCCGCCCATTACGGGCGTGGGTACAGGTCCTTGCACCCCGGGGCCCGAATATGGCCATGACCCCACACCCAGGCCCGGCAGGGCCGACGTAGGCACCTGCCAAGGGAGGGGACCACACCACCCCCCAAGGCTGGAAGGCCCTGGAGTGAGCTGCGCCCCGATAGAGGGAGGCCCTGTAGAATGAGCACCAGGAGCGGTGTCCGCCGCTTGCGGGCCGCGGGCCGCAGCCCATGCTGGACCCCTGCTCGGGTCCCCAGCCTCCGGCCAGGGGGTAATAGACCCCATCCCACCGGTCCCGGTGGGTGCCGGCAAAGGCGGCTGGTGGGGAGGCGCAGCCGCGGTCCTCCGACCCGGATTGCGCCTCCGAACCGCCCGAGCCGCGCTCGCGGCCACCTTCTTCTTCGAAGGCATCTCAGTCGGACCTAAGGGAAGCCGAAAAGAGGAAGGTCAGCAGCCAAAAGGCTTCCCAATCAAGGTAAAAGCGACGGAGTAAGAGGGAAAAACTTCTCCGCTCCGTCGCTTCGCAAAATGGCAGCTCGGCTGCCTCGTGGCCACCCCTTTTATAAGGGAGCTGGCCACGCCCCTAACTACCCGGATGCCTTCGTCCTGTGGGGGGCCCCCCGCAAAGAGCGCGGTGGCCATTTTGGCGCCACGCTTGCATTTGTCCTTCTCTTTTTGCCTTGCATGGAATGGAATCCCGAGATGTTCTCTCCAAATGGGCAAACCACTTTATTTATCATCTCTTTATATAGTTTAGAATTGGTCCTATTCAATTTCTTTCCCTTATAATCTCACTCCTGGTTTTATTCCTTCTAGTCTCTCCAGCAGCCTTCATCAGTCATCTCATTTCCATGGTGACCAATTTTTGTCAGTATTTTATTGTAAGGTGGGGATGAATATGCTTTGTATGAGGTGTTTATTTAGGCTGACCAATATGTAAGAGCAGAGCTATGTTAATCTCTTCATCCATTTAACCATCTTCAGTAAATGTTCCTAGGTCTTTGAACACTGCCATTTGTTTTATACTTGGTCCCTCTATTTCGATATTTAAAGTATGTTTCTTTCCAATTACCATTACCTCAGTCTTCTCTTTATTGATTCTCATATTATTAATCTTGCATTCTTGGTTCATGTATGTAAGGTCTTGCTGTAATTCCTTAGCTATCAATGCTTGATCATCTGCAAAAAGTAATTCGTTGATATTGTTTCCATTCATGGGTTTAGCTTTTTTGCTTATGCTGTCTATGTGATAAATAATAATGGTTATAGTACGCATCCCTGCCTCATTCCAGATGTTACTGCAAAGGGTTCTGATATTCTTTGATTTGTTCTAACTACACGTCTGCAGTTGCTACATAAGCTTTTACATAATCTAATAAAATGCTCACTAACTCCATATTGGGCATACCTGTCAAGTATCCCGGATTGGCCGGGATTTCCTGTATTTCCACGCTGATTTTCTCCATTTCCCGGCCGGAGCTGCCACTACCCTGTAATTTGGCAGCGGGGGAAAGGAGTTACTGTGCATCCCTTCTGTGCAGGTCCTTTCTATGCATGCGTAGAACCCTTCTACGCATGCGTAGAACCCTTCTATGCATGCGTAGAACCCTTCTATGCATGTGTAGAAGGTTTCTGTGCAGAAGGGGATGTGTAGAAGCCTTCTATGCATGCGTAGAAGTGAGCTGCGCAGAACGGTTCTGCGCAGGTCCGTTCTATGCATGCGTAAAAGCCTTCTATGCATGTGTAAAAGCCTTCTACGCATGCGTAGAATGGACCTCCATAATCTCCGGAGCTGCGCTTGACAGGAATGCATATTGGGCTAATTTTTTCCATAGCAATTTTTGTCAACTCTTATCAAATGCCTTCGCTTGGTCTATAAATGTGGGAAAAACATTCTTAATTGTATTCTATATTTTCTCTATTACAGTAGTTGTTTAGGCATAAAAATTGCATCTGTACAGCTTCTGTTTTTCTGCAGCCCATCTGTTCTTCTGCAGTTGTGGTTCCCTAACTAGTTTCATCCTTGTTTTTATTTTCTTGGCATTCATTTTCCCTGCATTTCTTAAAAGTGAGATGCTTCAGCATTGTGTAAATTCTCATTTGCTCCCTTCATTTTTCCACAGTGGTATTATTATTGCTTGTTGCAGGGCCATAGCCAGCCCCCCTAGGGGGGAGGGGCAAAACCCTCCTGAGCTAATAGCCCCCCCACCCCAGGATGCCAATATTATATATGTGAGTGTGACTTTGTTGTCCCTCCTGAAATTTTTGCCCCTCCTAAAAAGTTTTTCACGCCCCCCCATCTAGAATCCTGGCTACAGCCCTGGCTTGTTGCCAATCAGTGAGTGCAGCTCCCGCAGTGGCTTAGTGATTATGGTGCTGAGCTGGAGACTGGAAGATAGAGTTTCAATACCCAGAGCTGCACTTGGGGACATAAAAAGAGCCTCATTCGGGCATTCCCTGAGTGGAGTTTCTCCAGCAAAAATCCTTTCAACCCAGAGTAACCTCTGACATTAAATTATTATTACCGCATTATTATAGTGAGTGTAGTTAGTTGTGTTCATGCTTTATTGAAGAGTCTGTGTAGGCATTTGATGCTGCTTCCTCCTGCTTCTTGTATTATTTCAGTTAGTAATCCATCTATTCCTGGTGTTTTATGATGGTTTAAAGACTCTCATACCTTACCTTATATCACTCATTTACAAGGATTGTATTTCGTGTCTGTGAAGTGTGTTATATATATATGCCTACCAGCATGGAGAAGCTTCATCTCATGGGTGAAAGAAATACCCACGTGGCCACCAGAAACATGCCCATGGCCACTTCTGCAGCCACTTCTGCTGCCTCAATCCTCCTTAGCTAGGTGAGTCCCTAATGGTGCTCTGTAGCAGGGCGGATGTTGTGAGCCTTACAACATCCGCCCTGCTACGGAGTGTCATTAGGGGCATGCCAAGCCAAGTGGAGGAGACAAGGATTGAGGTTGTGGCGGCAGTGGCAGAAGTGGCAGCTGGAGCAAGGGGGCAGGCTGGATGATTTGGTGCCATGGGCAGGATCCAGCCCACAGGTCATAGATTGAGGATCCTTGCCTTAGAGATTTGACAGGCAGGCTCTAAATCTGTATTTAAAAAACACTCAGGCACACCTTGTTTTAGATCTTGGAAAGCCCCCACTTTAGCTATGGTAGTAAACTTCAAGTTAACCTAAACTGAGAGTGACAATCACTATCAGTAGTTCCAAACCCATCAAAAACTCTCGTCCTACCTTGTCTGTACATAAATTGCACTTTCTATGGTCAACTGGATCATGCGATGCTCTTCATTGAAATATTGTCTACCTGCAATTTCTCTAGAAACATGAGTAATAGGTGGGTTGATGTGGAACTCCTCTATGAGTAAAGAAAGAGAAATCACTTAGGAAACATGGTATAGTCAGCCCTACAATAGCAGTTCTTTGAATAGGAGTCCGAATATTTGGCCATTGTACCTGTTTTATATGCAGATACTCTTTTACTCAACCCCCAGTGAAAATAGGGAAATGAATGTAACTTATTGATGAAGCCCTACAAGTAAACGTTCACAGTCCTGGTTGCCTCCCTTTTAAGATCAGCCATAAGTACGTAAAAGTGCAACACGGCATAGACAAATAATACAACCCCTTCTTATAAAGCAGTACCCAAGCCTGTTAAAAGAATATCTAAAATAAAAATAGCACAGTGCTTTCTGTTTGCTAAGTTCCCACTAGCTGAAAAACTAAGTTGCTTAAAAGCAAACAGTTGATTTGGCATTCTGGTTTCTTTTTTAGAAGCTGTGGGCTCTGCTTTTCTGAGAGGAAGGTTTAGTGATGAAAAGAAGTAGCATTTTAAAAAGCTATTAGCTATTTTACATTAGTTTTTTAAAAAAACAACAACACAAGAATGCTCCAGCAACCAATCAAAGAAAGGAAAAAAACCCATGGGTTGTAATCAGACAAGCATCCATGCAATTTGGAACCTAAATGCCTCATCCTGTGGTTTGCTTTTCATGACAAACATGGATAGGATGTAGCACCCATTTACTCACCCATCCATTCATCTGTGTCCATTTCAGCCATTTTCAGTCCACCAGGGTGAAAGTTTGTTTAGTCTGGCCCATCTCTGTCACATTAAAGACTTGGGTGAGAGACTGGGCATATTTTGCCAGGAGAAATTGGCAAGACAGGCAGATAACTTCATCCCCATGCCAGTCTTGCCACTGTGGTCTGTTTAGCCTGCCAGATTCACTACCTTGACCCATTTCATACAGTGTTGTTATTGCTGATGCCATTTGGCTAAGCTGGTCACAGTACTTGAGCAGAACGGCAAAGCATCGATTGGCCTGTTAAGAGGCATACAAAATGATTTGCCCCCTCCCCCTCCCATGGATGGCAGAGCTCTGCATAGAGAAAATGTCCATACAGTAAAACCCCAACTTACAAATGCCCCGAGTTACATAAGATTCGACTTACATAATGATTTTGTGCTAAAACCATGTCCCGATTTACACGATTTCCTATGGGTTTGCTTCGAGTTACATAAAGATTCTTTTTCCTATGGATTTGCTTTGAGTTACTGTACGTAAAAATTCATTTCCCTATGGGATTGCTTCGATTTACATAAAACTTGCATTTTTCTTATGGGTTTGCTTCGAGTTATGTAAAAAATAATAATTTTTCCTTTGGGTTTGCTTCAAGTTACATAAAAAACCAATTTAAGCAAAAGCCTACGGAACGGACTTTTTTCATAAGTAGGGTTTTACTGTACTTGATTTTGAAGTCCCCTCCCTGCTGCACAAGATCCAATTCAGTTCAGTAGAATTGCCCAACCCTTTGCATAGCATGGGAAAGAAAAGGTTTTCATAGAGAGGAAGGGATGGAGAAATCTGCTTTAGTCAGCTCTGGATCCAGTCCATTAGATCTATTGTGCTATTCACTGATATCAAAGCTGTAATGTTTTTAATTTAACAACAACAACAAAAAGATATACCATTCACAAGTCCACCGGATCTGGCAAAAAGAACAATGTTGGCAGGAGGTAACTATGCAGCCTGGGTGAATATCTACGTGCGAATATCTTCATCTCCTGATACCTTCAACCTGTTGCCTGCTGCTAGTGGCATCTCTACTTTGAGAGCTAGTTGTCTTTGTGATTGCAATATTTGGAGAAAAGTTAGTATGTTCCGCCAAGTAAAGTAAGGTTTTCCTTCTTCCCAGGATCCCAGTTTTCATTGCATGCAGCAGAATCTAGTATGTGCCAAGAATCTGAGTAATACCCAATCCAGGTTGTGGCAGGTTTTCAGCTCCGAAGAAGTCTTTGCCAGCTCTGACACAATGTCTATGCTGGCTTGAGTTAAGACAGCATCAGCCCTACAGAAAGAGGTGTGTGTGTGTGTGTGTGTGTGTGTGTGTGTGTGTGTGTGTGTGTGTGTGTGTGTGTGTGTGTGTGTGTGTGTGTGTGTGTGTGTGTGTGTGTGTGTGTGTGTGTGTGAGAGAGAGAGAGAGAGAGAGAGAGAGAGAGAGAGAGAGAGAGAGAGAGAGAGAGAGAATCACAATGTAGGTCCAGTCCAAGCTTTCATTTTTATATTAGTTGCCTGTTTTTGGAAACCATTGTTCTCATAGATCTTTGTTTGTGTCAGAAATAATCCAGTGGTGCTTCTGGCGTAGAAGGATCAGCCAACAAGATTGCCTGGGGAATGGTTGAATGTGTTCACGTTCTCTGATGAGGTTTCATCTAAGCCACCTTTTTTTACCATGAAGAAATAAATGGCAAGAAATTATCTGTTCACAAGGTCACAAGAACTCTCAAAACTTGGATTATAAAACAGATATCTCTTCCTACCTGGCACTTCAAGTATCAAAGAGAGAGAGTGAGAGAAAACTCTGTAGTAGAGCTGTTGGTCTGAAGCCACGAGCAGAATTGTGTAAAGTTCCTTTTATACATCTCACAATTCCACAGCTAGCATGGCTAGTACTAAACCTGCCAGCTGATGGAAAATGGAGGTAGCAGTAAAAATATAAGAGTCTCTCTCTCTCTCTCTCTCACACACACACACACACACAACCACATAACAAACTGTGGCTCATGAGGGATACTTGGTATATAATGGTATGTAGAACATACCACCTTAGAGGAGATGCAAATATTGCTCTAGGACATTACTTTATTTGACTTTGCTAGGCTTGGCATGAGAATCTGTCTCCACCATAAAAACCACAATGCTAATACCTTAGCAAGGACCTTCTTTTGAATGAGAGAGTGACATGCTTCTCTCCAGGAAGTTTACCAGTTATGTTCTGTGGCAACAAGCTTGTTAGTGTTTTCAGCAGCCATAGGACTCTCTGTTGTTGCAGATGTGTGTGGCTGAACAGCCAATGCCGCACCATCAGCCAGTTCCAGTCCTGACAGTAGAGACTCTTCTCCTCCTTTCAGTTTAGTTGGCTGTAACTGAGAGTCACATAATTATTTCACATGGGGAATCCTTGACATCATTTGCCTGAGGTCCAACCACTTGTAAGTTCCACGGAGAAAATGAGAAAAAATAAGCATTCTAGCCTTTTATGATTTGGAACAGATGTGAGTGTTTAGATATGTCTTGTTTCTTTACTCATTATACACCTTTTATGGAGTTTTTTTTAACCCTCAACCATTCTGATAGCTGAGTGCTATCAGAGATTCTCAACCTGCGGCCCACAGGCTGTTTGCGGCCCATGCTGCCATTTCATGTGGCCTCCCCCCCAAAAAAAACACCCTACCTGTTTGTTTTAGTCCAGAGCTGGAGCAACACAGTTTAGAACAGTAGTTTCCAATGTGGGGCACACGTCCCACAAGGGGACTACAATTTCCAGAAGCCTAAATCAGTACATTGGCTGATCAGTGCTTTAGGGAATAGACTTAGGTTTCTGGGAATTGAAGTCCAAAACCCAAAGGTTGGGAAGCACTAGTTTAGAAAATTTTTAAACACTTGTAGCCAGCAAGTATTGACTTGGAAGAAGGAAAAGTGAGTCTATAAGACAGGGGTTCCCAACCTAAGGCCCATGGGCCAGGGCCAGCCCATGGTACCATTCCACGTGGACCCCCACCCCTTTAAGGGCATTCAAGGAACAAAATGGCTACCCCTTTGAAACTGTTGGGAGAAAATGGCCACCCTGTTGAATCCAGCACTTAAGAAGTATTCTGACCAGCAGGATTGGGTCAAACACAAGTGATCAGCTCAGGAAACTGGACTTGGGAAACATGTACAAGGTGGCCAGCTTATATACAGTGAGAATGGCAGTTACACAGGTGGATACATTTCGGCGGGCTTCCGGAGAAGCGGGAAGTTTGTACTGATGAATCAGCTATTTTGACAGTAGTTTGAAATTGGCGCCTTTGCAAAATGAGCACTATTCCGCCACAGACTTTACGGCGCTAATAGTGACTTTAATAAATAACACTTGGGCACAACATTCCTCCCCCACTAGCGAGGAACCCACTCTCCCAATCTTTTTGGAGGACCACAGGTCTGTTTTGGGCGCCCGAGATTCTCAGGATTTAGGGAAGGGGTCACTGGTTGTCTAGGAGCTCTGGGCCTGTGGGATAACTCGCTGGACTACCTAGGCATGCTAGGTCTTTGAGAGGGTTCTCTAGGACCTAGTATAGGTTCTGGAGCTGTACCTGTAGAGCGAGGGCAAACCTCTACCGCAGACTCAGTGGGGACCAGTTCTGGGGAACTTTCTGGGGAGGGTGGTACCTGCAAAGGGTCACTTGGCAGTGGCTGAGTGAACATCTCTTCCTCCAGATTGAAGTCTTGAGCCTCAGGCTCTTGAAACTCACTTGCCACCAGATCTGCTTCTGTTGTGGCATTTTGCCCCGGGACCCAGGGGTGCATTTGATCCGTGTGCCTTCTCCAAATGGTATCATTGTCCATAAGGATTTTATATGAATCAGGTCCTGTTTGTTCAAGGACCTAACCACCCAACCAAGGGGAACCTGGTGCATAGTTGCGACAATGGACAGCTTGCCCAACTGGGAAAACATTCGTACTACTGACATCTATGTTGAGACCTTTGTCTTCTACACGAAGTGGGTCTAAATGGTCAAGAACCATAGCCAATCACCTCTTCATTAAGAGGTCTGAAGGGAATAAACCCGAAGCCAGAGGAGTAACCCTGTAAGCTAGCAGAAATTGGCAAAGCTGCAATTCTAAATTCCCTGTTCCCATACGCTTCAGTGCCTCCTTTATGGAGTGAACCATTCTTTCTACTTGCCAGTTTGTGGCAGGGTGAAAAGGGGCAGCAGTGATATGCCTTACACCGTTTCAGCTAAGGAAATCCTGGAATTCCGCTAACATGAAAGTTGATGTGTTATTGGAAACAACAATGTTGGGCAACCCAAAAGTACAAAATCTGACGAATTGTGACAGCTGACGAAGTCCCAGATACAGGCATTACCTCTAACCATTTAGAGTATGAATCTACAATAAGCAGGAAAGTGGCTCCCCTGAAGGGGTCAGCGAAGTCGATGTGGACTCATGACCAGGGCCCTTTGCGGTGTCCCACTCCCTGGTGGGCTGGTGGTTTCCTCCAGCCTGGAGGACTGGCTCTCTCGACAGCGGCCAAGCCTTGATATTTAAGTCGAGTCTAGGCCACTACAAATAACTCCTGGCAAGCGCCTTTGAGCGGACAATGCCTGGATGACTAATGTGCAATGTGCATAAAACCTTATCCCGTAGTGTAGGCAGAATTACCACTCTGTCCCCTCACATCAAACATCCCCTTTCCAATGACAGTACATTACATTTTGTATAATAAACCTTGAATTCTTCAGAGACCGGTGGCGATGGCCACCCTTTCTGAACCCGTGAGACAACCTTCATTAAAAGGGGATGCTTCCTTGTAGCAGAAGCAATGTCTTTGGCAGACACAGGTGGGGGAATCTAAAACCTCTAACATGAGGACCTGATGGTCTGAACCAATCTTGCCCACCATCTCCACAGGGGATCTAGATAGGGCATCTGCATTGGAGATACTGGCACCAGGCCGATGCTGTAGAGTGTACTGATATAGTTGAAGGAACATTACCTAATGAAGCATTCTAGGAGACAATATCTGGGGTGGGTGGGTAGGCTTGTCAGGCATGAAGATGCCCAGTAGCAGCTTGTGATCTGTGATGATCATAAAGGGCCACTTGTAAATAAAGTCATGACATTTTTTGGTACCTGCAATAATCGCAAGAGCCTCCCTGTCAATCTGGGCACACCTTTTCTCTGTATCTGTCAGAGATCTCAAGTAGTAGGCAATTGGCACCACTCTCCCTCCCCCCAGGTCATGGCAGAGCAAGGTCCCTACCCCTACAGGGGAAGAATCACAGACAAGAATGACCGGTTTACTCGGGTCAAAGTGTGTGAGGACGGCGTCCAAAGTAAGAAGCCTCTTAACCTCCCGAAACACCTTATCCTGTGGTGCCACACCATCTGTTTCCTAAGCAGCTGGTGCAGTGGGGTAGCCACGGTGGTCCTTTGAGGTAGAAATGAATGGTAGAAATTCAAAAGCCCCAGAAATGCTTGCAATTCACTTTTCAAAGTCGGACGCTTCACTGAAAACTATGCACCTTAGAGTCAGAGGGCTTAACGCCTTCTGGGGTAACCTTGAAACTCAGGAAATCAATTTCAGTAGCAAAAAAACAGCATTTTTCTTTCTTAACTCTAAGACCGGCATTTTGGAAATGTTCAAGTACTTTACCCAATTTTATGGCAAGATCCCCCTATCTTTCCCAGCGATCAATATGTCATCAAAATATGTCATCAAAATATGGCAAAACACCAAGGAGACCATTTTCTACTAACCCTTGGAATATACCGGGTGCTGCATTGATACCAAATTGCAATCGTTTAACCTTAAACACACCCTTATGTGTGGTAATAGTCTGACATAAAGCAGATTCAGGAGTGACAGGCAATTGGTGATATGCCTGCGCCAAGTCCAGTTTGGCAAAACAGTGTCCTCCATAAAGTGTAGCCAGCAGGTGACTTACAACTGGCACGAGTAAGAATATAGGCATATTGCTTTATTAATAGTACATTTGTAATCTGCACAGATGCGGATGTCCCCATTGGACGTGATTGCAGTGACGATTGGAGTTTCCCATGGAGCTGAGTCCACCGGCTCCAAGATACCATCAGTACGTGAATGACACTCAGGTGTACATCTTGACCCCTGGTGATCTCAGTGATGTGGTCAAAGTCTTGTCCAGATGCCTGGAGGCTATTGGGGTCTGGATGGGGGACAATGGGCTTCAGCTGAAACCTAGCAAGACCGAGTGGCTATGGGTTGGGGGTCTTGGGTTATCCAGTGAGTTACCTTCTTTGGTCTTGGATGGGGCAGTTTTGTCCCAGACAGACCCGGTGTGCAACTTGGGGGTCCTCCTGGACTTGCAGCTGCTGCTGGAAGAACAGTTGGCGGCTGTGGCCAGGAGGGCTTTTGCTCAACTTCGAGTGATTCGCCAGTTGCTCTCGCTCCTGGATCGGGACTCCTTGCTCATGGACACTTATGCTCTGGTCACCTCCAGGCTAGGTTACTGTAATGCGCTTTACATGGGGCTGCCCTTGACAACCATTCAGAGGCTACAGCTGGTTCAGAATACGGCTGCCCGGGTGGTGATGGGGTGTGGACGTTATGCCCATGCCTCCCCACTACTCTGGGAGTTGCACTGGTTACCAGTTTGCCTGCGGGTGCAATTCAAGGTGCTGGTTTTGACCTTTAAAGCCCTATGTGGCAGTGGGCCAGGATACCTGAGAGACTGCATTATCCCAAGAGTGTCTGCCCGTCCAACCAGAGTGGACCGGAGGGGATCCTTGTTGGTACCTTCAGCTAGAGAGGCTCGCCTCTCTGGCATGCGGAGGAGGGCCTCCTCCGTGTCCGCACCAACCCTCTGGAACCTCCTTCCAACAGAATTGAGGCTACAGACAGAATTGTTGCCTTTCAGGAAAGGAGTGAAAACCTGGCTGGCAGGGCAGGTGTGGGGCCCTAATGGGAATACGGCCCCAGCCTGTTGGCTTATTTCCAACTAGAGCTCAACTGTCCCCTTTTTTTGTGTTGTGTACTGTGGTATTCCTCCATTCCCTATTCCCTTTTTAGTCTTTTATGTGGGGTGGGAGTGGGAGGGTGGGTTGGTGGGTGGTTGAGTGAGGGTTTTATTCTGATTTGTTATATTTTACTGTGTTTTATCTGTTTTTAACATTGTGCGCCACCGTGAGTCAGGTTCCCCTGAGTGGGCGGCATAAAAATCTAAGAATAAATAAATAAAATAAATAAGGTACCTTGGCATGCTGGCGGCACACTCTGGCAATGAGCCCCCTTTTTTCACAACAGTGACATTCAGCAGATTTGAATGGGCATTGGGTGCGGAGGTGTCTTCTCCTGCAACCCCAGCATGGTGCAACGGTGCCTTTGGACTGAGTGAAGTTCCTACGATGGACCTTAGTGATGTCATCCCCCTCTTCGGAGCTGACTGAAGATGCTGACGGGCTGGATGTGCGCTGTTGCTGGACAGATGACACCCTCTGGACTTGCACAGCGGACATGGCTTGGAGAAATTGGACCCTGGCGGTGGCAACTTCAGCCGCCTGAGCCTCTTTGAGGACTTGAGCAAACAACAGTGTCCCTTTTCATATGGCGACATTGTGTAGCCTCGTCCCTGAGGCCTACAAGGAGCTGGTCGTGAAGATCAATGTTGAGGTTTTCCCACTTGCAGGGAACTGTGGCGTGGCGTAGAGCAGCCACATAATCTGCGACTGATTCACCGGCCCTCTGGTCTCTCCTGTAGAAAGCCACTCTAGCAGGGAAAATTGAAGTTTTTGGCCTGAAATGGTCCCGGAGGACGGTCAAAATGTCTCTCAGAGGGGTATCTTTCAGCATCCTGGGCAGAAGCAAGTCTGTGATCAGCTTGAGCATGGTCAGCTCGCAGTGAGCCAGGAATGCAGCCTTCTGCAACCCCTTGTCTGCTATTTTCTGTGAAAACACGTAGTTGTCGAACTGGACCTCATAATAGGCCACGAGTCTGGTCTGGAGGTATCGAATGGCCTGAATGAAGCAGGAATGGCGGCAGCCATTGTGATCCCACCTTCATCACCAATGTTGAGTCCGGCGCTTAAGAAGTATTCTGACCAGCAGGATTGGGTTAAACACAAGTGATTTATTATCAGCTCAGGAAACCTGACTGGGGAAACATGTACAAGGTGGCCAGCTTATATACAGTGAGAATGGCAGTTACACAGGTGGATACATTTCGGCACGCTTCCGGAGAAGCGGGAAGTTTGTACTGATGAATCAACTATTTTGACAGTAGTTTGAAATTGACGCCTTTGCAAAAGGAGCGCTATTCCACCACAGACTTTATGGTGCTAATAGCAACTTTAATAAATAATGCTTGGACACAACACCCCCCCCCCCATCATGCAGGCAGGGTAAAATGGCTGCCCAGCCCTCTAAACTGACTGAGAGAGTGTGACCTGGCCCCCAGCTTGAAAAGGTTGGGAACCCCTGCTATAAGGCTAAACCAGCTTCCCATGTTCAGTTTGCATAACATGGTTTGCAACTTTCACTCAGTTTGCAAGAATACCATATATTTGATCCAGTCCCTGGCAGATTCGAAGACTGCATCTGAGGGACCCCTAGGGCTCAGTGTTGGAGCAGTGCAGTGAAATGGAAGAAAAAGTAAGATATTATGAATAAATAATGTAATATAGACATGGGAAATGCTTGGAAGATGAATTCAGCTATGAATATATTAAGAAGTATTAAAGCCCTATATGGTAGTGGGCTAGGATACCTAAGAGACCGCATCGCCCTAAGGATGCCTGTCCGTCCAACGAGAGTGGACCGGAGAGGCTCTCTGATTGTACCATCTGCTAGAGGGGCTCAGCTCTCTAGCACGAGGAGGGCCTTCTCCGTGTCCACACCGGCCTTCTGGAACCTCCTGCCAACAGAGCTATGTCTCCAGACCGAACTGCTGCCCTTCAGGAAAGAACTCAGAACCTGGCTGGCAGGCCAAGTATGGGATGCAGGTGGAAGGGTTGCCTCCGTGGGGTGGTTGGTTTAGTGGAAAACCTCCCCCTTCGGTACCTTCGGTCCCTGCACCCTTTTAAAGGGGGTGGGTAGTTTTAATTAGTTTTTAACTATGTCATTTTTATATATGATTGTAAACTGCCCTGAGTCGGCCTTGGCCAAGTGGGTGGTGAAGAAATCTAACTAACTAATAAATAAATAAACAGCTTTGAGCATGCAGCAGATTGTTGTCCTATTGATACACTGGGTATGCAGGCATAATCTAAGCTGTTGCAAAGAAGGTGGAGTTGTGTGTGTGTGTGTGTGTGTGTGTGTGTGTGTGTGTGTGTGTGTGTGTGTGTGTGTGTGTGTGTGTGTGTGTGTGTGTGTGTGCCATTTCAGGGACTCCAGTTGTGGGAGGCACGGGATTTCATTTCATTGGTCCAATCTGGCCACCTCCCCAGTTTAATGCCTTCCAAAAGTAATGGACTACTATCCTGTTAATCTCCACTGAGAATGGATAGTGGTGAGAAGTCATGAGAATTGTAATTCAAAACTTCTGAAGGGCACCAAGTTGATGAAAGCTGCCCATTTATGTTCCCTCTACATGCTGAGACTGTGACTATATGTGGCTCTCCAGATGTCACTGGGTTGTAAATCTCAGTGGTGGGTGTTGCAACCCAGCAACATCTGCAGGGCAACATGGTGGTATCCGCTTAAAGGGACTGTTGCAGTTTGCAGGGATAATATCATCAGTTGGGTGGTGGGAAGAACAGAAGATGGAGGTAAATGAATAGCTGTTATGTAAGGTTAACTTGAAGCAGGAAATATTTGTGTGGGTATGTCACACAGATATGAAATGCTTACGATGTAATCCCAACCACGAGGAAGTCAGTCTCATCATCTTCATGGGACTTACCTCTGAGTAAAGATGCAGAAAGTCTGTATTATTAAGCCAGATCTTTGCATTGTATCCTAAATAAATAAATAAATAAATGAATATCATAGGTAGAGAATGTGTTTGTTTCCAAGTATCCTTGGACTCTAACTCCCATCTGATTTTGCCAGTACTGTAATGGTGAATGGTGATAAGGAACGCTTAATGTCAGCTGAAAACCAACAGGCTTCTTGCTGTGCAGCCAGAGGTTGAGAGGTCAAGTTCCTCACTCTGCATCCCAGAAGAGCCAACTTGTGTAGCCTTAGGCAAGTTGCACAGTCCCAGGATTTCCTCAGAAGAAAGAAATTGTAAACCACTTCTGTATATTCTCTATATAGAAAACGCTGAATAGGAATGTCATAACTCAGAATTGACTTGGCAGTACACAATTCTATTATCATTTGAAATACCAGGACTGAGGGAAGGCTACTGAGAATTGATTTGGTCAGGCAGGAAGCCATTCAACAGAATGGCAGAGACAGTGGCTTCCCCCAAAGCTAGCATGCATATGTCTTCATAGGCCAGCAGAATGTGAGATTTGAGAGAAAGATCTTTGTGTAGGGAATCTTTGATTCAGATCATACCTTAGCCACTTACTCAATGTGTAGCCTTAAGCAAATAATTCCCCAAATAACATAGAAATTGCACTGCATCTCTCCAGCTTCACCTGACCTGGAACATGGAAGATAATAGCACCACAGAATCCTTAGAGTATGTGGCTCCTTATAGAGCTAACATGAAAAGGGCTAGGTCTCTGCTTCCATAAAGTTTAAAATTGTAGAGATCCCTCAGATCTGACATGAAGGCCTAATCAGGGCTTTGGAATGTATCCCAATTCAGTCCAGAATAGACTGACTCTATCTGTGATCCCCCTCTGAGGCAGCTGGAAAGCTTTGATTTTCACTGAAAAACCATAAAAGTTGTAACCTTTTGGGTTTTGCACTAGTTATGTGAAATTTGTAGACAAGTTGGAGGGGGATAAGCCTGTTTAATTTCAGACAGGTGGCTTTAGGGCTTCATGTACTGGTTATCTTTACAGTTTGTTTTTATTAAAGAAAAGACAAGAATGAAGTGATTTGTGCCCCATCTGTTCTGTGCTTCAAACACAAATCAACCTGCAATTTAATATTGGATTGCCTGGAGCTCAATTTCAGTCACAAATGAACCTGCAAATTCACTTTTCTTCTGAACCCGGACATTCCATTTTTATCCAGACCTCATATAAATAGTTTCAATTTCACTGACATTTAAATTTTCTAAGTCTGAGGTTTTTCCCATTTGAAATATATCACCTAAGATTTTGGGTAAATTATTCAGAAAATGCACTGAAATTCAAATTCACTTACCTGCACTGCCGAAATGCAGGAAAAATTACTATGTTGTGCTGCCTCCTACATATGTTAATGATGAAGAGCCTCTTGGAAAAGAAAATAGTGATAAGAAGTAAACCCTTATGTGATTGAATACATGAACCCAGACTTAAGCACTGAAAACAATTAGCATAGTTTATCCTAGATTCATTTAAAAAATAAAAATAAACCAAAAAACCTTGCAAATGTTTTTTCATGCTGCATATGAAGAAGCTGATGTACTGTATTTTGGAAATTTCTTAGAAACTACAAAACGAAACAAAATTTTCAATGTTGTTACACTGGGGTGGGTGCAGCTACCCCCAGCCAGCCTTGTGTGTGTGTGTGTGTGTGTGTGTGGCGAGCATCCACATACACAAAACAAGTAGACATCACTATTAATGAAGCAATGAGTGTAGTGACAGGATGCCTCAAATAAATAACACTAGCGGAGAAAATATATCCTCTTATTGGTATCACTCTACCTAAGGAGAGAACTAGCAGCAGACGCCAAGAGAACTAAGCAAGAGAAGGACCTTCACCATCCTCTGAATGGATATGTGCCTTAAGTTCACTGGCTCAGATCTAGGAAGAGCTTTACGGCAAGAAGAAACATTATTGAGGGTACACAAGTGCAAAATCATATTAGAAGATGAAGGATGGAGCGCACTGGACAAGGAATAACATTAAAGGGTGATATGGTTGAGGAACTCAACCTCCCTACATCACATGGAGGACTCTGAATAGGTTGAGGATTGGAGTCCCTAAGTGCAAGACCAACATACAGTACTCAAGTGGAGCCTGCTGGCAGACAACAATACGTTGTGTGAATGTGGAGAGATACAGAATCTGTCTCATTTACTGGCCTGCCGATTACTACCAGAAACATGTAATGATGAAGGATGAATTTTGGCCAACAACAAAACCAAGAAAGTGGCTTCATTTTGGCAGTTCAAAGTTTGATCTGGACACAAAAGAAGAAGTTACCTTCCAGTTTCTGCCAGTTTCTAAGTGAACCAATAGCTGTTCTTTGCATGTTGTCTAGCGCAGTCCAAAGGGTATAAACTCCACGGAATGTATGCCTTGTGAAGAGAGGTGTTAAGGAAGAGAGGAAGTTGGCAATACATATCTGTTTAAGCAAGGAATTTCATGCAGGGGAGGAGCAAGAGGGAATTAGTAAAACTCTTAGATACCAGTCTATGTATAAACATGTCTAGTGTCCAGATGGGGAAAGAATTCATTTAGTATGCATTCTGAATCGAACCAGAATAACGTGCACCTCCTGAACTAATATGCCAACAGGAATGTTATTACCCTTCAGTTCTCACATTTCTCCCAGTTTTGTGATACAGTTCTCTAATTTAATAATGTTTACACAAATGTTTACATTAAAGGCAACTGTATCCAAAGGCATATATATTAAAGAGACTAGATGCTCACATGCATCTAAAATTTAGTGTGACTGGCAATGCGTATGATTTTTTCTGTGGATATCACTAAAGACATTTTCAAACTGGTGTGGGAATATAATGGAAAGAATTTATACTTGGAAAAATATATACCTGTTCTAGAAAGTGAAATGGCAAGATTGCCCATTTCTAGTATGGAGATGGTACACTGCTGATTACCAGCTGCTTCAGATACACAATAAAAGGATGGGCAAAGTGTTGCTCAAAGACCACACGTAGCCTCTTTTGTCTCTTTGTGGCTGCTAGGATAACACCCCCTTCCACCCCCCCTCAGATTCCAGATGGCTACTTTCCAACATAGAGTTTTGGATTCAGTGGATCTTTGATCTGATTTGCTAAAACAATATTTCCAGTGTTAATATGGGCAAAGTGTGTACATTTGGGATTGCCCAGTTATTCCATTACTGTTTACATAGGATTGCATACTTGCCATCTGTGGCATTATGGAAGTTTTAGTCCATGCACTTGGAGGGCAGAGATCAGAAAAGGCTTTGCCACTTATCATCAAATAAATAGAAAGGTGGGAGAAAAAAACATTTTTTTCATGGCAGAAATTTACTGAATACCAAATATCATTCCAAATTGCTTTGTATTATTACAAAGCTCTTGTAAAAGTATGTAAGCTTCTTGTGGCTGAGCATTTGATGGAAAAGACTTTCTTTATGCAAATTGCACAAAACAAAAGTCAGCTTTCCTTGTTCCTTGAGAGAACTGTGTCCTGGCTTTTGACAGTTTCTGGTAAGCCTGTGGTAAATAGCTGGTTCGTAGGTTCTCTGAATTATTTGAAAATCCAATACAGAAATTAATCATGGTTAGCCAGTGTTTGTATAATTAACCAAGTCTCCTTCTTTTCCTTAGAAAAAGCAGAATGGTATATTGATTTCCTTTTGTTCGCTGATCCCTCCCTATTCAGAAATTATTACCCCTCCCCCTCCAAATTACCTTAGCCTGGCTCACCAGTAAGATCTCTAATTGTTTAGAGTAGGGGTTCTCAACCTTTTTAAGCTGTGGGCTGGAACAGCTGTGGGCTGGAACATGCCCCCTCTGACAGCTAAGTGCACCAGACTGGTGGTTCCCCCCACCATAAATGCTGCCGTAAAATGTGTCCGCGGCTGTTGTAAATGTGTTTACAATGGCTATGGACTCATTTACAGCTGTAGTAAACACGTTTATGATGACTGGGGACTCTTTTACGGCTGTCATAAATGCATTTGCAATGGCCATAAATGAGTCTGTAGCTGATTCCAGTGATGGTGGTGGCTGGAGCAATGTTGGGGGCTGGATTATTTGGCATTGTGGGTCAGATCGGGCCTGCGGGTTATAGGTTGAGAACCCCTGTTTTAGAGACTGGTCAGATTTATACACTTGTGAAGGTTTGGATTCATCAGCAGCTGTGGTGGCTCAGTGGTTAAGAACTCACCTTGTTAGCTAGAAGGCCGGCAAGTTGGCAGTTTGTGACCTGGGTACTGCATGACAGATTGAGTGCACGTCTCTGTCCCAGCTCTTGGGAATATAATAATAATTACAGGTCAGAAGTTATTTTGCGTTGAAAGGATTTTTACTGGAGAAACTCAGCTCAGGAGATGACCGAATGTGGCTCCTTTCATGTCCCCAAGATCGTTTCCCACTAAAGTGGTCCCTATTTATCTACTTGCAATTTCTTGTTTTCGAACTGCTAGGTTGGCAGGAGCTGGGACAGAGACAGGCACTCAATCTGCCATGCAGTACCTGGGTCTCAAACTGCCTACTTGCTGGCCTTCCAGCAAACAAGGCGAGCTTCTTAACCACTGAGGAAAGGAGTCTCATTTGGGCGTCTCCCTGAGTGGAGTTTCTCTTGAAAAAATCCTTTCAACCCAGATTAATTTCTGACACGAAATTATTATTATTAATAGCAATTGTCCAAGCACTGAATTTATCCCTATGCTGTCCTGCATAAAAAGCTTTTGATTATTTCTTCCTGTTGTTGCTGATATTAGAGTTTCACTGTTCTCCGGACCCTGGAATTAGGGTATATTGTTAATTTCATGCTAAAAAAACACACTCAGACTCCATGTGATCAAGATGATCCTTCCATTCTTCCATCCATCCCTCCTTCCTTCTTATAGCAGCATAAAAACTGATATGATCTGACATTACACAGAAGCAGATCTATGAGTAGAAATAATGTAAGTTTAGAACATATGGCCTTTGGGGGGGAGGGGGTCTAGTTTAACCAACTGCTATAAAGATGGCTGTCAGAAATATTGCCAAACTTGAAAAATTAAATACAGGTATGTTTCTCTCAGCTTGCTTCACTCTTGCCTTTACATCACCCACTCAGCCTGCTCAAACCAACTTTTGGGCTTCCTCCTTTCACTTTGCAGGTAGTTGTGAGTTCACTATCCACAACTCCAAGGTGAATTGCTACAATTGCTTGATTTTCACCTTTTCTCATAAAAAATATGTGATGACTAAGGGAGCTTTTAATTACTGTATGGGATTACATAGTCCACACAGCCATATGATCTGGGAATCTCAATGAAATTAAAGTGTTTTTTGAGCAGACATGTGTAGGAGTTTACTATCAAAACATTTCACACCAAGGGACAGGTAAACAAATTTCAAAAGCATGCATGTATGATATGCTTTTAGTACATCATTTAGTCATCACCCTGCAGAAAGTTCTTGGAAGAGCAACACGCTAATAGTTTGACTGTCAGTTTCTTCATCCACGTAGGTACCTGTGATATATTTTGAGCTGTCTTATCAAATGCCCCATTTTTGTTATATTTTAGATGGTCTCCTAGTTACTTGCAGAGAAAAAAAGTATCTCTGATTTTATTTTTAGATCATTTAGCAGAAATTAACATTCTGACTCCCCCAAAAGCAACAGCTATAAGGAATGTCACCACAGTAAACACATAAGACACATTTCTACTGGCTCTTTGAATGCACCTGCATTTAATCTGTTAGAACATTTGGGTCACTAGACCTTAATCCACACAATTCTTTCTTCATATAAGCATTGGTCAGTCAAATCTACACATCAATCAGAAGAGAACAACAGAGCTGTGAGATCACAGGCTTATGTTGCACAATGTCAGACTCTATAGGGAAGAAATCATTTTCAAGTACTGCTTGACTTGGAGGAGGGGAAATCCCTACAAATATTTTTTTTTAGCAGAGCAGAGAAAAAACACTGACAGTCAACACATTGCCTCCTATTTAAGTATTTTTTTAATTTGTAGGAAGTTCTTTGAGGAGTATGCAAAACATGATCTTCCACATACTGTAGCTCAAAGTGTCAAAGTGCATACCAATTGGAACATCTCATTTCCACTTCATTGGGTCATCTAGCTCTGAGTCTTTATGACAGTGTAACTTTACCTTGATGAGATGGTGAATATATCTTTATCTTGGCTATCTTCTTTTGGCTGCACATTGCATATCTTGTAATTCTTTAGCATCTTGTGTAGTTATTGACTGTTATTAAGTGGAACCTGGAACAAACTATGGTATTGCTGCATGCATTCTATGGATTAAGGTATCCAGCCAGCCATGCCATACTCCTTGACACCATTTCATTCCCGCTCTTCTCTAATTTTCCATATCCCATCTGTTATGTCTGGCCCTTATAAGCAATAGTCCAGACAACGATGAACAGAACAGCAACAAGTCTTTATTCAACAGTCTTTTCAGGTTAAGCTTACAAGGCGCTCCGGATACAGAGATGGCTATAAAATCCCATGAAATCAGTCCCTCCGGAATCTGCTGTGTAGGAGGCAAGGACTAGCTACACCAGAAGCCATAGCATAGTGGAGGAGACCCAGGCTTAGTACGTTGCTGGCTACCTGTGCGGAATGGGTATTATAGATCTGGTTCGGCCCCACCCTTGTTTACTCGTGGGGCTTATATAGTGTCTCTCCGGCAGTGGCTCCTTGATACAAAGTAGCAACCCACCAAATAACCGTAACTAACCAATCATAACAGGGTATATATGTAATTAACCAATGGGGAACAGGATCCAAAACTGTAACCAATCACAGGGTTTGAATTAGCATAATGAGCACGCCCTAGGACGTGGGTTTCGCGCCCTTTTCGGCTCCTAATTTGGATGGCGGGAAACTGCCATTTTCTTCCTTGCAAGGCGCTACCTGCACAACTTGCAATAGTGCCTTAATACACAACACCCTCCCAATAGCTAATCAAGTGTGTGTCTACTAAGCATATATCTAAATTCATATTCCTCAATCCTTATTGGGCTGGTTTTGCCATCTACTATTTTCAGTTACTGTATATTTTGGGAGCTCTGAAATGAATTTATAGTACTGTACCATTTGGGCTACATAAAGATCCAGTATCATAGAAGTGTATTTGCTTTTTTAGTAGAGCGCAATTACGGTTGCTTTGGAAGGCAATTAGTTTTAGACATGGAACAAAGAAAAAGGTGAATGCCTTTGTTTCTAGCTTTAAAAAATGGTGTCTAGTGCTACTCTCTTTGGTCTAGAGCCAGAGAGCTTAACATAGAGGGATACCTAGAGTATTTTGCACTGTAGCTGATACAATATATAATTATAATTTATAATGTTTTCATGTACAGGAGCTTAAAGGCTTCCAAGCTTTTTCTGGGAGGTTGATTGTCATGAGAAAACTCCCCAGGAGAGCTTGTTGGCTTCCACTATTTGAAGGGGGAGAGAGAGAAGAAATTAAAAGAAGTGAGAGCTGCAATCGCTCAGTACAGGTTTTACACCTAATGGCTGACATCCAGTTGTGGAATTATGCAAATGGCATATGTTTTAGATGCAAATTTCCAGAAGTTAGGAAATCTCTGTAGACCTTACATGTTACATTCTGACTCATGCTACTCAATGTGCAACAGATAACTTCTAGGGATGTCTTAATTTATGGCAATTTCCTCCCCAAAGGTATGCTATTTGGAAAACTGTACAACAAGATTCCAGCCAGTGGGTGTATATGGAAAGAAATCTCTCCATGGCAAAGGGGCAAGGATTCACTTGTTTGGTAGTATTTGTCTTTTGTGGATCCCTTATATTCAAAGAAGGCAGCAGTTGATCTCTCTCGGCATTCAGCATTCCTATGGGCAATGGGTGCTAATCAAGGACAGCGGACGCATATGAAGAGGAATGTGGTGTGCCATAATTCCCTCTCACAAAAATGGGACAGAAGTAAAGGATGCCCTTGCTCAAAAGCCAGTCGTATCCGACTCTAGAGTTCAGTGCTCATCTCTGTTTCAAAGCTGAAGAGCCAGTGCTGTCTGCTTCTGCAGACGTTTCTGTGGTCATGTGGCAGGCATGACTAGACACCGGAGCATTGGAGAAATGTAATTGCTAATTGCCAAGTGAAGATTGCTTTCTGGGGAGGGGAGCGAGGAAACTAGGTCCTTTGGTTTGGTGTCGAAACTTGAGAGCACATGCACTGAGTGGGGGAGGGGCACGTACTCCGCACCACCATTCCCCCTTCCCCCCTACTCCCAGCAGCAGGAGCCTCGGATGCAAAGGGGCGGGGGGGGGGAGGGAGATGGGGAGGAGGGGAAAAAACCCAGCCGCAGGCATGACTAGACACTGGAGTGCATGGAACGCTGTTTACCTTCCCACCGAACTTGGTCCCTATTTATCTACTTGCCATTTCTTGCTTTCAAACTGCTAGGTTTGCAGGAGCTGGGACAAAGACGGGAGCTCATTCCGTCCTGCAGTATTCGGTCGATGCCACAAGGTATAAAAGCTCAAGCATGCCCCCCCCCCCCCAAACACACACTTCTTGTTCACCAAGCTGCTACCACCTGCTGGTCATTCCAATAGAAGTGCAGGAAATTTGGTGATTTGGAAACTGTGAATTTTCAGTATTTTGTATGGAACTGTGTGGGACAGTTACAAAATGTGAATTTCATGGTTTTCCATGGCATATGGCAACTCTATGTGCCAGGAGAACATAGCTGCGGTTTCCTGGTTTACCAGCCTAAGTCTTGTGTGCCTGCCTCACCTGATATTGGAACACTAGGGAGGGGTGGAGGGTCTGTGGGTTGGAGCTTGTGAAACAGAGCACACAGCATTGGAACACCATCTGGTGAGCAATGTGTGCATAAAGACACAAAAGGACACATCTTTAGCCCATAAGGGTATCACGGATTTGCAAGTGCTGAACTCTGACCTGTAAAAGAAAATTGAGGTAAGCCTGAAAATATGTGCTGATTTCCCCAGTTAACATGCTTGCGGTAGAGAGGTGGGGTCGCGTTCAGTACAGAAATCAATCATAAGTTACTGTTTAGGATTCTTTTCCCCCACTGTGAAATCCTCCAGGATTTCCTTACATAAAGAAACACACAGTGGAATGTATCATTCTTTGACATCATTGATTCCATTAGTCTCATGGAAGCAGTGATGTCATGAATTTTCTTTCTCCGCAACTCCTGCTATCTGTGTAGGACTGAGAAGGACAGCAAAAAGCCGTGGGATTTTGACAAGACTTTAAAAGCACCCTGAGCATATTTTGAAGGGAGAAAAACATACTGCCGACAGCCTTTGTTCGTGACACCATTCAGGAACCAAATATGAATTGGCTCAGTTTCTCTTGCAGCTTTCCTAGTGAGCCTGACAGCTACTTTTGGAGTGAAGTTGGCAGACATCTGGAGACAGCTTCTCTCCCCCCCACTTTCCCCCTTTCTTCATTTCAGTGCCAGCACATCCTTGGCAGGATAAAATAGCCTTCCCTAACTTAGTACCTCTCAGATGAATTGAACTAGTGCTGTGCTGTACTGATTAGGGATGATGGAAGACTGAGTCCATTAGAAATGTTGGAAGGTATAGTCCAGAACATCTGAAGGCCATCTAGGAATTCTGAGAGCAGCAGCAGAAGCAACAACAACAAAACACCATTTCCAAGCTCTCAGCTGGAAGTCTATGTCTCTGGAGGACTTTTCCAGCTGTTCCTCTGCTTCTGAGCCTAATTCCAGATACATACTTTACACTCTTGAAATGGGGTAGGGATCCATGTTCAAGGAGCATCTGCTTCTATAACAATCTGCCCAAGGAATAGTGAGAATTTCTTCTTAAGTCTTTCTTCAGGTATCTTTTGTGTCACAGGGAAAGATAGAGAAGGTCTTTCTCATGCAAATACTGGAGCCTTCTTAAAGAAGCCTGTATGTTACCTATGTTACAACATTTCTGATGACAGATAAAAACATTTTTATTTCCCAAAGAATTTGAATCTGCTGTTTCTTTGTGGAAACAGTCTCCTTCTAACAGTCTCACTTTCTCCCCCCCTTTTTTTTGCATATGTGTGATATGCAGTGATGCACTGCAAATGTTTACTACCTACTCTGTGGGTTGGCCAAATCTCTGGGTGTGGCCAAACCTGTGGGTGTAGCCAAACATCCTGCATTATGGGCTATGGAGGTGGGTGTGGCCAACCAAGTGGGCATGACCTGGGGGAAGTTTTGCTACTGGACTGGTTCTGCAGAACCTGACAGAACCTGCTGCAGTGCATCACTGGTGATATGTAACACAAAGTCACTGCTGAATTATGTCCACATTATGAATGAATGGTTATGAATAAATGGTTTCTAGATGATCCTCTCTTTAAGAGTGTTGCTCAGGTCATGCAGACTAAGGACTGTAGGTTCCTTTACTGCATCTTCTTCTGTGTCTAGGTCAGGCATGAAACTGCCAAAATGAAACCAACTTTGGGTGAATTCATTCCACAGTTCCTTTTGCTTGACCTAGTGTGAGAAAGAGTAGCCAACACAACATGGTTGCCATTGCCCAGGGTATGCTCGATTGTGGCTAAAACCCCCCACAATTTTCAAGGAGGCTCTCCATCTCTTCTCCTATTACCTTCAACTTTCCCTAATATCATTTGTCCGTTCCCTGTGAATTTTGCCTGCTCTTGTGATTTTTTTTTATAGGCAGGCAGTGGGACTAGACCAGTGTTTCCCAATCTTTGGTTTTTGGACTTCATTTCCCAGAAGCCTAAGTCAATTCCCCAAAGCACTGATCAGCCAATGTACTGACTTAGGCTTCTGGGAATTGCAGCCCCCCTTGCTCAAGTCACTAAGACGCTGACTGGGAAGCGGAAGGTCAGCAGTTCGATTCCCGAGTACTGCAGGACGGAAATGAGCTCCCGTCTTCATCCCAGCTCCTGCCAACCTAGCAGTTCGAAAGCAAGAAATTGCAAGTAGATAAATAGGGACCACTTTGGTGGGAAGGTAAACAGCGTTCTGTGCGCTCCGGTGTCTAGTCATACCTGCCACATGACCACGGAAACGTCTGCAGAAGCAGACAGCGCTGGCTCTTCGGCTTAGAAACAGAGATGAGCACTGCACCCTAGAGTCGGATACGACTGGCTTTCGAGCAAGGGAAACCTTTACCTTTACCTTTGGGGCTTGGGTTGGGAACCACTGGACTAGACGATTCTTAGGATGCTTTCCACCTCTACAGTTCAATCATTCTAGAAGAGAGTTGTAATTGAACAGCACTGGGGGGTCCCAGGTTCTTCTCTCTCCATTCTAGGGGATTACATACTAGGCAAGCATTTCTGCTCATTTTCCTCTTTTATGACTGACTGGCAAAGAAGGAATCAGAAGATCCCCAGGGGTTGTGAGGCTGAATCTCCTGGAGGGAAATCTGCCCTCTCAAGGACTCTGTGTTGAAATCTGTCTCTGTGGAAAGCACTTTGGTAGCATTGCCACTTTGGTGAGTCTGGCTAATGTTGGCACACCTCGCTGTTGCGTGGGCAAACATTGGCAGCCTAGGAAGCACCAGACGTGTGGAAAGTCCCATGCTCAGAGCTCAGAAAAGTTACGTTTTTAAAATTGCAGTGTCCAGAATACAACTTTGAGCATGGGATGAGATGAAAGCTGTAAATCAAAATAGTAGTACCTCTAAATTCTGCTCATGATTAGGTCAAAATGTGATCTAATTGAGGGATGAAAAGACAGTTAGCGGCTGGCCAGCACTCCATCTTTCCCTCCTGCTCTCACTCTGCATGTAGATGTGTACATAATCCTGGTGTTTGCCTGATTATGTTTATTGCTACAGAAACTTTCTCCAAAACTCTCTCCTTGCTACTGGCTCTGTGCAAAAGGCAGGTTCAGAGATCCATGTGCCAAGTGAGAACCGAACAGATGTCTATGTGCTGCTGGTTAGCCACTTGCAGTGCGTAGCACAGATTGCGTGTTTTATTTTGTCAGAGTATGTTGAAAGGAAGCCCCATTAATGTCCAAACCTGTGACAAGTAGATAAGTAGTCCCTATTACTTCTCCACTCCCATGTGCTCTTTCCTCTGTCTTTATTTCTCTCTAATGCTGGGCCCTCTCCCTGATTCTGAAAGGAATTTGATATCTGGCACATAATCTGGATTCCTAAGAACCTCAGCATTCATTTTAAAGCAGAAGGAACTTCATAACCCTTGCTAGCTGTGGCAAAGCATTTAAAATCTAGAGGCACTGTCTGTTGCAAACACCAGCATGAAAAAGTTTCTGTTCGGTGCACTTTCTATGCTTTTGCTCCACATCTGTCCTCTGTCCTACTCTTGTGACCACTTTACCCTTAACAAAGTTCTTTACATGTATGGGGAAAGAAAGAAAATAGCTTGAAGTCCTAATGCTTGTTTATGGCACATTTACTTGCTTTTCTTGCAGGTCCATGTATTCTGGATTTCATTTATACAGAGTTTTTTTTTAATTTGCCTTTTTCTTGGACTACAGCTGCTAGAACAGGGCCTCAGAGTTGTAGTAAAAAATAAAATAAAATAACTTTCCCAGACCCTGCATGGATACATGCCTCTCTTTCTCCCAGAATTTGAAAGATTGCAAATTCTGCCAAACTTTGTTTGTCTAAAGCAGGCATGTATGGAGTGTATAACAAAAAGAAGCATAGCTGAATTAACTGGAGACTTTTGTGTACTAATTTATCTGTATGAGCCCTGTTTAATCCATGGGACTCCATGTAGGTTGTAGTACCTTGCATTGTCTCCTGCCACCATGTTTATGGGTCTTGCTGGCTGGAGATAATGGAAACTGTAGTTCAACAAATCCATAGTGGTCCAGAATGGGGAAGGCTAGATATAGATGTTTTTGAGTCTGATTTTTGTCTCCATAATAAATCCTCTGTTTTGGATTTCTTTATTTCTTTCTGCTTCATGTTTTGAGATAAAGTTGCAGCATTTTGTTGTAACCCCGCTCTCTTCCAGAGTTGATTTACAGAAGCCAAAAATGCTTTTCACTGCTTGCTAACTTCAGCAGGGTTGAACCCCCTGGTCCTGTGGTGCCAGCATTTAGTTTTCAAAGAACAGGAATAAGAACTTGAGAGAGATCACTCCTTGAGATATTATTTTGGCAGAGACATTGTGTGTATACTGAGTACCTGGGGAATGAATGCTGAAAGGGCAGGGGGTAATGCAAGGAAGGGAATCCACCCCTCCCCATCCCTTTCCAGAATTACAAAAAATACCTGGGTCATGAACAACCTCAGTTCCTGATATATTTATTCCTGGTTCTTTTTGTATATTATCAGTTCAGGCACACAGGGGATTTATTTTATGTTGTGGGGATTTCCCCCTGTGCCTTTGTACTCCCCTTACTCCTGTCGAAAGTACATTGGTGGTAGATTGTGTTTGCCAATAATGCAAACCAGGTGCTTCCCCTTGTTTGAGTCTAACAACGTCAAACTTGTACAGCTGGCTCTGAATACAGTAAATCCTGGTGAGATGCTGCTGGTTGGGGTGGTCTTGAGAGGGAGAGCTGTTTGATTAATGCACAGGGCTTGCCATTTGGCTTGTGTTTTGTTTAGCACCTTGCACAACTAGAGCAGTGTAACTTCAAAATATTTGATGGACAAGTCATGTGTCTGACTTGCCAGCCCTGGGCTACTGCTAGGGAAAGCAATATATTCATGCTTTTAATGGTCATGGGTCAGTTCCTTTCTGCAAGGATAAGATAGAATAGTTTCTTAAATGCAGAGGTGGGCACCTCCAGTTGTTATGGCCTTCAACCCCACTACTCAGAAGCCCCAACCAGCATGGCAAGTGCTAAGGAATTGTTGGAGATGTAGACCAAAGAAGGTTCTAGTTGACTGTAGTAATTAATGCACTTGATCTGGAAAGGAAGGTTTCAGATACTTGAGGCCAAGCTGACTGGCTTTTGCCACTCTAGTGCATGTACAAGTGCATGTGCATGTATGTGCACACCCAAACATGCAGCTGTGGAGACCTGCTTTCATGCCACAGGATCCCTGGACATCAGGAAGTGTGTTTGAATGAAGCAGCCACAAGGACAGCCAAAGCATAAAACTTTCTTACCTACCTAGAACCAGTTACTAGTTTGAATGTAAAACTTCCAGAATCCGCCAGAGTATTCTGGCTTGAGTATTCTAGGATTTGTATTCCAAAACCAATCATTTTCCCAAGCCCTGCTGCACACATTTCAATGATGCCATTGAGAGTTCTCGGTGTGAGATAAAGACTGGCATTTCTCGAGAAAGGTTTGGAAATCACAATCAGTTAATGAATATCTCAATTCACACCATTTCAGGTTCAGTGTGGAATGTGTTTGTGAATAAATGTACTAGCTGTCATAAAGAGAAACTAGTTTCAGAAGACTATTGCATCAAGCTCACATATTTTAACTTGCCCAGCAGTCTGGGAAGAGCTCCAGCGGTGTAGATTCTTGATGGATTGACACTTACATACAGTATATGTTTTGCAAGGAGCTTGAAAAGTATTCCTTAGATTCTGACAGGATGGCAACAAATAAGAGGATCAAGGGGAAGAGATCTGACTGGGCAGGGGAGGAGTTCTGCCCCTCTAGGAAAAATATCTACAGCCAGGAAACTAAATTAACTAGCTGACTTTGGTCAACCACCAGCCTCTAATTCCCCAAAGGCTACTTTCAGGTTGGCTATGGTTTGCCAGACCCTACTAGATCTTGGCATGCAGTATTTAACCCTCCTAAAATATTTCCATTTTTTGTTGTTGCATGTAATAAATGCAATTTTGTTACTGATTCATTGCACAGGATCCAGAGCTCTTCCTTCCAGATGATGCATCTACTGAAACAGCACATTATGTTTTCCACACTCAGAGCAATACTTCGATGCAAATAACAAACCATTGGGCAATTCTGTGCCTAGATATGTAGTACACTTGTTACTGCTGGAAGGAATAGGCTTGTGTGAATTTCTACACTTGCCACTGCACAGTGATTGTGGCATTGTTTAGAGCAGGGATTCTCCAACTGCAGGCGCGTCCAGGGCAACTGCCCAGGGCGCCATACCTGTCAAGCATGGCTCCGGAGAATAAGGAACCTGCACAGTCCCCTTCTGTGCAGAACCCTTCTACGCATGCACAGAAGCCTTCTACACATGCGTAGAAGGGTTCTGCACAGCATAGGATGCACAGTAATTACTTCCCCCTGCCGTCAAATTATGGGATGGAGGTGGGAAAGTAGAGTTTGCGGTGCTGAATTATGGGAAATCCCAGCCAATCCGGGATACTTGACAGGTATGCAGGGCGGCACTTTGCTCGCCTCCCCCTAAGGAGATGGGCAGCCATTTTGTTGTCGGTGCTGGGGGCGTAGCCTTCCCTATATAAGGGGCTGGCTCTGTTCTCCCTCCGCCATTTTGTTGCTTGCTTCCAGCTCCAGTTGGCTGTTTGCCCACCCACCTGCCCTCAGTGTGATTCAGTTGGTTGTGTCATTACGGACCGGATTGGAATTTTTTGCTGGGACTCCTTATTGGCCTCGGAGTCCTAGTTTTTTTTGCCCCTCCCACACTGGTGTCTTAGATTCGTTATTTGCAGTGCTAGTTCGGTCACTTTTAGGCGTGTAGCATGGGAAGGGATAACAATCTGGTGTATTATAATATAAATTGGAGTTAATTGGGCATACAGGCCATATATTGGTTTAATTAGGCATATGGCCTTTGAGGAGATTCATAGGATTTGAAACGATACAGACAAAGCTGGGTAGCTTCGTATGGAATTTGTCAGGAGGGAAACATAATTAAGCCTAACTTAATTTGAGTAATAAATTGGTTATTGTAATTGGCTTGTTAAAAATTAGTTACATTCCCATGCTACTACCACAGTGCAGAACGCGTTACCATGCCACAGTTTGAAGGTTTAAATAAAGTGGCCAGTTATAAATCCAGCAAATGTGTCATCTCCTTCTTGGGGGGTATGTGGGCAATGTGGCCCATGTGCCAGATGCAGCCCATGGCACCATTTCATGTGGGCCCCCACAGCCTCCACCACTCCAGGAAGTGCCATGTGGTGGAGGAAGGGTAAAATGGCCATCCGGCCCCTGAAGCTGTCTGAGGGAGCGTGACCTGTCCCACGGTTTAAAAAGGTTGAGAACTCCTGGTTTAGAGAAATGCACCCTCCGTAGCCATCTCATGCCCATAGCATTTGGTGACAATTTGAGAAGTAAGTCGATTGTTTGTCTGCCTTCCTAGTCAGCAATGCCTCACCCTTTTGCAAATCATTGGCTTGCCCAGCATTTTTGTTTTGCTTCAGTTATTGAATACCCTGCGTTCAATGCAATGCTCAGCCAAGTCTGGCTCATAATTGCACAAGCTTAACGCTCACAGATCTGCAGATCAGTCAAGGCAGGAAGGACAGTTTGCTTGGCCGTTGCTGGCCAGTTGGCTGAGACAGAACCTGGTCATTACCCTGGTGGTTCATGGACCTCCTTTTCTTCATAATATCTGCCTTGAAGTTTTAGTATTAGAGTATACCCAGTTTGTTATGATTTTCATTGGCATGGCCAAGCTGACTGAATCTTGGGCTTTGTAGTTTGGTGAGGTACTTAAGAGTTCCCTCCTGTAGTTCAATAGAGAAATCTACATCTATACCTATAAATCTGAGCATTAACCATTGGAATGTGACAAAAGATCCTGCACCAGGCCATACTAGCCCGTACCGAGCATTCGTGCACTTGCCTGACCGGGGTTCGCAGGTAACTGTTGGGTTGAGAAATGCGACAGTGGGGCAGGAGACTCAAGAACGCACTCAAAGAAAAAGGACTTCAATTCCCAATGTTCCTTGTGGTGCGGCGCACCACAGTCAATCAGGTTGAGAGGTGCAAGCAAAAAGAACGTTGGGAAACATATCTCGGCCAATCGAAATCGAGCCGCATAAAAAAAACCGCCGTACGAACGCAAACCACAAACTGAAAACTACAAGTCGCAGCGTCCTGTGTACCGTGAGCATGCAGAACGCTGAGAAAGCCAGCATGCAAAAAATAAACTTACAAAACCCAATGGGAGTGCAAGTCCCCAGCAAGCAGACTCAGCACCTCACAGCCACGCAAAACACCACTGCGAAAAACCCTCCGTCCTTCTTTCCCGGAGCAATGGGGGGAGAGGGACTCTCTCTCCTCCACGCTACCCTGCCGAAGACACAGCAAGACCACTACTGGCCTCAAGGAAAGTTGAGCCGGGGTGGAAAAACCCCCAGAAAAACCGGAGGGGGGAAAAAGGTACTGGAGCATTCCTCCCCCCTTGAAAGCGAACCAATTTCCCAGGAAGACAAGGCAGCAAACGAGGCTCCAGTCGCTGCCTTTACTTCCCGAGGAAGTGTTACACTTTCGGGGGGGGGGATGCACCAGTACCTCCCCCCGTTGAAAGCCAAACAATTCCCCGGGAAGCAAGGGCAGCAAACGGGCCTCCAGTCGTTGCCTTTGCCTCCTGGAGGTACTCACCTGGGCGCAGCACACACATACTGGGCTGCACATTTAAAACCTGCCCAGTGTGTGTGTGCGCGCACACCAAAACAACCCCTAAACACCAACATCACCAAAAATGAAACAACAAAAACAAATACCAAAACTATTACAAAATAATAAAACAAAAATAAATCAATAATTTAAAAAAACATTAATAAACAAAAATAAATAAACCACAAAATACACAAACAAAATCTAAACCACAAACAAAACACCTAACTACAACACGAAAAACACAAACAAACAACAACAAAATAAAACAAATTAAACAACCAGAAATAAACAAACCAATTTAACCAAACTAAAAATAAACCAACAAACAAAAGACCAAACAGAAACACCTCCCAGCCCACCAACACAAAAACAAAACAAAGAAAACCCCCAGAAGAAAGAGAACCAGACAACTTACCAGTGTGTCCTCCCTCCACGACGTCCGGAACAGAAATGAAGAACCAAAGACGATTTACTGGAAGAAGCACCACCCAGAGGCCAGAAGAGAAAAAACACCTGAAATGAAACCAAAACCCCTAGCAGCCCCACCTGCAGGGCACAATAGTAAAAACAACTCAGAAACACTCAACAGCCCCACCTAGAGGCCACAAGAGTAAAAACAAGTCAAAAACATAACACAAAATCACGATTTTAAACAAATCACAAATATATTTCAAAAAAATAACATAAAAGGATTTCTAAAATCCTGTGTTTAGTTGTAACTCAAATAAAAACCCAAAAAATCTAAACACAGTTTTAAAACATTGAATGTAAAAAACATGTACTTTCACATTTTTAAAATTATTACCTATGATACAACCATTAAAAAAAGGTCACATACTAAAATTTTATTTGGTTAAATAGAAAATTCAGAAAAAATTATATAATTATATAATCCAAACAAACTGATCACTGTTTATTACAGCCCGGCATCGTAACAAAAATTAACATATATGTTAAAGCAAATATTCAAAAACACACAAGTTGTTATTACTGTAAAGTATCACAATAATACAATCTATTTAACAAATGAACACATAAAAGAATTGTACATAAATAAATTTTTTAAAAAGAACAATTACAGACTAACCTCTTTTTTACAAACATTACCAAAAAATAAAACCTTCCAACACAATTTAAAACAGCCCGGCAACGCTGGGCAAACTATGCTAGTAACTTACTAAATTACAGATGTCAGGATTCTGTAACAGTGACAAATTTAACTAGTTAATGAATGACTTTAACAGTGTAGTATAAATACAGTTGTGATAAAAAATATTATTCCTTCCTACTCTTGTCATCCCCTCCCCCAGCAAAAGTATATTATTTTTTTGGATTGGCAAACAAAATTCTAACAAAATTGCATATACAATTTGTGAGCAATAAATGAAAGACCCAGTGGTTAAGCATGTTGTTCTATGATTCTGTTATGTCTAAGTGTTACTCACTTCAAAGGGACACAGCGAGTGAAGCGATCCGCCAGAGGGGCGCCCCATATCAAAGGGGCGCTAGTGACCAAATGGGGGTAATAAACTGTGATTGTCCGTTGGTATGTTTCCTTGTTGTTGAAAGGGTAAACCGCTGTATATATGATACCATCTTTCCCCCACATCCTCAGTCTCGCCTCCCGATCTGAATAAAGGATTACTATGCTTAACCCACACGCTGCATGCTAGTCTACTTCTTGCGAGAATTCAACATTGGCGACGAAGGTGGGATATGGCTGCTACTGCATCTTCCATCGGACCTTTTGACATTGCAAAGCCGGAGACATGGCCCATGTACGAGATCCAGTTCGAGAACTTTGTAATCGCTGGAGAGATCGAGGATGAAGGGCGACAGAAGGCGTTGTTCCTGGCCCATTGTGGTTTGCCCACGATTGAGCTGGCCGGGCATCTGCTGCTGCCACAGGCACTGAGGGAAGCCCCATTGACCGACATCCTGGCGGTGCTCCGAGAACACTTCAAGCCTGTCGTTTCCATCTTCCCAGCCAGGGTTGCCTTTTACCGGCGAGATCAGAAGGTGGGGGAGACGGTAGCTGAGTACGTTGCGGCTCTCCGACAGGCTGCCGTGCCGTGCCAATGGCGTGACCTGGAGGAGGCCTTAAGAGACCGGCTTCTCGTGGGCCTCAGGGACGAAGCTACTCAGCGGCGGCTGATAAAGAGAAATAGGTTGACTTTTGCCCAGGTCCTGGAAGAAGCTTTGGCGTCCGAGGCTGCACACACCGGGGTAAAGATCCTCCATGCCGAAACTGCTGCTCCTGCCCGTGGTGAGTCGGCCGTCCAGCTGCAGCAGTACGCTACTCCAGTGGATACTGACGATGCGTCAGAGGAGGGTACTGTCGGGAGGGTTCGCCAGCATACCCCCCAAGCTTCAAGGAGCAACATTGCGCCATGCCAAGGCTGTGGGGGAAGGCACCTCCGCTCACGGTGCCCGTTCAAGACGGCCGAATGCCACAAGTGTGGGCGGAAGGGGCACATTGCACGGGTGTGCCGCCAGCGATCCGAAGGTCACCCCGGGGACAGAGGTCAGCGCAGGACGGAACACCCAATTTCCACAGTCCGCGTCGGAAGGAAGACATCATCGGGTGTACAGTCAGTGTCCGGGAGGTTCTTCGTTGATGTCCGCCTCCAAGGGTGTCCCGTCCGCATGGAGATCGACTCAGGATCTGCCTACTCAATCATCTCACAGAGGGAATTTTTTCAACTTCCTCCAGCAGACCGGCCGAAACTGCGGGCTCTGCAGGTAGACCTGACCGATGTGCAGGGTCGACGCATTCCAGTGTTGGGAATCGGAAATTTTGATGTGCGGTTCAAGGCCATCTCAGCAAAGCTTCCCCTAGTCGTGGTGAAGACCGGTAGGAATAACCTTTTGGGCGTGCAGTGGTTTGGGCCCCTGGGTATTGGGTTTTCGGGAATTAACGCGGTTACGGCCGACCCCATTCAGGCTGTGTGTGAACGCTATCCAGATGTTTTCCGTCCCGGGCTGGGTAGGTTCAAGGGGGCCCCTGTTAATTTTGAGCTGGACCCAACTGTCCAGCCCATTCGCATGAAGCCACGGAGGGTGCCTTTTGCCCTGAAAGACCGAATTGAAGCGGAGTTGGACAAGCTGGTGGCACAGGGCATCCTGGAGCCCGTGGACTCTGCTCCATGGGAGACACCTATAGTCACTGCTATCAAGGCGAACGGGGACATCCGCATCTGCGCGGACTATAAATGCACGATTAATAAGGCTATCCGAGCTAATTCTTATCCTGTTCCAGTGGTTAGCCATTTGCTGGCCACCCTCCATGGGGGAAAGTGTTTTGCTAAACTGGACTTGGCCCAAGCATATCAGCAAGTGCCGGTTAGTCCGGAATCTGCGTTGTGTCAGACTATTACTACTCATAAGGGTGCATTCCGTGTGAACCGTCTTCAGTTCGGGGTTAGTACGGCTCCGGGGTTGTTTCAGGCTCTTGTGGAAAAGTTATTGAAGGGTCTCCCTGGGGTGCTGACTTTTTTTGACGACGTATTGATATCTGGGACAGACAAGGGGGACCTGGCCGTTAAACTGGGAAAGGTGCTGGAGCATTTCCAAAATGCGGGGTTGCGGGTAAAAAGGGAGAAGTGTTGTTTTTTTGCTCACGAGGTTGAATTCTTAGGGTTCAAAATCACGCCTGCCGGCATCAAGCCCTCTGAATCCAAAGTTCAGGCAGTCTGGGAAGCCCCACGTCCCACTTCGAAGACGGAGCTCCAGGCATTTTTGGGTCTCTTAAACTTCTACCACTCCTTTCTACCCCGGAAGGCGACTGTAGCTGAGCCCCTGCATCAGTTGCTGAGGAAACAGGCGGTGTGGAAGTGGGGGCCTCCTCAGGAAAAGGCATTCCGGGAAGTCAAGGAGCTGTTGACTTCGGATGCTGTCCTTACACATTACGATCCGAAGAAGCCCCTTTTGCTTGTATGTGATGCCTCGCCAGTGGGGGTTGGGGCTGTTCTGTGCCATGACATGGGGGGAGGGAAAGAAGCGCCTATCGCATATTACTCCAGGTCGTTGACGGTGGCTGAAAAAAACTATGCTCAGATTGATAGAGAGGCGCTGGCCATAATCGCTGGAACGAAGAAATTTCATGATTTCATTTACGGGAGGGCTGTCACGATTATCACAGACCACAAACCGCTCCTGGGTATTTTTGTGCCAGACAAGCCCACCCCCCAAATCCTGTCTCCGCGTATGTTACGCTGGGCAATGTTCCTTCAGGCGTATCAGTACACGCTCCAACATCGCCCAGGTATCAGCATTAGCCACGCGGATGCTCTGTCCAGATCCCCTGTTGAGTATGTGGGTCGAATTGAGGCGGAAGGACAGGTCCTTATGTTGGATGTGTTAGACTCTCCCCCGATCTCCGCTGCTGACATAGCGGCCCAAACAAGAAAAGACCCCCTCCTGTCTAAAGTTGTCATGTGGGTTCTGAAGGGGTGGCCATCGTCACCGACCCCTGAGGAGTTCAGGGTGTTCTACTCCAAGAGAAACGAACTGTCACTGGAGCGGGGTTGCTTGGTTTGGGGGGACAGAGTAGTCGTCCCATCTGCACTTCAGAACAGGGTGCTCCGCACACTCCATGTTAGCCACCCAGGTATTGTCAGGTCAAAAGCGCTAGCGCGAAGCTACTTCTGGTGGCCCCGATTGGACCTGGACATTGAGGCTTGGGTGGGGAAATGCAGGGAGTGTCAGGCATCAAGGCCCGAGGAACCACGTCTTCCCCGTAGGGAATGGGATACGGCCAGAGGCCCCTGGTCTCGGATTCATATAGATTTTGCTGGCCCTTTCAGGGGAACAACACTTCTGATTATTGTAGATTCCTTTTCCAAGTGGGTAGATGTCATCCCAGTGTCAGGAACTTCCTCTGCCACCACAATCCGCAAATTAAGGCGGGTCTTTTGTGGGCTAGGCCTGCCCGACATCGTGGTGACCGACAACTCGTCGAGCTTCATGTCGGCAGAATTTCAGGATTTCCTAAATCGTAATGGGATTAGGCACATCACGGCCACTCCTTTTCACCCTGCCACTAACGGTCAAGCCGAGAGGCAGGTGCGGACGGTCAAAGACGCGCTCTCACGCATGGGACCAGGGGATTTGGAGTTGCAGTTGTGCCAATTTTTGCTGTCCTACAGAGTCACCCCATTGGCCTCTGGTTTGTCACCAGCCGAACTGTTAATGAAAAGGAAGCTGCCGACTGTTTTTGACCGTTTAGATCCCCAGCGCCAAGAGGATCGGGGCCTAAATATAGACATTCCGACTTTAAAAGGTTTTGAGGTTGGGCAACCAGTCCACTGCCGGAACTATGCCAACGGGCCCCCGTGGTTGGGGGGGGGAAGTGTTGGAACAGACTGGCCCGGTGTCTTACAGAGTGCAAATGGAGAATGGTGCGATTTGGAGGAGACACACTGATCAAATGCGGCGCCGAGTCCTGGGTCAGAACTCTAACTCTGGCCCAGGGAGGGAGCCACAAGGGAAAACAGGGGGAGATACGGAGAGTGATATGGAGTGGGAATTAATCAGTGACCCCCGGCCCACGTCGTCCCCAGAGCCCGAGGCAGGAGGGGTGGCTACCCCTAGTTCAGAGGCAGGAATGGCAGGGGGGGCCACTCTGAGCTCTTCCCCCACTTCAGAACCAGTTGGGGTGTCCGTTGAGCCTACCCTGGTGCCAGGGACGCACGGGTGGCCCAGACGAGTTTGTGGGCCACCCATCCGTTGGGGAAAGGTTGTTTCTCACTGAGGGGGGAGGGATGTTATGTTTAAGTGTTACTCACTTCAAAGGGACACAGCGAGTGAAGCGATCCGCCAGAGGGGCGCCCCATATCAAAGGGGCGCTAGTGACCAAATGGGGGTAATAAACTGTGATTGTCCGTTGGTATGTTTCCTTGTTGTTGAAAGGGTAAACCGCTGTATATATGATACCATCTTTCCCCCACATCCTCAGTCTCGCCTCCCGATCTGAATAAAGGATTACTATGCTTAACCCACACGCTGCGTGCTAGTCTACTTCTTGCGAGAATTCAACAGATTCAGAGCAAACAGGGAGGGGAAAGTTTCTACTGCATTGTGCTATGAATCTTTGACTGTTACCTTAGTAACAGTCATCTGTTAAATGGTTCCAATACCATCTAAATGCTCCAAACACAGTGCAAGTGTGTGTGTTATATAAATTGGGCTTCATTTGTGGTTTGCGACTTGCCTTACTGCTTCTTTCATATGAAGCCATCTGCTTGTATGTGATTTCTGCTTATAGTCACTCTTGAGTCTGGATTATGTTGACCCCTTCAGAACACACTAGGAAGATCCAGACGTCTGCCTTTTATTACTCTGTGTACCTGCAGTGACCGGAAGAAGATACTGTGCTTCCTTCCTGTTTATCGCGGATGGTATTGCCACAGACCATTTTCGATATCATTGTGAGCAACACCTAGATGTCCTCATTCTTCCATTTGAGGAACATCTGAATGTTACTTCATTATTCTTATTTGCCTCCACAGCCTACCCTCCTGTTGTTCTCATGCCCATGTTTTATTCTCCCACCATCTCTACTTTAGACACCCTCCCCTTCTCTGCCCATGTCCCACTGTCTTCTTTCTGTCTGTTATCAGGGCAGGGTAGACTTTGAGGCAGAGCTTGATGTTGAGGAGGGAGGGAATGAACAGATATAAAATGTTTTACCTGCTGAACTAGTGTACTAGTATGTTTTGCTGTCATGGCATGCTTTCACTGGTACCATTCCAAAGGTCTGAAAAATGTATATAATGTGCACTCTACACTGCTTTCCAGTAATCATGCCATCTTCTACCTTGGGCATGTGCCTCTGATCATTCCCATCCATCTGTGCCCCACATCCTTGGTATATTTGCTCTTTCACTGTATTGCTTTGTACCACCAGCTTTCAGTTGTCATAACATCCTGTTTTCCTGACATATCAATGCATGATATTGTGACCTGTTTTCCTCATGTTAAGTTCTAAATCACCCAACCTGTAGCATCCTTCCATCCCACTTGAACCCTCATGCTTCTTTTCCTTAGTTATCTGACTATATTTTCCCAAAGCTCTTTCCCAAGGCCCAGAAATTATTATAATAACAATAGGAGTGAGACTTCTTAAACACAACCATTGACTGGTAGCCAAAAACAAGAGCTTATAAACTGCCATGCTGGGCATCAGAGGTGAGCAAAAACAGAAAGTGAAAGGGAAAGAAACTCGGTAAACACCTCTAACTCTTCATCAAGGTTTCATCAAGGTTTCATCATCACATGATCAGCCAAAACATGCCCATCACATGCCAATCACTGTGAAACATAGCATGCGAGGTGTATGGACCCGGCAAAAATTAATTAAAATCATACAGGAATTAATCAGCATTCCCCACAGTGAATGCTTTTGCTGTTATGTTGCATATTGCTAGTTTCCTAAAATAGTCTTCTTAAATGGGGCAGGGGAGAGTGGGGCAGGGCTCTGTATTAAGAAGAGAGGAATTGCTTAATTATTGTGCTATGTTATATACAGAATGAAGTCTTGTCAAGTTGAAGCTTCTTGATATGGTGTAAATATACAGATGTTTCTCCTTGCATGTGTAAAAAAGTGCTTAGATTTTACTTTAAAAAAAAAAGACTATCCTTTAGAATTTCCTGTGGCTGAGGATGAGATGACAATTTCATGGCCATTAATCTTGAAACCAATGAGCTTGAGCCCTGACAGGTAAAAGTTCAGGAGGCTATTATTAATGCCCTGGCAAAAATGCTCTGAAAAACTCTCTTGCAGATGTTGCCAAGGGACAAACTCCAGTGGTAATGTGATCTAGAATAGAGCACGGGCAGAAAAGTGTTGGAGGGGAGGATGTGTGCCCTGAGACCTGCTCTGCATCCTCTAAATAAGCCTATTTATTACCTTTGAGTGTCACAGACAACGTGATCTCATTGCTAATGATGAAGAAAAAATTCACACATCAGTCTAGTCAGTGATTTATTTATTTATTTGCATTTATACCCTGCCCTTTGATGCAAGCACCACTCAGGGCGGCTTATAATATATATGAAAATACACATAATAAAATATACATAAACGATCAGAATAAAATTATCGAGTAGTAACCAATAAAAACCACAAGAAACAAAACCAGATGGTTTGCGCACATTCTTTCAAACATGTGTGCATTTCTGTGTTCGGGGCTTAGAAAAGTTCCCTTTTTGGACTTTAGCTCCTGGGATCCCCTGACCATTACAGAAAGTGGCTATGATCATTGGAGAATGTTGACAATTGTTGTACCAAAAGAATGAACAATATAGGGGGACAGAGAGATTTCTAAGCTCAGATTGACTTTCATACTGAAATTCTTGTTGGTGTAAATATGGGATCCGACCATGTGATACCGTGGTGTGACATTGTGTCTTGATTCTAATTGCAAACCCTCCCATTTCCAGTCCTAGTTCAGCTGTGAAACCTATCGGGTAGATATAGCCTGAGAGAAATGGAGAAGCCTCAGCTGCCTCACAGTCTTTATTTACAGTATGATTAATAGAGGAAAAGAATGTTGCAAGCATTTTTTTCTGAAAAAGTGGGAAATTGGCAAGAATAGCTGTCTGCCTCTCTGTTGAATATACCAAAAGTAATTATACGAACATAATCCAATATATACTGCCATTGGGATTCATATCTTGATGAAGGAATAGTTTAGAAATGATTGAAAATGATATTGTTCACCTCCATGAGTAGTGGTACAACATTAAATCTGGTGGTATATAAATAAAATAAGCTAACACTAACAAGCAGGTAAGTAGTCCACCTCTTAAACCAACCATTAGTAATCTCGCCCCCCCCTCAATGAACCAGTCCGTTTCCCAAGTATATTATTTCTGGGAACAACTTTCTCTTCAGTGTTTAGACAGTATTTTTTTGTATATCAGGGTTTGATTCAAATACTCTCGGGGAGGAAAATGTTCCAAAATCTTGCTTTCCCAGCTAACTCAGAGTTTTTGCCTTACTTCTCTGCTTTTTAAGTTGAAGGCAAATACAGGTATCTGTGTTTTTAAGGGTTTGGTTTTAGCTGGTTGTTTTTATAATATAAGAAACTAGCTGATTGCCCGGCCTTGGCTGGGGTGTGTTTGTTGTATGTGTAGGTTTTCCGGCCCCTGATTCGCCCCAACACACAGACTCTCTCTCTCTCTCTCTCTCTCATTCAGACACACACATCCACACACACACAAACCAGTGACTGACCTGGGACCCACTGTCTCGTGCATTTTCTTGCACACAGACACAGACACACTCTTCCTGTCTCTCTTTGTCTTTCACTCACACAACAGTGATGTACATTGAAAGTGTCTTGTTCCTGGGCTATAGAGGCATACATGAAATGGGTTGTTCCATCTGCATCTGTTTTATAGATGTAGGTTTTCTCAGGATTTCCTGGACCTTTCCCTATCAGTCATTCATTCTCAACCAATCACAGAGCAACATGCAAGCCAGCTCTCTCCAACATTCTATTCCCAGGCCTTGCTGTTAAATAAAACTTCTTCTTCTTCTTCTTCTTCTTCTTCTTCTTCTTCTTCTTCTTCTTCTTCTTCTTCTTCTTCTTCTTCTTCTTCTTCTTCTTATTATTATTATTATTATTATTATTATTATTATTATTATTATTATTATTATTATTAAACAACCAATCACAACATGCAAATCAGTTCTTCCCAACATTCTATTTCCAGGCCTTGTTGTTAAACTGTCATTTTTTCTCCCAAGGCACCTTGGGAGTTGTAGTTCCCATTCCTTTTCCCATTTTGTGGTGTGCAGGGCCCACCTCGGGCCCCGGGACCCACATCTTGACCATCTCTCCCACACCATGTTTGTGTGTACACAGTTTGGACGGGTACAGTTAAGCGGGGTGGAAGCCTTTCCAGGACCCACACAGGGACATTTCTCTTTTATAGGTATAGATGATCTAAGGTAAAGGTTAGCTGGTGCTCTGTGGGCATAGGCTCAACTATCAAGACAAGATCATTAGCATAGTGAAACTCCTGGAGTATAGGAACATCAGTTGATCATTTGTGTAAATGTTAAAAAGTAAAGGTGTCAGAATGGTACCCTGAGGGAGACCGTTCCTTTGATTACCACAGAATGGTAACAGTTGCTGTTTGTCCTTGATCTTTAGTAAGGAGGTAGAGCTTTCTGAGCAGAAATTGATGGTGGGTGGTTGCTGTGCCATCAAGTCAGGACCAGGTTTTAAAGACCCTAACAGTGCTTTCAAAGTAAGCAAGATATATAAGGTGTGGTTTTACCTGTTTCCACACCCACAGTGACTTTCTGTGGCTGGGTGAGGATTTGAACTCAGGCCTCCTGAATCCTATTCCATCACTTTATCTACTACACCACACCAGGCAACCCCAGCATGCATATAAAATATTAAATCATATTGGATTATCAGCTGCTGTCTCATTCTTTGCCAGCAGTGCCCCTCTGCGTACTACAAACAAGAGTAAACAAGGCAATCTCTGCGTAAGAGAATAAGGGTACACCAATCTGATATCAGAAATGGCAACACACAAAAGCTAGATTCTGAACACTTCAGCCTCTCAGGACTCCCTGGAACTGATCTCAACTTGACTTGTATAGAAAAAATGGAATTGCAAAGGGAAACTGGAGAGGGAGATATTTCATTCCTAAATTCTAGAGTATGGATAAGAGTTAAACAAAGACCAAGGATTCTTAGCTATTATTATTATTATTTCCAACTTATATGCCGCCCCACTTGCAGAGCAACTCTGGGCAGCTTACAGAGAAACAATGCATCAAAATTACAAAATATCAGAATTACAAAATATCAATGCATCAAAATTACAAAATATCAAAATTACAAAATCACATAAACATTTCAAAACATTCAATAAATAATAGTACACAAAGTTCTCTCGAACTCAACCCATCCCACTAAGTCCATTTCTCTCCAGGCCAAACTGGCCAAGAGAACATCCTTGGATGGAGGGGAGAAGACCTGCACATCTGGGTCTCCTCCCCCCCCCAAACCAGGTGGCCGAGGGCAAAAGTCCAGAGGGGGTGTGCCGACACAGATTTTAAAGCTGCTGGCTCCCCCATGCCGATGCGTCTTCTGCCCTCCAGGCCCAGGAGGCTGAGGGTGAAGGTCCGGAGGGGGTGTGCCAGTGTGGATTTTAAAGCTGCTGGCTTCCCCACACCGATGTGTCTTCTGCCCTCCAGGTCCGGGTGGCCGAGGGTGAAAGTCTGGAGGGAGTGTGCCAAATGTTTATGAAATTTACTTTCTCAAAGCTCAATAGTGGTGTTAATAAAGAGAGTGCCATTTTGAATTTTCACTTCCATTTTTATGTCCATCTCCACTAAGTCACCACTCCTTACAATGTATATGACATAGACAATATATATGCAAAATCTCACACTGCAGTAAACCTGTTCCTATTCAAGCTGCCACAATAGTTTTGTTTTGCTTTTGTTATACATGCTGAAACAGTCTAACACAGCTACCTCTTTGAAATTTGGATTTGGCACGACCTTTCCACCTGGCTATTCTTGCAGAATTGTTGTAAAGATAAACAATAATAATAATTCTTGTGGTCCCTGTGCATCCAAACTAATGGGTTGTTCGTGCACATGCATGATAGGCTGGCTATTCCAAAAGTTTTTTATTCTAGAAAAACTTCAGTCCCGTCGTGCCTAGCGCTAGCACCCCACTCACTATCACTTTTTCCACTGTGTGGCTCGGTCATGCTTCTTCCAGGCTCCCACATGCCATAACTAAATTGGAATTTTACTTCTTTTTATTCTTCGTTTAGTTAATACTAAAAGACTGTTTTATATTCTTGCTATTTTCTGACTGCTAGAAAATCCTCTCACACTACAAATTTAACCTTCAGGATTGGATTACAATTCAACTTGCAATTGCTATTTGTGGAAGCTTAATTGGGACTTATTGTTTGTGTTTTTCTATTTTTTTTGCCACCCACTGTGGCTTGGATTGTCTATGGCATTGGATAACACACCGTTTAAACGTTGTTCTCTTTGCAAGATCAAGATTCCAGTGATCAACAATCACGATACTTTTCTTTTTTGTTTGGGAGAACAACTTCAAACTGTGCTTGTGTTCACTGTAAAAAGTTTAATAAGTCTACTTTAAAGAATTGGGCAGCTAAATTGTCTGATTTTCTCTGGCACACTTTGCTAAAACTTGAGGGGGATTTCGCACCTAAAATGCAGTCCACCATTTTGGCTGTGCCTTCGCAAGTTAAACCTAAGAAAATGGAGGCTTCTAAGCACCATAAGAAGACTAAGCAAGGCAAATCTAAAGGCAAGCCTGTTGTTATTTCCCCTTCCACTCCTGTCGCTCTGGCAAAAGAGTCCTCTGCTTCAGAAGCATTATATGATTTTTCTACCCCACAGAGGCCTGTGGGGTTGCCGCAAAGATTGCCTCTTGATATAGATTTGGATGTACCACTACCATGCACCCAGTCCCCACCAGTGGAGTTGCCTGATTTACCAGTTCAGGGATGGCCTGAAAGTTCACCTTAGACTAGGGATCGGGGTTAGTTTTCTTCTTCTGCTTCTCCCCTTAGGTCACAGGTCTTGGCTCAGCATGATGCAAAGTCTAAGCACCGCTCCCATTCAAACCTCATTATCCTCAGATCTGACCAGTCATACCTTAAGTTTTTTTGTGGACAAGGTGGTACTTCATCTGGATATTTCCTTTTTGCCTAAGGTCATATCGGCCTTTCACCTTCAGCAGCCTATTATTTTGCCAACTTTCTTCTCATCCCCCACATCAGAATTGGAAAGAACTCTCCACACACTCGACATTAAGAGAGCTTTGGCTTTTTATTCGGACAGGACTAAGACTTTCAGAAGACTCAGCGCCTTATTGTCTGCTATGCTGGGCAAAAGAAGGGTTTGCCTGTTTCGTCTCAGTGCCTTTCAAAATGGATCGCAGAGACCATCACCATTTCTTACAGATTGACACACTTGGATCCACATTGACACACATTGACATCCAGATTGACACACTCAGGGTCCACATGCCTATTCTACCAGAGCTGTCTCCACATCTGTCGCAGTGTTGCTCTCCATGACAGCTGCCAAGCTGTGACATGGGCTCAATCCTCCACCCTCATGAGGCATTACTGAGGGAATCCCGGCAGGTGACCTTTGGTAGATGGGTCCTTTCCGTGGTTCTGCAATGACATGCCCTCCTTCTGGTAAGCCAGCTTGTTACTCATCCATTAGTATGGATGCACAGGGACCACGAAGAAGAAGTGTAGGTTACCTACCAGTAAACGTAGTTCTTCAAGTGGTCCACTGTGCATTCATACATTCTGCCCAGCCTCTCCTCTCATATCATTGTAGAGCTGCCCTAGCCTAAAGGCAGTGATACAAATGGAACTGAAGGGATGGTGGGTGGGGCGCTAGGCACAATGGGATTTCTAGAATAACTAGCATATTTTGCCCGGCGGTGCCGGGCTTTTTAAAATTGTGTTGGATAGTAAAGGGTTTCATTTTTTTCCTTGAACCAATGGTGCTGGGCTGTTTTAAATGGTGTTGTAAGGTTTTGTGATTTTTTTGTCTTCGAGGCGCTGCGTCCGCCTGTGGCGGACTTGCGCTCCCAGTGGGTTTTTTTGGGCTATTTTTTGCGTGCCGGCTTCCTCAGTGCCGGGCTCTTTAAATTGGTTTTTGAAGGTTTTTGTTTTCTGTTTATGCAAATTTTATTTTAATTTAATTAATTTAATTTAATTTAATATTATTTAGTTTAAAATTTAATTTTGGCTTTTTAAATCTTTATTTTTATGCATTTTTATTTTTTGTTTTGGTTTTTTTGAGTGAAAAGTGATTTCTGTTTTTTTTTGTATTTTTTGAGATTAGTGTGATTATTTTTGAATGTTTTCATAACTTATTTGATTAATTTTTGAATTAATCTTATTAGTTTCAATATTTTTGAATGTTTTTTCTCTTTTGGCCTCTGGGTGGGGGTGGTGAGCTTTTCTGCCTCTCTACAATTGTTCTCTTCTGTCCTCTGGGTGTCACTTCCAGCAAGTTTTTTTTCTCATTTGAGTTCCGGTCCTCATGGATAGAAGACATGTTTTGGTAAGCTATCTTGGTTTTTTTTTGGGGGGGGGTCTGTGTTTTTTTTCTTGTTTGTTTTTGGCTGTTTTTGTGTTTCATTTTTGGATTTTTGAGTGTTTTTGTTTTGTGTTTACTTTTTCAGGGGGGGTGGCTTTCTTTCTTGCGGGCCATCCTGGCTGACCCATGGGAAGGAAGGGCAATGGCGGGGGTGGTGCTTTCTTTGCTTTCTTCTCCACGGGCCATGCTGGCTGGCCCGTGGGGAAGAAGGTCAGTGGCAGTGGGGGGGGGTTCTCTTTTTCCCCCCGTGGGCCATGCTGGCTGGCCCATGGGGAAGAAGGGCAGCAGCGGCGTTTTTTTTTTACTTTTATTTTTCTTGCGCCGGCTGGCCCATCAAAATGAAGGGCAGTGGCGGCGGGCGTTTTTTTACTTTTATTTTTTGCACGCAGGCCGCCTCAGCATTTGGCGCGCTAATGGTGCACAGGATGCTGGGGCTTGTAGTTTTGCCTGCACGTGTTTGCTTACTGTGGTGGTTTTTTTCCTGCGGCTTTTTTTTGATTGGCCGCGGCGCGTTTCCGAACGTTCCTTTTGCCGCGCCGCTCAGCCTGATTGGCTCTGGCGCAGCACGGCGAAAGGAACGTTGGGAATTGAAGTTCCCTTTTTTTGTTTGCGACTGGGGGGCTCCTGCCCCCGGGTTGAAAATTTCAACCCAACAGTTACCTGCGAACCCCGTTCGGGCGAGTGAACGGAGACTCGGACGGGGCTAGTGGGGCCTGGTGCAACAGCCTTTGTCACATTCCAATGGTTAACACACCATTTTATCTAGAATAATAAAACTAGCTTGGAAGAGCCAGCCTATCATGCATGCATGTGAACAACCCATTAGTATGAATGCACAGTAGACCACTCGAAGAACTACATTTATAGGTAGGTTACGTACCTTTTCATGTCAGAAATTATTCTGGGTTGAAAGGATTTTTGACAAAGAAACTCTGCTCAGGGAGCGCCCAAATGAGGCTCCTTTCATGTCCCCAAGAGCTGGGACAGAGATGGGTGCTCAATCCATCATGCAATACCCAAGTCTTGAACTGCCGACTTGCCAGCCTTACAGCTAACAAGGCGAGCTTCTTAACCACTGAGCCACCACAGCCTCTAAAGGAAGGGTAATGTATGGTAAAGGTAAAGGTCTCCCTTGCTTGAGAGTTGTGTCCAACTCTCCGTTTACAGCCAAAAAGCCAGCACTGTCTGTCTTTTAGTGTATGAGAGCCAAGACAAAGGAACAGCCGAAGGGTTGGCTTAACACATCTTTATTGCATGAGTGGTCAGAGGGAACATGAGGTAATGGCGGATGAGCAGCTCAATATATACGGTGGTTATACATTTGAATGTGGCTCCACGATAGGCCATTGGCTATCCCTTGGCGTGACGTCATTCTTGGTCACGCCCTTCTTGTCCAGGTGAGGCAGTGGCGGGAACCTTCCCGCGCTGTCGTTCTTTGGTGATTTATGACCTGTGAGCTGGACGCTCGCTATTGCCACCGAGTGGTCATTAGCTCGCGTCCTGGTTGGAACGGGTTGCATTGAAGTATGGTTTAAAGGCACAGTATGAAGAAACACAATGCATAGAATTGAAACACAACATTCCTCCCCCCTAGGATGAGACGAAGTCTCTCATCCAAGATGGTTTATTGCAAACGCGCTTTGGGCGAGTTGTGGGCTGGCTTGTCCCGGCTCCTTGTCCTGCAATGGGAGAGGGAGACTCGTTAGTGACTCGCCGCGGCTCAGCGGCTGTTGGGGAGGGAGATTCGTTAGTGACTCGCCGCGGCTCAGCGGCTGTTGGGGAAAGGGCAGAAAAACCGGGGGCACTGGGGACTAACGAAAAACCCCGCTTCTCGCTTGGAAGGGTGGGGGACCACTCCTGAAAACCCCCCCGGCTTTGTAACTGAAAATTAAAAGTGTCCCCTGGGCCTCCATTAGGAAGATTCCACAGGATTTCTCCGGGGGCTGCTTCGGACTCCTTTCCCTCCCCCCTAGGTGGGGACCACCGATCCCCTCCTTCTCCCCCTTGGGCTGAACGGGTGGGGGAGAACCCTAACGTTGAAGGCACTGCCGCGCCATCCGCGGGGCGGTCGTCTGGGACCCGGCGCCGGAGCTGGTCCGCGTGTCGCCGCCAGAGTAGACCCGAACTTGTCTCGACACAGTACGACACGGGACCCGTCTGGCCAACGATGACGCCCGGGACCCAGGCCGGCCCCGCGCTAGCGTAGTTCCTGCAATGTACCGGGGCACCCACTGCGAAACTCTTCGTGGCTGCTAGCCCCACATTTCTCCCCGTGTCCTCCACCCTCGTGGGATCGAGTCTGGTCAGAATCGTCGTCAGCTTCCTACGCATTAAGAGCTCTGCGGGCGAATACCCTGAAGCTAGGGGGGTCACCCTGTATCCTAGCAAGAACTGACACACCTGAAGGTTGAGATCCCCTGGACCCATGCGCCTCAGCGCGTCCTTAGTGGTGCGCACGAGGCGCTCCACCTGGCCGTTCGTCGCCGGGTGGAAAGGGGCGGAGGTGATGTGCCGAATGGCGTTGATCTCCATGAATGCCCTGAACTCAGTGGATGTGAAACAACTCGCGTTATCGCTAATTAGGGTGTCGGGTATACCGAACGTGCTAAAGACCCTCCGCAGATGCTTCACCGTCGTAGCTGACGAGGTGCTTGTAACTGGGATTACCTCCAGCCACTTGGAGTAAGCATCCACCACGAGGAGAAAAAGTGCCCCTCTAAATGGCCCCGCAAAATCAACGTGCACCCGCGACCATGGCCCCCTTGCCGCGTCCCATTCCCTGTGCGGCAGACGCTTTTCCTCGGGCCTGGAGCATTGGCATTTCTCGCAAGTGCCCACCATGTGCTCAATGTCGGCATCTAATTGGGGCCACCAAAAATAGCTCCTGGCCAGAGCCTTGGAACGAACAATCCCAGGGTGGCTGACGTGCAGCAGTTTGAGCACCCTGGACCTCAGGGAATCGGGGACCACCACCCGCTGGCCCCACAGAAGACACCCCCTCTCTAGGGACAGCTCTAGCCTCTTCCTGAAGAACGGGGTGAGCTCGGCCGTCGGGGAGGACGCAGGCCACCCTTTCTGCACCCAGGAGCTGACAAGAGCAAGTGTCTTGTCTTTGCCGGTCGCCTTAGCTATATCCGCAGGCACAATGGGGGGCGAATCCAGGACTTCGATCAGGAGCACTGAGCGGTCTCGCTCTTCGTCGGCTACGACGCTGGTAACATCGGGAAGAGGAGACCGCGATAGGGCGTCAGCATGGCTTATTTCGCTCCCCGGGCGGTAGACCAGCGCGTGCTGGTACGCGTTTAAGAAAATGGCCCACCGTAGCATCCTAGGGGACAGGATCTGAGGAGTTGGCTTGTCTGCAGTGAAGATGCCCAACAGGGGCTTGTGATCGGTCACAATGGTGAAGGGGCGGCCATAGAGAAAATCGTGGAACTTCTTCGTTCCCGCGATTATGGCGAGCGCCTCCCTGTCTGTCTGGGCGTAATTCCGCTCTGCCTGGGACAGGGATCTCGAGTAGAATGCGACTGGGGCCTCTCTCCCGTTTTCCAACACATGGCACAGCACCGCCCCCACCCCCACTGGGGACGCATCACATATCAGAACCACCGGTCTCTTGGGGTCAAAATGGGTAAGAATAGCGTCAGACGCTAGGAGTTGCTTCAGTTCAACGAATGCCCTCTCTTGATTCTCGCCCCACTTCCACGCCTCGTCCTTCTTAAGTAACTTGTGCAGCGGCTCTGCCACTGATGCCTTCCGCGGTAGGAAGGAATGGTAAAAGTTTAAGAGGCCTAGAAACGATTGCAATTCTTGCTTAGAGGTGGGGCGAGGGGCATTTCGAATGGCGGCTACCTTTGATTTGGAGGGTTTGATCCCCTCGGGGGTTACCCGGAAACCTAAGAACTCAACCTCCTTGGCGAAAAAAACGCATTTGTCTCGCCGCAACCTCAACCCCGCCTTTTCGAACACCGCCAGCACTTTGTCCAGCCTCTCAGCCAGCTCCTCCTCGTTTCCCCCTGTTATCAACACGTCATCAAAGTATGGCAAAACCCCCTCCAAACCCTTTAAGAGGCGTTCCACGAGTGACTGGAAAATACCGGGCGCCGAGTTCACGCCGAACTGTAGGCGCGTCACCTGGAACGCCCCCTTATGAGTGACTATCGTTTGCGCAGCAGCCGCAGCTGGGGTTACAGAGAGTTGCTGATAGGCTTGCGCAAGGTCAAGTTTGGCGAAACACTTTCCCCCGTGTAACCTGGCCAACAGGTGGCTGACTACCGGCACCGGATACGCATTTGGGCGGATCGCCTTATTAATGGTGCACTTGTAATCAGCGCAAATGCGAACCTCCCCGTTGGCCTTTAGCGCGGTTACAATCGGAGTTTCCCACTCTGCGGAATCAACAGGAACAAGTATCCCCTGGCCCACCAATTTGTCCAGTTCCGTCTCTATCTTTTCTTTGAGTGCGAAAGGCACTCTGCGTGGCTTGAGTCTGATAGGGCGGACCTCCGGATTCAGGTCGAATGCTACTGGGGGTCCCTTGAACTTTCCCAGTCCTTTCTTGAAAACTTCGGGGTGCGCATCACATACCTCCTGAATTGGGTCAGTCCCGACGGCATGCACCCCCCCAATGAACAACCCCAGGGGTTTGAACCATTGAGTTCCTAGGAGGCTGCAACTTCCCCCTTTGAGAACGACCAGGGGCAGTTCCGCGGCGTGTTGCTTGTATCGGACCTTGACATTTCCAACCCCCAAAACTGGAATGCTATTTCCCTGCACGTCCCGCAGCGTGGACTTCAACGCTTTGAGCTTAGGGCGCACGTGGGGAGAAATTCCCAAAAACTCCCGCTGGGACATAATTGAGTATGAAGAACCCGAGTCTATCTCCATCCTAACAGGGGCCCCTTGCACCAGTACCTCAACAAAATAACGTGGGTGTCCCAAGGACACGCTGTACACGGGGGTCTCGTCGCCGCTGTCGTCGGAGATGCGGCCCACGCCGTCCTGCTTCCTCGCGGGCCGGGCGCCCTCCTTGGTCTTCGGCGGCCGGTCCGATGGGTTTCTCTGGTCTCTGCGCCGTTGTCTGCAAACCTTGGCGATGTGACCCCGGCGTCCGCAGTTGTGGCACTCGGCCTTCCGGAACGGGCACTTGATGCGGTCGTGGGTTGCTCCACAGCCGTCGCAGCGACGGCCGTCCTTCCGCACCTTCCGGACGTCCTCATCATCGCTACTCTCCGTGGAAGACTTCGGCGTGTGCCTGGCTGCCTGCACCGAGGCCGGGGCCTTGTCGGACTGCGGGGGTCTCTCTCGGAATCCCTTAACTCCGGCCCTCGTGGCCTCCGCAGCCTGGGCCGCCTTCATGACCTCGCGTAGCGTCGGCGGCGGCTCCTGGTTCATCAGTTTCCGTTGAACCTCTTCATCCCACAGGCCGCACAGCAAACGGTCCCTGAGGGTGATTTCGAGGTTTTCCCACTTGCATGGGCCGGCGGCCAATCTTAGGGCTGCTGCGAAAGCGGCGATGGATTCACCGGGCGCTTGAACCCTCTTCCAGAATGCGTCTCGAGCCGAAAACATCGAGACTGTAGGCTGGAAATGGTCTCGCATCACCTTTAGAAGCTGTTTGGCCGTCAGCTCGCTCACTTTCTTCGGTGCTACCAGGTCCACCAAGACTCGCTTAGCGGCGTTTCCCAGCATCCGAGTGAGGATGGCCCTCTTCTTCCCCTCATCTGTAATGTCGGACACCACCAGCATATCCTGGAAATCCATTTCAAAGAGCTCCCAGTCTTCCGGCTTGTTGACATCGAACCCGGCATGTGTCTTGGTCTCGTGGGAAGCCATATCCCACCTTCGTCGCCAATTTAGTGTATGAGAGCCAAGACAAAGGAACAGCCGAAGGGTTGGCTTAACACATCTTTATTGCATGAGTGGTCAGAGGGAACATGAGGTAATGGCGGATGAGCAGCTCAATATATACGGTGGTTATACATTTGAATGTGGCTCCACGATAGGCCATTGGCTATCCCTTGGCGTGACGTCATTCTTGGTCACGCCCTTCTTGTCCAGGTGAGGCAGTGGCGGGAACCTTCCCGCGCTGTCGTTCTTTGGTGATTTATGACCTGTGAGCTGGACGCTCGCTATTGCCACCGAGTGGTCATTAGCTCGCGTCCTGGTTGGAACGGGTTGCATTGAAGTATGGTTTAAAGGCACAGTATGAAGAAACACAATGCATAGAATTGAAACACAACAGTCTGCAGAAGTTTTTGTGGTCATATGGCAGACGTGACTAGATGCTGGAGTGCATGGAATGCTGTTACCTTTCCCACCAAAGTGTTACCTATTTATCTACTTGCATTTTCTTGCTTTCAACCTGCTAGGTTGGCAGGAGCTGGGGCAGATGACGGGAGCTCACTCTGTCACACAGCATTTGAATCTCGAACTACTGACCTTCATGTATGGTACCTCAGACTTTTTGTAATGAAGGGAAAGATATGAAATTAACAAATAAAAATCATCAAATCTGGTGAGGATGGAGAGGGCTGACAATGGGAAATAACTAGTTTTTGTGGGATTAAAAAAATAAATTTCATGTCAGAAATTACTCTAAGCTGAAAAGATTTTTTGCTGGAGGAACTCCACACTCAAATGAAGCTTCTTTCATGTCCCCAAGATCCGTCGTGCAGCACTCTGGTATTGAACCCCGACCTTCCATTCTCCAAGCTCAGCGTCTTAACCACTAAACCACTGCAGTGTGTGGGATTAAAAAAAGAAGACATAATTTAGGGGTGACCTTGCATCTTTTAGCTGGTGATTTGTGCAGAGCCACATTTTGGCAAGCTGTACCAAGAGGCTAGAGAGATGCTGCAGGGCAGAACAAGCTCCCACTGTGGGTGGCTGTGGAGACTCTCTTGGGGGAGCATCCCATTACTTACTCTCAGAGGAGGAGGGGGTGTGGGCCATACTGCAGAACTGAATAAACAGCATGACTTTTCCAATCCAATTTATTCTTACGTGCCAGTTAGAAAAGAGACAGAGAGAGAGAGAGAGAGAGAGAGAAGAGAGAAATATTAATGCAGTAATAAATGGGTACTTTGTATATTGGGGAGAATTTAATGTAGAATTTTGGAGCTGACTTGGAGCTCTTAACATTAGACCATTCACATCCTGCCTGGCCAGTGTGAAGCTACACAATTAACTCTTTACAGTTTTCTCAGACACACAAGATTTGCAAGAGCTCTCTTTCTTTTTCTACCTGTTCCTTCGGTCTTCCCTCCCACCCTCTATTAACATACAATCCTGAAATGACCTTGGGAAATGATCTTGGGGATTTAATTCTATCCAGTAAACAAAAAGGATTTCTCTCTGTGTGTGTGTTTCAAAATCTTGCTCATCTTGCTCTTCTTTATATTGGCTTTAGTGCTGTTGGTGTCTCTGAAAGGTTGAGTGCCTGCTTTGCACACATAATGCACCTATGAGCTTTCCCCCAAGCCTCTAGCAAATGTTAGGTTAAGGTAAAGGTTTCCCTTTCTCGAAAGCCAGTCGTATCCAACTCTAGGGTTCAGTGCTCATCTCTGTTTCAAAGCCAAAGAGCCAGCGTTGTCTGCTTCTGCAGACGTTTCCGTGGTCATATGGCAGGCATGACTAGACACTGGAGTGCACAGAACGCTGTTACCTTCCCACCGAAGTGGTCCCTATTTATCTACGTGCAATTTCTTGCTTTCGAACTGCTAGGTTGGCAGGATGTATTTTCTACAAATACTGAGGACATCACAGACTGATCCTCTTGCTCATCCTAAATACATAATGTATATGTATATCACTGGGAGAAGATGCTGGTGTAGGAAGATACATGCAATATTTGTTCCTGAATCAGATAGCTCCTTCTTTATGATATATGTTCAAAGTTCACCTGGAAGAAACAGAGTTGATGGAAGCTGTTTCTTTTTGTTTGTTTGTTGTAGGGAGGTTTTCCTTCTCTCCAAGCCACCTAAAAGCACACTGAGCTGCCAATCTAGTGCTGTTTTCTCCTCCCTATTCTATCCTTCCCAACTGTAGGTAAAGGTCTCTGTTGCTCAAAAGCCAGTTGTATCCAACTCTAGGGTTTGGTGCTCATCTTTGTTTATAGCCAGAGAGCTAGTGCTGTCTGCATCATCAGACGATTCCGTGGTCATGTGGAAGGCATGACTAGATGGCAAAGTGCATGGAATGCTGTTTACCTTCCCACCAAAGTGGTATCTATTTATCTACTTGCAATTTCTTGCTTTCAAACAGACCGGAGCTGGGACAGAGACTGGAGCTCACTCCCTCATGCAGCACTCTGGTCTCAAACTGCTGACATGCATCAAGTTCAGCATCTTAACCACTACCACAGTCCCTTCCCAATAGTACCTAGGTACAATACTTGATTGTTTTTATTCCGTGTATCCATCAACAGAGGGTCAGAGTTTGTGTCTTGGTAGCGATAGGATATTTTAGAGTTCATGTGGATGACATAAGCAGCTTCTTGCCCTATCATTTAGATGAACAGACAGACAGACATTCCTTGTTCCCTTGGGCATACCATGAAGCCTTTTTGGTTTTCAAAATGAAAATAAGTCCCTATCTGTAGCGGTCTAGACAGGAAAATTGACACTAGAGGCTTTTCCAAGGGCATGCTAATGTTTTAACTAAAAACCTTTGCATTGTTGGCAGTTGGCTTTGTGTGTTGGGTTGACTCACAAGGAATCCATTCTCCTATCCTGGCTTTCCAGATAGCGCCCTCTTCCACATTGCAGGCGCACCCCCCAATAAAGGACTCAGACACTGATGAAAGTGGATAACGGCATTGGGCCACATTTATTGATTCATGCCCTAGTCCGAATTATAAATTTCTATTGGTAATTGACCAATTATAATTCTTAAGGCAAGCAGGCCGAAGTAACACTGGTAAGGTACCACCCAAAATTGCCGACGGCAATTGTTACAATGTATCTATTTGTATCAATTTGTTTGTTGACAACAAACAAATTGTTGACCGTAGTCAATATCTAACTAATGACCCCACCCTCTGACGCGTATCCGTGAAATCACGGGGTGATGCATGCTGTCTAGCTGTAGCCATCACCCCGTCGCCTGGTTCGTCATTGACCGGACAACGTTTAACCAACTTATGCCTGTCTAGTGTTGTCCAGTCAATTGCGAACCTGCCGGATACCTGTGGGTCATAAATGTTTACCTTACCAGTGCTACCCGCCCATGTGACCAAAGTCAACAGCAGCAACAGAAACCCCTATATCAAACCATAGCAACAGTGTGGGATGGGCGAAAAAACCAGGACCCGAGAGCCAATTGTGGGTCCCAGCCAAAAATTCCCACCCGGCCCCGAAGCGACCAAAATATCACACTGTTAACTAGGGAGGGGGTGGAGGGGGAAAACTTCTCCGCTCCGTCGCTTCGCAAAATGGCAGCGCGGCTGCCTCGTGGCCACCCCTTTTATAAGGGAGCTGGCCACGCCCCCTAACTACCCGGCTGCCTTCGTCCGGTGGGGGGGCCCCACAAAGAGCACGGTGGCCATTTTGGCGCCGCGCTTGCATTGCAGGCGCACCCCCCAATAAAGGACTCAGACGCTGGTGAAAGTGGATAACGGCATTGGGCCACATTTATTGATTCATGCCCTAGTCCGAATTATAAATTTCTATTGGTAATTGACCAATTATAATTCTTAAGGCAAGCAGGCCGAAGTAACACTGGTAAGGTACCACCCAAAATTGCCGACGGCAATTGTTACAATGTATCTATTTGTATCAATTTGTTTGTTGACAACAAACAAATTGTTGACCGTAGTCAATATCTAACTAATGACCCCACCCTCTGACGCGTATCCGTGAAATCACGGGGTGATGCATGCTGTCTAGCTGTAGCCATCACCCCGTCGCCTGGTTCGTCGTTGACCGGACAACATTTAACCAACTTATGCCTGCCTAGTGTTGTCCAGTCAATTGCGAACCTGCCGGATACCTGTGGGTCATAAATGTTTACCGTACCAGTGCTACCCGCCACACGGGGAGGCTTCTCAAAAGGCTCACCGCCCCCCCAAGACCGTCAGCTCGGTCAACAGGCCTGCTCGCCAGTCCACTAACAAGAGGTCCATACCTCCCTGCGACAGATGGGCCCCATCCCCTGAGTAAAAGCTCGTAATTTTGCAGACTGATGGCGGGGAGGCGAATGACGCGTCCCCCACCTTTGTCGAAAAGGAACCGGGCAATAGCCCCGTTCACGGAGCGTCGGCTCGGTCAAGAGCCTCGAGGCCGAACGCCCCCCTGTAAGCGTACCGCGGCATCGTGTCCGACCAATTGAGGGTTGTGGCAGGCCACACATAACGTGAGTAGGGCCGGTCACCGCAAACCGCAAGCTTCCGCGATAGGCCAGTGACCCGCCCTAAGCCATTGCCCCCAAGGTTCATAACCAGGACATCAGGCGAGTCAGCATCCCTGATGTAGAAAAGGAATGGCAACAGTTCCCGCCATAACATGCCGCACTTACCATACCACCTGAGACGTGCGGATGCACCCAGTCCCAGTCGGGGTCCCCACTCTGTCGCCGCAGCGTAACGCGCTGCCCTGTGCAGCATAACGCGCTGCCCTGTGCAGCGTAACGCGCTGCCCTGTGCAGCTTAACGCGCTGCCCTGTGCAGCGTAACGCGCTGCCCTGTGTAGCGTAACGCGCTGCCCTGTGCACGTGGCCATGGCCCACCAGCCATACTGTCACCGGTGTAATACGACACCCAGGGTCTGTCAAGGAAGAAAAAAAAAAAGGGGGGGGGGGAGAAACAGTGCAGTGACTAAACCGGTACTCACGGTTGAAGAGGGCGAACACAAACTGAAAACATTGTGATCCCCACCCTCCCATGCGGCGTATGTCAGCCCCGGAGTACCCAAAAACAGCTGCAGTAGAAGCCGCCCCTATCCTGAATGAATGGGTGCCGCAACGAGCCCCAGGGAGGCCAACACTGGCTAGTGCCCTCCCGGCACCCTCCAAAATTGAAATTTAGTAAGGGGAGACCCACCTTGGTGACAGGAAAAACGGGCCATGGCGCGTGCCACGCAGTGCAAGGAACTCCTGCAGGGCACCAACCAGACAGATGTCTGCCAAGGAACATCGTAGCAGTCTCACTCCACTGCCTACGCCGTGCTGATCCGTTTTAGAGGAGCGTATCCTCAACTGACCCAATCATTGCAAACATAGACATCGTCGAGTTCCGGTGCTCTACGACTTGCATCCGCCTTAGATAGCATCACAAGCTCGCTGCTGCAGAGCGCTCCAAAAAGGGGGCCACCGTTGTAGCCGCATGAAACAGGGCTTCCTCATACCTATCAAACATAGGTCCTGCCAGCCCCGTGCCAGTTGGGTAAGAACCCCTGGGGAAATTGGGTGGCGGTCGTCCGGGCTACGCCCACGCTCCCGCACCCACCCCTCCAAAACGTGTCTCACACGGAAGCCAGCGGTCTTGTCCGCATGACCGCCTACTGTGGCCATAAAAGCCAGCGCTGACAGCCTGGATGCTATGGTGCGAGGTGCGAGGCCCTGGGCACGTAGGTGAACCATTAATCGAAGGATGTGGGCCACTGGGATCGGCCAGGTGTCTGGCAGCCGAAATTGGGCACAGAATGCTTGGAAAGAAATGAATGCGTGGAGATAAGCCTTACGCGTGCGTGGCGCCAGCGACATGCTGATCACCCGGTTCACCTCCTTGTCAAGGGTCCATATCTCGTCCGGGAGTGGCGAGGGAAATTCCTCCGGATCCGGGGCCAAGGCGCGGAACCGGGAGATCTGCAGGCGGGACAAAGCGTCAGCGATAGCATTATTGACACCCGGGACATGCCTGGCCCTGAACAGCACATTGAGGCGCAGGCTGCGCAATACAAACTGGTGCACCAGGTCCATGACCCTGGGTGATTTGGAAGTCTGTGAGTTGACAATGTGGACAACGGCCGCATTGTCACACCAGAAATGAAGAACCGAGTTGGCCCACTCCTCACCCCATAGCATCAAAGCCCCCAGAATGGGAAAAATTCCAGATAAGTAAGATCACGCAGGCGACCCGTGCCCGACCAGGCTGGTGGCCACCCACCATAGGCCCACTTCCCATTGAAGTACATCCCATAACCCAGGGCTCCCGAGGCATTGGACTGTATCTGGAAACGAGTGGAAGCCAGAAGGTCAGACCTCCACAATGACACCCCATTGAACTCCCTCAGGAACTGGAGCCAGATAAGCATATCTGCCTTAATGCCCTGGGTCAGTCTCACCCTATGGCGGGGCCTGGATAAGCCTGTCATGGCGTCGCACAAGCGCCGAGCAAATGCCCTGCCCGGTGCGACCACCCTGCAAGTGAAATTGAGGTGACCATGTAGCACCTGCAGTTCCCGCAGTGATGCCTTGCGTTTAGCAAGCAGGTCCGAGATAAGGGCCACTATCCTTGACACCTTATCCCCTGGTAACCTAGAAGCCTGCGCTACCGTGTCAATCTCCACCCCCAGGAAGACTAGCTGGGTAGATGGGCCCTCGGTCTTTTCGGGCGCTAAAGGGACACCCAGTTCCTCCATTAGCATCTGAAATGTGTTGAGGAGACGTGTGCACGTGTCCCAGCCCCATTCACCCCCGAATAAAAATTATCCAGGTAATGGGCTACAGACCGGGACCCTGACCTGCGGACAAAAGCCCACTGTAGGAAGGTGCTGAAACGCTCGAATGCCGAGCATGATATGGAACAGCCAAAATGCATGGCCTTATCGAAATAATATTCTCCCCGAAACTTGAAACCCAGCAACTCAAAGTCACCCAGGTGGACCGGCAGGAGTCGAAAGGCAGACTTAATGTCGCGCTTAGCTAACAGCGCACCCGGGCCACATGAGCGCACCATGCGCAGCGCTCGGTCAAAAGATGTATACCTGACCGAGCAAAGGTCATCAGGGATAGCATCATTGACCGATCTGCCGGCTGGGTAGGACAAGTGATGGATCAGGCGGAACTCACCCGGTGATGTCTTGGGCACTAAGACCAAGGGTGACACTTTAAGGTCGGGGAACGGGGGTGCAGGGAAAGGGCCAGCGACCCTGCCCGCATCAACCCCCTTAGCAATGCTGGCAGCAGCCACCTCCTCCCTTCCCCTAAGGGACAAAAGGTTGGGGGCGTCTTGGGGGGACCTATCTCCCATGAAAGGAATACGGAACCCCAGTCGAACACCCTGAAGCAGGTAAACTGCATCTGCCTCCCTCGGGTACAATGCGAGCCAACGCCCCAACATGTCCACGGTAATTGGGGAGGGGGCCGTTCGATGGACCAGCTCCCTCTGCGGCAGTCCTGCCAGCCCCTTGTCCACCCCTACCCCTGCCCCGCACCCCTCCAGGCCTGGGGCAGGCGGATGCAGCATGGGGGCCAGCACAAGAGGGACACTCATGCCTGAACCGGCAATTCTTCCTATTGCAGGAACCATTGGACGACAAAGTCCAGCACAGCAGGCGGGCTGGAACCCCCTGCCCCGCCACCGTGCGGGGTACCTGTGTTGGAGCCGCCCGCTGGACCGCGTGTCCACAATGGTATCTTTCCCCAGGCGCAGGGCGCATGGGAGTCATGTACAGAAGCCACAGCTTCTGGCAGGGCTCGTCCCACCTCATCTCTGGGTGCAGGGGAATTCGCATACGGAATTCTTCATCGTAAGCCAACCACGATGGGCCCGGGAAGTCAACCATCGCCCGGTATATATTGTCCAAATACTGGACCATCGGGATTGCCAGATCTGGCCCGGCCCTGAGGTAAACCGCCATGTATATGAGGTACGCTGGCAACCAGTTGGCCCACGTGCGTGGCGGCTTACGACGACGTGCCTGTTCCTTATCCTTCTCAACCTGCCCCTCCCTCTCCTCCTTGGTGGGCTCTCTGTTAAGAATGGAGAAGATGTCCACATACTCCCCACGCCAGATCATTTCCTTAGTAGCCTGGGCGAGATGATCCCCAAGGAGGACATCGGCGACTGAACCGTCGCGCCACCCGTGCAAGGCCACGGCCACTGAAATGTTCCCCCCAAGGTAGCTAGGTGTGTGGGTGCACTAGATTGAACCGCATACTCACATGCTGCACCCCCGTGGGCCGCCCCCACCGGGGGTTCCGGCCCACTGGGGGCGTCGGAGCTCACGAGCGCGACTGAGCTCGTCGATGGGGCCTGCCCCGCACCAGCCTGTTGATTGGGGAGTTGCGAGGCAGTGGCCGACGCCGGCCCACGCGCCTCGGGCAGCTCGACCCGTCCCGCCGCCTGCTGCTGCTCCGCAGACGAAGCACCAACCTGCGCCCCAAAAGGGACCCCCGGGTGGTTAACCCTCGCGAGGGATGCCTCGAGGGCCACAACACGGGCCAGAAGGGCCTCAACATTAACATAGCCCCCTAATCCCAGGGGGGGCAAAGGGCCAACCGGCCCACGGGCCGCAGGCGCCGGTCCAGGTCCCTGGACCCCGGGGCCCAAATACGGCCAAGAGCCCAGGCCCGGCCCCTGCAGGGCTGGGGGCATACCCTGCCAGGGTAGGGAACCCGACCACCCCCCATGGCTGGAACCCCCCGCAGGAAGCTGTGTACTAATAGAAGAAGGCCCCAAAGAATGGGCCATGCCAGGGCAGTGGCCATTACATGCGGGCCGGGGGCCGCGGCCCCTGCCGGGCCGGTATGCGGACGGCCCGCCTCAGGCCAAGGGGCTATCAACCCCATCCCACCGGTCCCGGTGGGCTCTGACAAGGGGGGCTGCTGAGGAGGCGCAGTCGCGGTCCTCCGACCCGGCTGGCGCCTCCGTGCGGAGCGAACCGCGTTCGCAGTTGCCTTCCTCTTAGAGGGCATAGCAACGATCTGCTGGGAAGCCAGAGAAAGAGAAGGAAAAAACACCACCCAATAGGCTTCCCGGCGAAAAGGGGAGAGCGACGGAGGTAAGAGGGAAAAACTTCTCCGCTCCGTCGCTTCGCAAAATGGCAGCGCGGCTGCCTCATGGCCACCCCTTTTATAAGGGAGCTGGCCACGCCCCCTAACTACCCGGCTGCCTTCGTCCGGTGGGGGCCCCCGCAAAGAGCGCGGCGGCCATTTTGGCGCCGCGCTTGCACTTATGCTCATCTTTACAAGTGTTGTGACCATACCCGTCAAGCGCGGCTCCGGAAAATACGGGAACTGCTCCAGCCTGGGCATGTATGCGCAGCAACAACTCCTTTGCATGTGCGCAGGACCTCTTTGTGCTTGCGTAGAACCCCTTTGCACATGTGCACCACTGCCTCTGATTGGCTCACATGTGCAGTAAGCCCTTTCCCCACCGTTCAAAATATGGGATGGCAGCGGGAAAGGGGAGGAACGAACGCTGAAATATGGGAAATCCCGGCCAATATGGGATACTTGACAGGTATGGTTGTGACATCTCAGAGTTCTTTGTTTTCCTCTCATCTTCCCGCCTCCAATTAGCAAATGGCATGGGGTGCAATGAGAGAGATACAGCATGCTGATGTGTTACAGTAAGGAACAAAATAGGAGCTGGACCTACCGTTAGGTAGAGTGTAATGGATAACTCAGATGGCAGATGCTTAGGGACAGTGTTGGCAATCTCTGGACATTCCTCATGATATTATTGTTTGTATTATTAATAGTGATATTACATTACATTTCTGCATTGCCTTTCTGTTATTATGTAGTGATTAAGGAAGCTTACAACCAGCATTAAATGTAATAGAATCAAGGAAAAATCCCTGCTTTTTCAACTACAATTCAATTAAAATCTAATAAAGTGAAATGCAATCTACTCGTGCAAACACTTAAAATCATTAAAATATCAGAAAGTCAGATAAGCCATTTTAGAATGATATGGCTTCATACACTTTGCAAATGTAGTGAGAGTGTAAACTGATTGTACTTCTGATAGGAGTGTGTTCCATAATCTAGGGGCCACAGAGTAGAAAACCCTCTTCACTGTCCTTCTCTGCAATTCTTGGTAATTTCAAAAGCATATCTCCTGAAGACCTTAACATCATGCCAAGGTCATATCATCAGAAGTGGTCCTTTAGATATCATTGGTTGTTTCCCCCGGTTGGAGGACAGAGCTGGTTGTGCCACTCAAGCTCCCTGGATCCCTTCATAGATGTGGTGGAGAATGGCAGTGTTTACTCACGGTCAGCGCTGATAGATCCACAACCATCATTATTTTGAAGGAACATGTCCGTTTGGTGTCACATCTTCTTTGGGTCTCGGCCTATAAATATTACTCTTAAAATACCAGAAATGTGCTGGAATCCTGCTTTTCTGCAGTCTTCTGTTGGTTAATGAAGGACACAGGGTGTCATCTACTATGTTTTCATATTTATCAAGCCTCGCAGAAATGAAAAGCTGCTACATGGCATGGCTTGGAAGCTCTACTTTGTGGACTGTCTTAAATCCTACAAAGATTATTGTGGGACCTTAAGACCCAAATGTTTTCTTTGTCATAAGCTTTCATGGATTTTAAGTCACTTCTTCAGATGGAAGTGGGCTATAACCAACAAAGGTTAATGCAAAATTAAAGTTCTTAGTCTTTAGGACATTATGACATACCTGTCAAGTATCCCGTTTCCCCCAGGAAAACCCCTTATTTTTGCCCCTCTCCCCACCCCCTCCCGTTTTATTAATTTTCCCTTAATATCCCTTATTTTTTTTTTAAAAAAATCCTGACCGGAGCCCTCACAGGCGAAGCTGCAGTATGTTTTTCCTGCCACCAGAGGCCGCTGTCTGTGGCTTTTCACTTGTGGAAGGAGAGAGAGAAGGTGGTGGTGGGGGCCTTCTGCAGTTTCTCTTTCATTTCTCTTCCCTGCCACATGGTCATGGAGGCTTCGCTTTTGCTGCTGAGTTGGTCGGAGCCACCATGGGACAGAAGTCAGTATACTCTAGGTGAGCAATATTTCATATATGGAGATTAACTCCTCAGCTGCTGGGAGGCTTGGAAACTACAGAGGTTGCGCTTTACTTTACTAATTCCCTTCCTTAAGCTGGATCCGACATTCTCAGGTGTTGGTGCTTCAACTGGTTGCAGTGAGGAACAAATAGGTTGGTTAATTTGGGGAAATTAATCCCTTGCTCCTCCACCCTAATTGGGGGGGGGGGTCCTAGCCATGTGCAGGGCTTGTTCATCTTAGGGGGCTGGTTTACTATTCTGCTCTTTGCTTCCCAGAAAAAAATTTAAATTAAAAATGAGTAAACAGGAAAGAAAACAAAAGTCCCCCAAGAAGATGGGAAAAGGGTTCTTTGGCCCACACAGCTTTGTGCCCATTGCATATACAATACCATCTAGCCATCTTATTTTTGGCCACCCACTTCTTTTGCCCTCCACCTTTCCCAGCATCAAGGTTTTCTCAAGTGAATCCTCTCTTCTCATTTGATGTCCAAAGTACTTTAGTGTCATCTTTACTATTTCTCCTTTAATGAGCAGTCGTGGTTGATTTCTTCTAGGATTGACCTATTTCTAAAACCACATTTCAAAGGCATCTATTTTTCTGTGCTCAGCTTTCCTAATGGTCCAGCTCTCACACCCATACATTACCACCGGGAATACCATTGCTTTGACTATGCAATTTTTTGTTTACAAGGTGATGCCTCTACTTTTAACTATGTTCCCCAGGTTTCTCATAGCTTGTTTCCCAAGCATCAGTCGCCTTTTAATTTCATGGCTGCAATCACCATCTGCAGCGATCTTTGATCCTAAGAAAGTAAAATTTGCCAGTCGTATCCAACTCTAGGGTACAGTGCTCATCTCCATTTACAGCCAAAGAGCCAGTGCTGTCTGTGTTTGCAGACATTTTCATGGCCATGTGGCAGGCATGACTAGAGCCCAGCAAGTCACATGGATATATTTGGCCACACCCACAGATTTGGCCACGCCCATTGAGGGGTGTGCCCAAAATTTCCCTTATTTTCAAATCCAAAACTTGTCAGGTATGCATTACAAAACTATTTTGTTCTCTTCTTTTTCATGTCTAATCCCTGTTGGAGAATCATTAAATATTTCCTCAAACTCTGAAGATCCTAGAGTTCTCATCTGTTGATGTTATGAGTTCTCATCTGTTGATGTTGAAGAGCCACCGCTCCCGGCAGCAGGAGTGCCACCGCAAACTTGGCCATTGGGGTGGGGGCTGGACATCACCTCCCCTGGCCAGCCCGGCCAGCCTGGCCAGCCTAGCCCCTGGACTGTGGTTGCTTTTGAACTTTTGTACTTGGATGATCGGTATTTTATTGTGAGTGTTTTTATCGTGATTTTATTGTGCATTGTGTACTGTTGTGAGCCACAATAATAATAATAATAATAATAATAATAATAATAATAATAATAATAATAATAATAATAATAATAATAATAATAATAATAATAATAATAATAATAATAATAATAATAATAATAATAATAATAATAATAATAATAATACATATCTCCACTAGAAGCCTGAAAAAGATGGAGGATTTTTTTAGTTCTCCTCATAAGATGGTCTGTGTTCTCAGTTGCTGTGGGGCTAGCATTTGTATGACCCATGTTCAGTGATGCACTGCAGCAGGTTCTGTCAGGTTCTGCAGAACTGGTAGAGGAAATTCCTCCAGGCCACGCCCACTTGGTTGGCCACACCCACATCCATAACCCATAATGCAGGTTGTTTGGCCATGTCCACAAATTTGGTCTCACCCACAGATTTGGCCAGCCCACAGAGTAGGTAGTAAAATTTTTTGCAGTGCATCACTGCCCATGTTCATTTTAGAATATAAAATAATATTATGCAGAAATAGGGAATATTTTGAAAAGAGTGGCACACACACACACACAAACAAAAGATGAAATCTGAGGGGGGGGGGGAATCCAAATGAAATGACTGAGGAATTTCAGTAGGTTTATTATTACAGTGAAAGTGACTGTAAAATAGCAATGGATGAAAATAGCAATAGGCTCTAGATGAGTCATGCTGTCCACAAGCAGGTTCTCATTAATTTCAGCAAAGGCATGGAAAAGCACAACTGCAAAGAAATACCTTCTGCATGCTCAGTCCCAGAGGGTTCCCTCTTGGATGATAGTAAATGAGTCTGCCTCATCCTGGAGAGCAATGCATGACCATGAGAGCTTCAGACCAGGCAGTTCCTAGTAACCACATGATGTTTTTTTTAAACCCCCAATGTAATGGCTTAACTAACCTTCACATATATTTAGTGATAAAAAATGTCCAGAGCCTGCAAAACTAGCATTAAGATTAGGACAATTTAAATGCTCTGATGGAAAAAGATAAATGAGCAGTATTTCCTATTATACTTCATAGCATAATTAAGAAGTGTGTTCAATTGCTTGTCCCAGTTGGAATACACCTGTTGGATTAATAGGCTTTATCTAATTCTCGATTTATCATTCAACAATTCATTCAGAGAGTTTGCTCCTTAGATGAAACTATCAATAGGATATTTCTATTGTGAAATAAAAAGACTTACTTGTAGGATAAGAAATGCAGACACTTCCTGCTCCGACTTGTTCTTGAGCACCAAAGGAATAGCCTATAACCTATGCTCCAGATACTACTTCTAGAATGAATGAATGAATGAATGAATGAATGAATGAATGAATGAATGAATGAATGAATGAATGAAACACTTTATTACAGTCATGGTAGAACAGCACAAGTCTAAATGGTAGTGGCCCAATAGGTTTAAATTAAAGGCATTTTAGTAACATACATTTTGAAATGTGCCAGGCATACCCAGTAGTCCTCTTGCAAGACAGGAAAACCAGTGCCCTACCCACCAGTGAGGAAAATCATGCAGCTTTGTTCAAATGCCCATAAGCTGTGCATATAGCTCCTCTGCTACAACTCATCATCCAGCAATAATGCCATGTGCTTTGACAGCATAGCACAACACAATCCTGTTTGGGAGCCTTCCTCTCCCATGACTTGAAACGTGGCTTGGGCTATGCGAAGTGCAACCATCTTGTAAGAAAGCACCAGGTGCATGACTGCAATTTTTTGTGTGAGATGATTGTACTAATCCAACTCTGGATGTGGGTACTTTTGAGTGATCAGTTATGGAGGGAAGCATGTAGGAATGTTGCATTTGATGCAAATCCACATTCACAACCTTTTGAAAGTGACACACTGGATTGGTCAACATCTGGATAAGTAACATCTGTTCCATACAATTTCTCCAATATATGGCAATAGTATATGTTTTTCATTAACACAAGCATTTCCTTCCTCAGTGATACCGAATATAACCAGAGATCTATAAGGTTTTTGAGAACTGCATCAAAATCAGGATAAGCATGCTAGTCTGTGGGAGTTAGATTGGCTCACTTACAGATGGAGAACAAGCAAAATTCTTCCCCTTCCCCTACAATAGTCCTTCATTTATCTAAAGCAGGGGTGGCCGACCTTGGTGCTCCAGCTATTCTTGGACTTCAATTCCCAGAAGCCCTAATCAGCAGGTGTGCTGACTTGGACTCCTGGGAATTGAAGTCCAAGAATAGCTGGAGCACCAAGATCGGCCAGCGCTAGTCTAAAGCATTTTTGTTTTTACCACATTTATAGCCCCATCCCTTAAATAAAGAAATTGGCTTCTTAAGAAATATAATATTGTGATGAAGAAGGGTAAATATGGATATAAGCCATACAATGCTGAATGTTGAAAAAAGAAAGTTTATCTTAAATATGTAATGTGATCTATTGGGAAAAAATTAGTTCTTTCATCTCTTGTCTATGTATGTTTCTAAAAATTCTAGAAATTTACACATACACCCCGCAGCTTCAAATGTGAAATATCGCTCTGAAGGAGACATGTGAAAGCTATTTATGAGAGCAGTGGTAGGACGATGCCCTTGCACCTAAGACATCATCCTGTCTGCATTCAGGCATTGATGGCTTTCGCATGTCATCACACTCATTCTTCTTAGAAGTGATTTCCCATGTTTGGTCAGCAGTTGAAATGATTTCAGAGAAGCTGATATCAGGCAGGCAGGAGGCACTGTAAATAAAGTTTGCAAAAGGAGAGCTTCTGATGCTGGTTAGGTGCTGTTCTTTTCTGCCTCACAAACAGCTCAAGTTTCTCAAGTATATTCATCTGTCTTAGACTGTTTGCTTGGATGCAAAAATGTCTATATGGTCTAAAGGGCTTGCTGGCTGAGATCCAGTGACTGGTCTGCCAGCTTGCAGCCTTTGGAAGCTGCTCCAAGGCATCTCCTAACCTTCTGGAGACAATATCTCAGGGTGGTTACATAAGTCCCACCTGTGCAGCCTTGGGCAAGCTGCACAGTCCTAGACCATCCCTAGAAGAAGGGAATGACAAGTCACTATTCAGTGCTCTATAGCTAGAAAGCCCTGGAAGTCAGAATGTGCATTGCTGTGAGTCAGAAATGATGTGATGGACAGCAGCAGCATCCCTTTGTTATAACCAGTGGCAGGTATCAGCAGGTTCGTACCAGTTTGCCAGAACCGGTAGCAGAAATTCTGGCTGGCCCTGCCCATCCATGTTTTTAAATAGAGTAGTCCTAATTTGGGTGCAACGCAGGGCTTTCCCCCTGGCCACACCCACTATACCACACCACAGTGCGGTAGCAAATTTTTTGGGAGCCCACCACTGGTTGTAACCACTGAACTGAACTGTTAGACCTGTTTTCTGAACATTTCATTCCTGTTCAGTGTCAATCTGGTGAAAATAATCTGTAAACAAAAATTTGTCTTACACATTTAAAAAACCCAACTCTGTAGCATTCAAATAGAGATGGGAAGTATCACTTTTTTGAGCCATGTTTCTCACATCATCACAGCCAATGTAGTCACTGATCATGTTAGCTAGACATTGAAATCCCCAAAAAGTAACACATCCTATCTGCATCAAAGCAATGGCAGGGTAACAGAAGCAGCGACCTCTTCTTGAGCCAATCAGTTCTTTGAAAACAAGTGAACTTCCCAGAATGGAGCAAACTTAAAGGTTGATGCAGAAAAACAGTTATGCTATCATTTATGGAACTTTCTCTTACTGAGCTCATTTATGATGCTGAATCAAATAAATATTTAGAGGATGCCAATGCAAAGAGTAATTGCATCGCCTATTGGGACCATAGTTTCAGAGGCCATTTATAGTTTTAAAAACCTGAAATAAAAACCAAAAAGGGAAAAAAAACACCAAAGATCAATATGCCATTATTTACCTCTGGGGATCCCAGTACTTTCTTTCTAATAAATGACTATGACTATATTAATGGCTTAAGAACAGCAAGCTGAGTAAAATGTTGCTTAAGTTACTGGCATTTCAAAATATGCTCTCGGTCCAAAGTGATAAAGTACAGCAAGTGCTGGAATGACATCAGTATTTTGGATGTTCTTCCCAGGATCCATCACCTTCTCCCTTACTTCGAAGTGTCCTTCTCCTCTTGTCCCATCTCATGTTTCTAAATTCTGGCAGCTGGTGGGAGGTTTGACCCAATCGTCAACCTCTCCTTCCTGTCCAATTTCAGCCTCATCTCCTAAGTGCTTTTTACTTAGACTGCATTAACAAAGACTTTCCAAGGGAACATCATTGAATTTCACTTACCCAAAGAGCATCCCAATCAATTATGTAGCAGGGTAACGCAAATTAGATTCCATACTGGCTCCAAAGAGGTTCAGAAACCATGAGCACAGATGAGTGAGAAAGTTTGTAAGCAATTAACACTGCATATCAAAGTCCTTAGGAACCTGTGAGGTGGTGACATTTATTGCAGAAGACTCCTTGGCTCTGGGAAACTGAGCCTCATTATTTAGTCTGTCATGCTGAGAACCAGACTGGTTTCAATATAACTATGCCCTTGGCAGAAGAGCCTACAGATGTTCATCTGGCCTGATGAATTGGAATTATCACAGGAGGCTCCTCTTGTTCACATTCACTAGCTTTTCAGCCTGTGTGAGTGAAAATGTGGAAGGCAGCCAGCCCATATTTTGCAAATAGAAGCTCCCATATTTAATTCTTGGCAGTCCTCTGCTTAGCTGGCTAGATAGCTCAGTGGGTTATTTTATAGATGCAGGGCCAGAGGCTGGGAACTCAATTTCCCACTGCGCATCCCAGAAGAGCCAGTTTGTGTCATCATGGGCAAGCTACGCAGTCCCACAGTGCCTCCAAAAGTAAACCACTTCTGAATACATAGAAAATACTGGAAAAGATACTTGAATGGACAAGAATTGACTTGATGGTACACAATTATTATCATTGCCATTCCTATATTTTGGTTGGAAAGAATGAAATCCTACCTTGAAATCCTGAATAGCCCCTGCTGTGGCCACTCAATCTTGGCAGGGTCCAATGGCCTGACTCAGTATAAAGCAGCCTCCCACAGGTCTATGTAGCTGAGTGTTGTCTGCTCTGACCAGCAGATGCCTGGGCTGCCTATTGAAAACCTTCAGCTGGAGATTTCCACTTCTTGTTCTACATTTCAAGCATAGAAAACATGTGCTCTACTTCATTAAGGTTGTTTGGTTTTAGTCCTTCAGTGACAGGACCATAGCTAGCACTGGTCAAATTGGCAATGTCCAATTGGATAAGTCTAGGGTCACATGAGACTGGCATACATGGTGAGAGGATGGAAGAGGAGGAAGGAGCATCTGTGTCTGAGTGTGCAATGACTGGAATTTGCTCTGCTCTAAGCCCTCAGTGTGTTATGTGTCATTCTGTCTGGGGAGCCGTGGCTACAGATAGCATACACACTTAGCATGGGCAGGATTGCTCCTGTCTAGCAGCAAAAACCAATTCTACTGGCTAATGTTTGTGCCTCCTAAATTCTCATGCCATATGTCAGAGCCCAAATTGCCCCCCGCCCCCGTTACACCTCTGGTTTTTGCTCCTGGGTTTGCTTTTTTTTTTAAAGCTTTAGTTGGGAATTTTGCTACCCTGTACAATTGGAAGAAAGTCCTTTTCCCTATCCCCTCAGCACCTTCATCCAGTTTTTCAGCCAGCCTTCCCCAACCTAATTCTCTCTTGATGGGATTCCCCCAGTGGTGGGCTCCAAGATTTTTTTACTACCATATTGTGGGTGTGGTATGGTGGGCATGACCAGGGGCAAAGCCTTGCATTGCACCTGAATTAGGACTACATTATTTCAAAACTTGGATGGGCGGGACCAGCCAGAATTTCTGCTACAGGTTCTGGCGAACTGGTGCAAACCTGCTGATGCCCACCACTGGATTCCCCATGATTCTCATAACTACAGCCACTACAACCTTTGGCGATGCTGGCTGAGAACTACAGGCAGAGTGGATGACGGAGGTCTGATTTGTGAATATCTGAAAGTAATGATTAGGTTTGCCAGGTGAACAGCATCCCATTCTTTTAGGTTTCTGGGATAAAATGAGGCCAGAGACCAGGCTTTGCCACAGATATGGGGCCTTGTGATGTCATAGACATTGAACAAGCAGGAGTCAGAGGCAGGCTTTCAGGTCCAACTCATTGGCAAATGGATATCCCTCCCCTCCTCACAGTGGAGATCTAGGTAAATGAGCCTTTATTCTGGGTAGAACCAGTTAATCAGGAAATATGATAACCTACATCAGAGGGAGAAGGACTCATTATTTGGTAGCCAGGCAGGAGGAAAGGCGTGCCAAGTCTTCATCACTAATTCAATGAAGGGCTTGCTCTACCCAAGCTCAATTGGTCTAAATAGGGTTGCTAGAGGCAGCTAGATGGTATTGCTAGATGGGCACAAAGCTGGGCGGGCTGAGGAGGATGGTGGAAGATAAAGGTGCCTGGCGTGCGGTGGTCCATGGGGTTGCAAAGGGTCAGAATTGACTGTGCAACTGAACAACAACAACAAAGAGGCAGCAGAGAGATGTGGTATGCCTTTTGGTGTGATCCATCATGATTGGTATACACAGCTCAAAGGACCATATTTCATCCAGCTCCTTTGGCTGTCAATTGACTGTACTGTAAAGTTGCTGAAGGAGAGGCTTTTCTTTGGCTTGTTCTAAAGGTCCAGTCAAGAACCTGCTGACAGCCTGATCCACCATGGATTGATGGCAGTGGGCAAGGTCTTGACTGGACCTTTTAGACAAGTAAGAGAAAAGGAAAGAAATGCCTCTCCTTGCCTGCCTCCCTGTCCCATCCTACTTTTGCAAGAAAAGTTTTCTTTTCTTTTTTAAAAAATTGTAAGTGATGCAGCACATTTGCCCTGCCTTAATAGAATCTTAATTCACTCCCTCTGCTCCTCTGCAGATGTGGAAAATTAACAACTGTTAATTGACAACTGTATGCCTTGCTTCGGTTTCCTGCAATCACACACATTGGAAAGGAACCAATATGGAGAAATTGTCTAGATGGATGGCGGTGTTGAGCTGCTCCAGGTGCCCACAGGTGCCTGGGCACCGGTAGCAGACTTGGCCGGCCACGCCCATCTCCCTGCCCCAGACCATGGCATAGGGAGGCCAAGTGGGCGTGGTCCACAAAGTTAGCCATGCCCACAGAGTTAGCCACATCCATTGCGGGGTAGTAATTTTTTTGCAGCGCATCTCCGGGGCGAGGGGGGAGGTTTGGAAGGGAGTAGAAATTCCTGACAGTGACTCAGGAAGGTGTGGGTAGAAACACTCTGGGCTGGTTCACTCAAACAATTACATCATGTGACTGTCAGAAAAAGGAGCAAACCAACTCATCCCGGCAGCAGACATAGAGTGGATTAAATGCCTCTCTGATTGCACCCTAAGTCTCCTATCATCACAGTCTTACCTACCGCATATGACATTTAAAGAGGCTTTTCCTGACTTTACATCTGCCTGTGGTGTTGTTGTGTTCTGTAAAGCTGTGCCTTTAACAATGTACCTAGCCATGTGGTAACAATGTAACCTTTCTGTGTGCAACATTATAACCTTCAGCTGTATCAATGTAAACCTGATAAGGGGACGCGAGCTAGTGACCACTAGATGGCAATAGCGAGCGTCCAGCTCTCCTGGCTCAGATTCACCTGGATCCGCAGCGCGGGAAGATTCCCGCCACCTCTTCACCTGGACAAGAAGGGCGTGACCTTCTACGACGTCACGCAGGCAGCAACCAATAGTCTGTCGACGAGCCACATTCAAATGTATAGCCAGCTGTATATATTGAGCTACCCATCCGCCATTACGACATGTTCCTCCGGATCATCATGCAATAAACCTGTGTTAAGCCAACCCTTCGGCTGTTTCATTGTCTTTGGTCCCTTACACTAAATTGGTGACGAAGGTGGGATGATGGCAGCCCACGGGACCAAGACATGCGCCGGTTTCGAAATTAGGAAACCGGGCGACTGGGAGATCTTCGAAATGGACTTCCAGGCAGCACTGATTGAGTCCGAAGTCACGGAAGAGGCAAAGAAAAGGGCCATCTTCACCAGGATGCTCGGACAAGAAACCAAAAGGACCTTGGTGGACCTGATCGCACCGAGGAGGGTGAGCGAATTCAAGGCCAAGGAACTCATGCAGATGCTGCGTGAGCACGTCCGGCCCGCCACGGCGATGTTTCCCGCTCGGAGTGCATTCTGGAGGCGAGTCCAAGCGCCCGGGGAGACGGTCCCCGCATTCGTGGCGGCCCTGCGGCTGGCGGCCGGCCCGTGCAAATGGGAGAATGTCGAAATCACCCTCCGGGACTGTGTGCTGTGCGGCCTGAACGACGCCGAAACCCAGCGCACATTAATGAACCAAGAGCCGCCTCCCACGTTGCAGGAGGTCATCAGAGTGGCACAGGCCGCGGAAGCTACAAAGGCTGGGGTACAAGAACTCCAAGACTGGCGGCCGAGGTCGAGCAAGGCAGAGACTCCGGTGCATGCAGCCCGGTGAGCTTTGAGGTCGTCCGCAGAGAGCAGCGACGACGAGGACGTCCGGAGGGTCCGGAAAGAGAGCCGGCGGTGCGACGGTTGTGGAGCGGCCCACGACCGTGTAAAATGCCCGTTTCGGAAGGCCGAGTGTCACAACTGCGGCCGCCGCGGGCACATCGCCAAGGTGTGCAGGAAGAGGCGCGAGACCCGGAGAAGCTCGGCAGACCGTTCCGCGGGACAAGACCGCTCAACGAGACCCAAGGACGGCGCTCAGGCCACGTGGAAGCAGGACGGCGTGGGCCGCATCTCCGACGGCAGCGAGGACGACGCCCCAGTATTCAGTGTGTCCGTAGGACACCCCCGCTACTTTGTTGAGGTACTAGTTCAAGGGGTTCCCATTAGAATGGAAATTGACTCGGGGTCCTCATATTCAATCATTTCCCAGAGGGAGTTTTTGAGAATTGCCCCCCACAGGCGACCCAAGCTCAAAGCGTTGAGGTCCACACTACGGGACGTGCAAGGGAACAGCATTCCAGTGTTGGGGGTTGGAGAATTTCAGGTTAAATTCAAGAAGCACGCCGCGTCTCTCCCTCTAGTCATGCTTAAAGGGGGAGATTGCAGCCTCCTCGGGACTCAATGGTTCCAGCCCCTGGGTTTGTTTATTGGGGGGGTGCACGCCGTTGGGATGCACGCCGTTGGGACTGACCCGACTCAGGAGGTGTGCGAGGCGCACCCCGAAGTTTTCAAGAAAGGACTGGGGAAATTCAAGGGGCCCCCAGTGACATTCGACCTGGACCCGGAGGTCCGCCCAATTCGACTCAAACCACGCCGGGTGCCGTTCGCACTCAAGGACAAGATAGAGGCGGAACTGGACAAATTGGTGGGCCAGGGAATCCTTGTGCCTGTTGATTCTGCGGAGTGGGAAACTCCAATTGTAACCGCACTAAAGGCCAATGGGGAGGTCCGCATATGCGCCGATTACAAGTGCACCATCAACAAGGCGATCCGCCCGAATGCGTATCTGGTGCCGGTAGTCAGCCATCTGCTGGCCAGGTTACACGGGGGAAAGTGTTTCGCTAAGCTCGACCTAGCACAGGCCTACCAGCAGCTTACGGTGTCCCCTGCCACAGCTGCTGCGCAGACCATAGTCACCCATAAGGGGGCGTTCCAGGTGACGCGCCTTCAGTTCGGCGTAAATTCGGCGCCTGGAATTTTCCAGTCACTCGTGGAACGCCTCCTGAAGGGGCTAGAGGGGGTGTTGCCTTATTTTGATGACGTGTTAATAACGGGGGGGGGGGGGGGGGAGTCGGGTCGAATTGGCCAAGAGGTTGGGGAAGGTCCTGACGATATTCGAAAAAGCGGGGTTGAGACTGCGAAAGGACAAATGCGTCTTCTTCGCGACCGAGGTTGAGTTCCTAGGGTTTTGTGTGACTCCTGAGGGGATAAAACCATCCAAATCCAAGGTGGCCGCCATTAAGAAAGCCCCCCGCCCCACTTCCAAGCCCGAGCTGCAGTCGTTCCTAGGGCTGCTCAACTTTTACCACTCCTTCCTCCCCCGGAAGGCAGCAGTGGCTGAACCACTACACAAACTGCTAAAAAAAGACCAGACATGGAAGTGGGGCGATGACCAAGAAAGGGCATTTAGTGAATTAAAAAGTCTCCTAGCGTCTGATGCCATACTGACCCATTTCAACCCCAAACGCCCGGTAGTCCTGACCTGTGATGCATCCCTGGTGGGGGTGGGGGCGGTGCTGTGCCACGTGCTGGAAGACGGAAGGGAGGCCCCGATAGCATTTTACTCCAGGTCCCTGTCCCAAGCGGAGAGAAATTACGCACAGACAGACAGGGAGGCACTAGCGATAGTTGCGGGGACGAAAAAATTTCACGATTTTCTGTATGGCCGCCCCTTCACCATTGTAACGGACCACAAGCCCCTGCTAGGCATTTTTACCGCAGATAAGCCCACGCCACAGATCCTGTCCCCGAGGATGCTCAGGTGGGCTATTTTTCTCAACGCGTACCAGCACGCGTTGGTCTACCGGCCCGGGAAAGAGATCAGCCATGCGGACACTCTATCAAGGTCTCCCCTCCCCCTGACGCCCAGCCAGGTGAGCAAGGGGGAGCGAGACCATCAAGTTCTTATGATAGAGGTGCTGGATTCGCCCCCCGTAATGCCCGCCGACATTGCCAAAGTGACAGAGAAGGACAAGACGTTAGCGGCAGTTAGCTCCTGGGTGCAGAAAGGGTGGCCGGCGTCCTCCCCAGCGGAGGAGTTCGCCCCATTTTTCAGGAAAAAGTTAGAGCTGTCCCTAGAGAGGGGGTGCCTCTTGTGGGGGCAGCGGGTGGTGATTCCCACTTCCCTTCGGCCGCGGGTGCTCAAACTGCTGCACGTCAGCCACCCCGGCATCGTGCGATCCAAAGCGCTGGCCCGGAGTTACTTCTGGTGGCCCCAGTTGGACGCCGACATCGAGCACATGGTCAGCACTTGTGAAAGTTGCCAATGCTCCAGACCAGAGGAGGCCTGCCTTCCCCACAGGGAATGGGACACGGCTAAGGGGCCGTGGTCCCGGGTGCACATTGATTTCGCGGGCCCATTCAGAGGCACCCTGTTTCTTCTTGTTGTGGACGCCTTCTCCAAGTGGTTGGAGGTTATTCCAGTCACGAGCACCTCCTCGGCCCAGACCATTAAGCATTTGCGGAGGCTCTTTTCCACGTTCGGCATACCCGACACATTAATTAGCGACAACGCTAGTTGTTTCACATCCTCCGAGTTTAGGGCATTCATGGAGATTAACGCCGTTCGGCATATCACCTCCGCCCCGTTTCACCCAGCCACCAATGGTCAAGTGGAGCGCCTCGTCCGCACCACGAAGGACGCGTTGCGGCGCATGGGCCCCGGGGATCTGAACTTACAAGTGTGTCAGTTTCTGCTAGGGTACAGGGTGACCCCGTTGGCGTCAGGATACTCCCCCGCAGAGCTCTTAATGCATAGGAAACTGACCACCATCCTTACTAGGCTAGACCCCACGAGGGTAGAGGACAAGGGAAGGAACATTGGGCTAGAGGCCACAAAGAGTTTCAGTGTAGGCGCCCCCGTGCATTGCAGGAATTACACCAGCATGGGCCCAGCCTGGGTACCGGGCGTAGTTGTGGAGCAAACCGGCCCCGTGTCGTACCGCGTGGAAACCAGCACAGGGCTACTGTGGAGGCGGCACGCGGACCAGCTCCGACGCAGGGTCCCCGATGAGCAGGGCGCAGACCAAACAGAGAAAAAATCAGCGTTAGGGTTCTCCCCCACCCGTTCAGCCCAAGGGGGAGGAAAAGGGGGCCGCGGGCCCCCACCAAGGGGGGAGGAGGAAAGGGGGGATGTTCTCGTAGATATCCTGGGGGATTTTTCTGAGGAGGAGGAACCCGACCCCATACATATCTCGCGGAATTCCCCCACAAATGCGGATACCCCAACTGAGTTAGAATTTGATTTTCAGAACCGGGGGAGTTTTTCGGAGTGGTCCCCCACCCGTCCAAGCGAGAAGAGGGGTTTTTCGTTAGCCCCGATCGCCCCCGGTCTGCCCACAATGGAGTTTTTCCCTTCCCCTAAGACCGCCAAACCGCGGCAAGCCACTAACGAGTCTCCCTCTCCCATTACAGGACAAGGGACCAGGGAACAAAGAAGCAGTAGCGCCCCCGGGGGGGTCAACCCTCATCACGGCCCAAACGCACGTGCAATAAGCCATCTTGGCTGAGAGACTTCGTCTCATCCTAGGGGGGAGGGATGTTGTGTTCTGTAAAGCTGTGCCTTTAACAATGTACCTAGCCATGTGGTAACAATGTAACCTTTCTGTGTGCAACATTATAACCTTCAGCTGTATCAATGTAAACCTGATAAGGGGACGTGAGCTAGTGACCACTAGATGGCAATAGCGAGCGTCCAGCTCTCATGGCTCAGATTCACCTGGATCAGCAGCGCGGGAAGATTCCCGCCACCTCTTCACCTGGACAAGAAGGGCGTGACCTTCTACGACATCACGCAGGCAGCAACCAATAGTCTGTCGACGAGCCACATTCAAATGTATAGCCAGCTGTATATATTGAGCTACCCATCCGCCATTACGACATGTTCCTCCGGATCATCATGCAATAAACCTGTGTTAAGCCAACCCTTCGGCTGTTTCATTGTCTTTGGTCCCTTACACTAAAGGTGTCTACAAGGCTCACCACCTTTCCTTGGGGAGATTTTTTTTGGAGGCCTTATACTGCTGCCACCAAGGCTTTTGGAAGAAGGTTCACAAGCTGCAATGAAAGTGTGCCTCTCCCAGCCGTACTCCAGTGACATGATGAGACTAAGTGGAATCACTGAATAGCTTCCTCTCCAGCCTGCTCTTCTTGTTCTTTTCCTTTTTTGGGGAGGAGGAGGGTGATGTTGCATAGGCACAACACATACAAGCACATGAGCATGGAACTCTTCTAATTCAGAAGGGTTTTGTGTGAATGCACAGCTTGTAAAGAAAATGCAGAGGAGCTATGATTAAACAGGGATGTGTCTGCTCCGGTTATGCTCCCAGCTATAGACCTAGCCTAAGGGCTTGGTTGATGAAAGGTTCTGCAGTCAAACCTGGGAGAGGAAATGGCAGCCAATAATGGTGTGTTACATTTCCACACACCCCTAAAAGAAATACCACTCTGAAGGTGGCCTCATAGATTTTTCTAATTGGCAAAGTGGATGTTTGCCAAAACCATGAAAACAAAATAGTGATTAGTCTCCTTTCCAGACCTGGGAAAGGGACATCTAAAATATTTGTTGTCGTTCTTACCATGATAATTTTATATGTTTGGAAGCAAACAATGGAGATAATTGCTGTGAGGTTGGTTAAGTGGCTGAAAGGTTAGAAAAATAGTTTTTTCCCCAGTCTATCAAAGTGACTTGCATTTGTTTATCTTTTGAAGTCAATAGAGACCCCAAAATAGAGGCGTATCTAATTCTTGCAGTTGAATTCACTTTTTAGAAACACAGACACTGAAAGGTTGTAGCGATGTCTGGCCGCTAGGGCGGCGTTAGAGCCCGGAGGAGACTGATCAATGACAACACGAGGCAACAGGAGCGAGATCAGATCAGTGCTTTATTGAGGAAAGGCAACATCATTTATAGGGGGAAAAGCGCAACGGTGGCAAGCTGTCACCTGGCAGGAAAATTACCTCACCCACGTACCCGGGTTAATGGGGAACACCTCAAAGGGAAGTTAATTAACTGGGGCAAACATGGACTTAGGAGCCTCATTGTCTTGGGGATTAGGCAGGGACAAACATGGCTTATTTGCGCCAGGGATTTCCCCCGAGCCGGGAGATGAGCTATGCACTTAATGTTTGACAGGAGTCAGCTATCTGCTTGCTTGGCAGAGTCGTAGGTCAGGTCACGGTAATTGGGTGAATCAAACCCTATATTTTATTCACCCCCCTTAATTTGGCGGCCGCAGAGCCCACGGGCTGGGAGCGTCTCTCACCGCGGTGGCCTCTGGTGGGCCGTTCCATGCCCTGCGGGGCATGGGGAAACAGCATCTCCCCTTTATTTTCTATTTAAGGACCTGACTGGCGACCTTGCGCAAGAGCGGCATCAGCTGTTGAGCGGGTATGATGTCACGGAATTTCTCCCTGGGGCGGCACTTGGAGATCAGCGAGGGAATGCACTGAGCAAAACAGCAAAGCGTAATGCCTAGTATGGCTATCCCCACCACTACCTTAAGCACCGTTTGCAGCCACCCCCAGGGGATCCATGACCACATCCAATTCCACAGGGAACTCCACCAAGCTCCCCATGCGGAACCCTCAGTAATGCCCTGGACTATGGTGTGGAGGTTCGTGATCTGGCTTTGGATCTTACGGGAGTTATCAGTAAGATTGAAACAACACATTCCATGAAAAGATTCGCAACCCAGGTGGTGCAGCAAGAGGAGGTAGTCGATAGCCGCTCGATTGTCAAGAATGGCATGGCGAAGTTCTGCCTGCTCCTGATTGAGGAGCGCTATCGCTGTGGAGGTATGGTTAATGGCTTTGGCCAAACCGCAAGCCAAGTGGCCAATCCTCCGTGCATTGCCGACGGCCAAGCCTGGCACGCCGACAAGGCTGACTGCTAGTGATACATACTCAGCGGGACTCAGTACTCTGAAGCTGCTGTCACAAGAGCTGTCTAACTGGGTTGTGCGTGTGTGCCGTATGAGTGGGGAGACATTTGAAACATTGGAGACATGCGGAACATTAGAAACATTTGTGCTTGGGGCAATCATGTCCTTAGTAGGAAGCAACAGTGTCAAACGACTGATACAACACATTGAGTCCGACAGATTCGCAGGAATATAGTTCCATGTGAACTGGTTGCAGGTGAAAAACCACCCTGAAGGTAGGGTGACATGAGCGTACAGCGAAATGAGGGTCTCTGGTTTATTACAAGTCCAGTTGCCGCTGCCAGGGTCAAGGCAGCGGCGCCGAGTCTGACCGCCTGAGGTGCAGCCGGTCATTCGGGTACAAGCAGCATCCGGGCTGACCGCCACTCGAGGGGTATGAAGAGTGGCTGCGTCAGCCGGCAAGGTTGACGCAAGTCGCAATCCCCCCCAGCGTGCGTATGCTGAGAAGGTGGTAGGAGTGTGTGGGCCAAAGAACGCCTTCAGCAACCAGTCGCCATCCTTGGTGCGCGCGTCCAGAGTGTGGCACACGGGGATGAGACAGGTGCTGAGGATAGATGCAGAACCAATGTCCTGCTGTAGACAAAAATCGGACTGGTTGACGAGACCCGCCAACCTTTCCCACAAGTTGTACTGCATTCGTGCGGAAAGATCTTCACCAGGCGGCAAACCGTCGGCCTGGATCGGAGTAGCCTGAACGCCTCCCCCCAAAAGCAGGGAAAGGGCCAGGATGATGGTGATCGCCGCTGTGTTGGCGTGAATCAGGGCAAAAACTGCAGCTGTGAGGTTCTCCGGTGTCGGCTCTTTCTCCTCGCGCTGAATGGCGTCCTGGGCGTCACTGCAAAGAATCTTGACCATCCCCCAGGTGATCTTGGGCATCGGCGGCCATTTCCTCCGGCGGGTCCTCTCGGTCAGGGTGAGGTCCTCCATCTCCGGGATCGGACTCGGGCCGGCCTGGTTCCACGCCATGCGGTTCCAAGTAGGGCTTGACACACCGGGCTGGAATCCAAACGACACCTGTAGGAGACATAACTGCAGCATACCCTCTTCCCCAGGTTATGAGCGGCACCGGGCCCCTCCAAGAAGGGTCTGGTGGCACTCGGTATCGGACCATAGGTCGCGGGAGAGCTTCCGAACGGCGGAAGTGCCTCTCCTGCGGCGTGCAATCCGAAAAAACATTAAGGTGATTGTAAGTGAACAATACCTTGTTGAGACACATCTGTGCTTCTCCCTGTGACTTGGGGAGGGCTGGTGGCTCCCCCCTTTCTGTTTGTTTGTCAATATAGGACTTTAGCGTCCGATTGACCCGCTCTACAATCGCTTGCCCTTGCGGATTGTAGGGAATTCCAAATGTGTGCTTGATGTCCCAAGTAGCCATGAAGGCGGCCAACTGCCTGGAACTGTAGGCCGGCGCGTTGTCCGTCTTCACGTGCCGCGGCTTGCCCATCGCCGCAATGCTGAAAGGAGGTGCTGCTCCACGTGGGTGGCAGCCTCCCCTTTCTGCGCCGTTGCCCAAACGAACTGAGAAAAGGTGTCAATGCAGACGTGCATGTATTGCCATCTGCCGAACTGCGGCACATGCGTGACGTCCATCTGCCATACCTGATTCGCCTCTGTCCCTCGTGGGTTGACCCCCACGAGGGCCCCCCCGGTGCTCCTGCGCAATGCTGGCAAGAGCGGACTATACCCTGGGCCTGAGAGAGTGGCAGATTGAACTGTCTGGCGAGTGCCTTGGCGTTCTGGTGAAAAAAGGCATGACTCTGGATTGGAGTAGTAAAAACTCCCAAAACTGAACGTTGCTGAATTTCCTTTGCGGCCGCGGCCGCTCTGCTATTGCCCGCGGAAATCGGACCCGGTAGGTCTTGGTGACTTCGAATGTGGGCAATATAGAGCGGCTCCGTGCGGTTTCGCAGATGAAATTGAGCAGTGAGAAACAAGCTAAGCAAGTTCTTGTCTATCGCGGGAGTGATGTAAGCTCCCGGTAGACTGTGAAGCAAATTCCTTACATACAGACTGTCAGTAATGATATTTAACCATTCTTTGGCGAAGGTGCGCAAGGCAAGGTTCAGGGCTGCCAACTCTGCCCGCTGAGCGGACTTCTGTGGAAGGGTTAACAGCGTGTGCCAAGCTTCGCCCTCCTGCCAGGTCAAAACACCATAGGTGCGACCTCCATCAGAGAAGACTGTTCTGGCCCCCTGAAGCGGGACCAGCGAGAGCAATTCGAACAAACTGACTGTTCCTGTTTGGAGTGAGACAAGTCTGGGGTCTTTGGGCAAATGATATGCTAGACTCCCAGTGAAACCTTCCAAGGCTATCGGAAGCGAGTCGCCTAGCTGCATTAACTGATGAATTTGTTCCTTGGTGAACGGGACTATGATCTTAGCTAAATCGTGTCCAGAAATGTCCCTTGCTCTCAGCCTGCCGCGGTAGATCACCGCGGAGACCAGTTCTTGGGGCGGAACAATGTTCCGAGAAGAGGTGTTAGGCAAGTATACCCACTCCACAATTCTCGCTCCCTTCTCTGAGTCTACTCCTAGCGCCCCAGTGAACATGGATCCTGACCGTACGATGTACAAATTCAGGATCGGGGCATATGGCCCCTGGGCGATCCTATCCACCCACCTCTGGCTGAGAACTTGGTTCACCTTCTCGAGCGCCAGGCGCGCGTCTCGAGAGATTTTTATCCGGTCTGCCGGCTGCTTACCTAAGGTTAGCAGCGAGAAGAGCGGTTTTAGAAGATCCGTATCTAAACGAAAATACGGTCTGGCCCAATTGATGTTCCCCAAAACTTGCTGCAACTCTACAAGGGTGACTGAGTCTTGTAAATTTATCTGAGGCAGGACTGGTGCTGCAAAAGAGCGGAGAAGCCGATGGCCCAAGTATGAAAAGGGCTCGGTTCTCTGCACTTTCTCAGGGGCAATAAGTAAGCCTTTGTCCCCCAGGCTGGCCTGGAGGTCAGAAAACATTTCGCTGCCGAGCTGCGGCAACGCTACTAAGATGTCGTCCATGAAGTGACACACAATAGCTTTAGGGTAAAGGCTTCGGAACTTTGCCAGTGCGCCGTGAACATAAATTTGACACAGGGTGGGCGAATTGAGCATGCCCTGTGGCAAAAATTTCCACGCGTAACGCTGCGTGGGCTCACCGTGGTTCACGACCGGCACTGTAAAGGCGAACCTTTCCCGGTCCCTGGGGTCTAGGGGGATTGTATAAAAGCAATCCTTGAGATCTACAACTAGGATCTCCCACCCCTCGGGAATCATGTTCGGATTTGGGATGCCGCATTGGAGCGGACCCATTGGCTGTATGCATTTATTGATCTCTCTGAGATCGTGGAGGAGTCGCCACTTCCCCGACTTCTTCTTAATAACAAAAATTGGCGAATTCCAGGGACTTGTGGACTGTTCTATGTGTCCTGCGTCTAGCTGTTCCTTAACTAGCTGCTTGAGAGCAACTAATTTCTCTCCCACTACCGGCCATTGTTCAACCCATACCGGAGTGTCGGTGAGCCATTTAAGTGGCAACGCCATTACCTGAAGGTAAGCGTAGCACCGTACTGCTGGAGAATGTCTCGCCCCCAAAGGTTGATGTGCACGTCAAGAATGTGCGGCCGAATTACCGCTGTGCCGTCAGCCTTTGGGATTGTGACTTCTACCCACTCTCGGCTCCTGAACGCTTCCTGGACGCCTCCTACCCCCCACACATCGGAGACCGGCTCAATGGCCCACTCTCTTGGCCACTGGCTCCTGCTTATCACTGACACATACGCTCCGGTATCGAGTAACCCTGAGAACACCCTTTTGTTCAAAAATACCTCGATAACGGGGCGCTGCTTCCACTCAATGTTGGTCTCCACTGTCGCTAAGACCTGGTATCCTTGCACTGCCTCACTCGCTCTCGAGCGGTCTGCTGAACCGGACTCTGAGCTGTCCCTGAGCCTTCCCTGGCTGCCTGCTGGCGAGTGACAAGGAACCATGATCAGTTGCGCTAACGTGTCTCCCTTGTGGATTGTTTGGGGCAGGTGTGTCCAAAGCTGGACCTGGAGAATGCCTGAAAAATTCGAGTCGATGACTCCTGGAATTATAAAAATTCCGCGTGCTCCAGCTACACTACGGGGCAAAACTAAACCTATAAAGTCTCTGGGCAGGGGTCCCATGTACTGGGTGTCGACCAGATAGACTGTGCCTGGCAGGTCGCATGTAGCGTCCGCCTGGCAAGTCAATTCTAGCCCTGTGCTGCCCTTGGGGCTGGCCTGTGCCCTCGCAGTGCCTGGAATGTGCCTAGAATCTAGTCTAGTTCTGGGGAGTTCTGGATCTGGGTGAAGGAAGCCTCTGTTTGGACTGGGGCCAGAGACGTGCCCGGATTCCGGTTTCCCGAACTCGGACAATACCTGGCCCAATGGTAGCCTTTCTTGCACTTCGGGCAGAGGGTGTTCGGAGCCTTGGGACGGTCGGACTTTTGCCCACCTCCCTTGGATCGGCACTCCCTAGCGAAGTGACCGACCTTGCCACAAGTGTGACATGCCCCTTTGTTCTTGCCATTAGGTCTTCTTCCCCCCTGCACTGCTGCCGCTAGCAGACCCATCTTGTAGGAGTCTGTGCCAACGTCGGAGCATGCTCGGATCATGTCCGTTAAGGTCAAGTCAGGGCGATTGCCCAGGGACTGCAAGATTTTACGGCAGTCCAAGTTGGCATTGTCTTTGGCTAACTTAATCATGAGCTCTTGTTGGGCCTGCTCATTGTCAATCTGCCTGCTGATTGCTTCTTCCAGGCGATTGATGAAGTCCATGTAAGGCTCTTGGGCTCCCTGCTTAATAGCGGTGTAATTTTTGGCCGTTTTGCCAGACGCTGGGACCTTGAAGTATGCCCTATAGGCAGCCTCGGCTGACATCTCTAGGGTGGCGAGAGGCAGGTTGATTTGAGCGTTGATGGACTCAAAGGCACCTGAACCATACAACTGGTCAGGGATTACCGCGCCGCCCAGCCTGGCAGCCCGAGCTTGCGCCTCTAGGCGGAACTCACTGTCCCAAATCATGTACTGGCTGGGGGTAAGCATCATCCTCATGACGGCTTTCCAATCGTGAGGAATCCACATGGTGGTTTCGCACACTTGCTGAAGCGTGCCCCTCGTAAAACGACTTTGGAGCCCTGTCTCTGAAATTGCTTTCCGTAAAGCCATGAGAAGCTTGTACGGGACTGGGGAGTGTACTATCTGCTGTGCGCCCGTGAGCGCGTCCATCTCCAAGCGGATGGGACAAATCTGTCGAAGTTCAGCTAGCTGTTCAACTGACAATTCCCCCTTCTTGAGTTCTATCTCAGCAGTGCGTTGAAGGGCACTCTTCACGACTAGGGAACCTGGGGCTGTCAGAGAAGCGCCAGCGCCTCTCATTCCTTGCGTTCCCTCGGTGACGTCTGCAGCTGTCACCGCGGGAAGGCTCCCTGCGCTATTCTGCTGATAGCTAATTGACGGATAGAGAGCCGTGGGCGCAGTCGGCTCGACTGGCTTGCCTGATGGCTCAACTAACGGGGGTTCTTTGGCCTCTACCCGGACTGGCTCGATCTGCTCTAAGAGTCTCCTACACTTCCTCCATGTGCGGACTATCCCTCCTGGAGCTTTCGGGGTTTGCTGAATGCAGTCTCCTATCTGATCCCAGAGCTTCAGGGTTAACGTACCTACTTCTGGGTAAAGTAGGCAGTGTTCCCTGAGGTACGCCAAAAGTCTCGCTAGTTCCCTGCTGTGAAAACGTAACTTAAATACCCTGGCCAGGATTCTGAACTCCTCTTCCCGAGTTCTTTGGCTAGCGGACGGACTTGGTCCATGAGAACAAGTCCCCATATTACCTGCGATTGGGTCTCCGGAAGATTCCTCCACGGGACGAGTCGACGCGTCTTTGCAGGCAACAGGTTCGGGCATCGGGTGTCTGGGGTAGACCTCGGAGCGTGGACCTTCTGCCACGGGCCCTTCTATCGGCCTCTGCGATGTCAGGGGCTCACAGCCTGCCCTGAGCGGAACGCGTTTCCCTCTATGGCAAACCTCTCGAAAGCGGGGAGGAAGCGGTAGGAATGTCTCTCTGGAATGCCTCGCGGCGGGCCGCTCTCTGTCCGGCTGGCTGCCGACCAGAGCGCCGCGCTATCCTCCGGGCTGGCGGGTCGCGGTTCAAGCGCAGAACCGGACCGCGTGGAGCGCTACTCATGAGTAGACCTCTCCGGGGTCCTTTACTCACGAGTAAATCACGTCGGGGTCACCAGCTGTAGCGATGTCTGGCCGCTAGGGCGGCGTTAGAGCCCGGAGGAGACTGATCAATGACAACACGAGGCAACAGGAGCGAGATCAGATCAGTGCTTTATTGAGGAAAGGCAACATCATTTATAGGGGGAAAAGCGCAACGGTGGCAAGCTGTCACCTGGCAGGAAAATTACCTCACCCACGTACCCGGGTTAATGGGGAACACCTCAAAGGGAAGTTAATTAACTGGGGCAAACATGGACTTAGGAGCCTCATTGTCTTGGGGATTAGGCAGGGACAAACATGGCTTATTTGCGCCAGGGATTTCCCCCGAGCCGGGAGATGAGCTATGCACTTAATGTTTGACAGGAGTCAGCTATCTGCTTGCTTGGCAGAGTCGTAGGTCAGGTCACGGTAATTGGGTGAATCAAACCCTATATTTTATTCACCCCCCTTAATTTGGCGGCCGCAGAGCCCACGGGCTGGGAGCGTCTCTCACCGCGGTGGCCTCTGGCGGGCCGTTCCATGCCCTGCGGGGAATGGGGAAACCGCATCGGTACTACCATTTATCATTATTTTGGTGAAGAAAGGTAGTTCAGAATCTCTTGCCTGGTTTCCTAGTTCCTAATGTGTGTATTAATTTAAGGCATTAATATCCTACCTTTTGTACAAGAATCATGAGGTGGTGGTGGTAAATAAAAATCTTTGCATGCTATGTTATTGTTATCATAAATTCAATGATAACAAAAGGGTAAATGCACCATTAAAAGAGAGCACAAATAATAACAGATTTGAATAAAATTCTCATATGCTAATATGCAAGTATGGATGCAGATTTAGACATTTAGAATTAGTATAATTTAAACAAAAATACTGAATACACATCTGTGCTGGTTAATCCAGAGGTTATGATGCTGCTGTAAAACTAGCAAAAAAGGGTTTGTCTGAATACTATGATGGGATACAAGAATGGGGGAAGAGTTTATAGGCCACATTTGGGTTACATATTTTGTGTACTTTTTCTGTCTCTCAATGTAAGCTGGTGTTTGTGGAAGGGGGCTGCAGGAAGAAGTGAAGCAGAAGATTTAAAAACAATATCTCACAGACTTTCGTCATCGTCATCGACTGCAACTTGTATCCGAAAATGCATTTCCCCACTGAAGCAAGAAAAATATCATTGGTGTGAATTGGTTTAAGCTGGATACCAACTTGCCATGAAGTGATCCACACACTATGATCTTGGAGCCATTTTCTGCCACACATATGAAATGAGATGTGCAGGATTCAACACCGGGACTGCAATGGACTGCCACAGCCTTGATGATATTATCAAGGCACGCCTTCACACCGAGTCCATCTAGCATGGCCTCTTCCGCCTCCATGGCTGTTGGGAATCAGAGTTCCTCCTCTGTTCATTTTGCTGTTGGGCCCAATAGGATGGTTTACAGTGGCATTTCCTCCACTGAGGGGGACCATCACCCCACCTAAAGGGGCTCATCTGCCCGTAGCTGTTGGCACATTTAGGGAGTCAGGTTAGTTAACTGCTGCCTGACACTCAGTGTTGAGTCGCTGGCTGTACGGTCTACTCCATTACTGTAGCGGGATGTCTGGCCAGACTTTCACAAAAGGAAATAAATGGAGGAAAGCACGTAGTCCTTCGCCAGCATTGATTAAATTCTCCTGCTCCCTTCTTCTGTGGTCTGACAGAATAGGCCCATTGTTGCGACAAGTTGAGAGAGGAGCCTGGTGGAATGATCCTATTTCCCAGAATAATTCTGACCAACTGCTGAACTAAGATTAAAATTCTAGATGCTCCTCTGTCTCACAGTTTTCTACAGGTTTTCCTGCCTCCCCCCACCCTCTCTTGAATTTCTCAGCCAGCAAAATATCCTCAGTTTATTTCCACAAATTCCTGTGCATAATTCTTAACATACTATTCAGGAATGGATGTCATTCTCTGCAGGATTCCTAAGCAGCACCTAGATAAATCTTACTTATAGTAAGAACAGGCAAACAATGAACATTAATCAGACTGCTTGTCAGTTGTTAAGAGGTGTTACTTAGCCATTAGGAACAAAATAGCAAACAATGAAGGCTGTGATGACTTTTTGTCTTGCAGAGGCAAACACAGTCAAATAGCAATCATGGGACTTTCCCCCTCCAACTTTTTCTTTACTATACCTGACATAACCGGACTCCCCTCCCTGTGAGCTTTGGCCCCGGGAGGATGAAGAACAGCTGTGGGTGGGGCGTGCTGCCAGCTTAAAAACTCTGCTCCTTGCCTCCGCCGAGACCAGACTCCCCTCCCGGTGGGCTTTGGCCATGGGAGGATGAAGAACAGCTGTGGGAGAGGTGTGCTGCCAGCTTAAAATCGCTGCTCCTCACCTCTGCCGAGACTGGACTCCCCTCCCAGTGTGCTATGGCCCCGGGAGGATGAAGAACAGCTGCGGGTGGGGCGGGCTGCCAGCTTAAAAACTTTGCTCCTCACCTCCGCTGAGACCGGACTCCCCTCCCAGTGGGCTTTGGCCCCGGGAGGATGAAGAACAGCTGTAGGCGGGGTGGGCTGCCAGCTTAAAAACTCTGCTCCTTGCCTCCACCGAGACCGGACTCCCCTCCCGGTGGGCTTTGGCCCCGGGAGGATGAAAAACAGCTGCGGGTGGGGCGGGCTGCTGGCTTAAAAACTCTGCTCTCTGCCACCGCTGAGAATGGACTCCCTTCCCACCTCCCGGTGAGCTTTGGCCCCGGGACGATGAAGAACAGCTGTGGGCAGGGCGGGCTGCTGGTTTAAAAACTTTGCTCCTCGCCTCCGCCAAGACCAGACTCCCCTTCTGGTGAGCTTTGGCCCTGGGAGGATGAAGAACTGATGACAATTATCTGTTTCCCTCTTTCTGGCATGTTAGCATGAGGTCATAATACCCTTCACAATGTCAAGTGGGTGACATCAGCTTGAGATCATACTTAGGACTACTTTATTTCAAAACCTGGATGGGCGGGGCCAGCCAGAATTTCTGCTACCAGTTCTGGTGAACTGGTGCGAACCTGCTGATGCCCACCACTGCTGGCAACCCAGTTACTCTAGGGCAGCGATGGCAAACCTCGACACTCCAGCTGTTCTTGAACTTCAACTCCCAGAAGCTCAAGTCCCTGTGAATCCCTGCGCAGTAAACCCATTCGTGTGGATTCACAGGGACTTGGGCTTCTGGGAATTGAAGTTCAAGAACAGATGGAGTGCCAAGGTTCGCTGTCATGGTTCTAGGGCTTCAGCTGATGGCAACTCCAAAGTGTTCTGGTGCTTGGAGAAGTTAAGGTAGTGGAAAGATTTACAGAAAAATACTTTAGGAAAATGCCAAGTGAAGGAGATTTGCAGGATTTTGTAGGATTTGCTGAATGCTGGGCAGCTTGAGGGTGAAGCTAGAGGGCTGAACATGAGAAAAAATGATAACAAGTACAGTATCTTTGATTAAAAGCAGTTTGATAGGGTGATGGGAAAACACATGGTAATTACTAGTTACTCCAAGGCACAGGGGATTTCAGTGAAGCCCAATAATGGAAGGTTAACATTCATAACATCACTGGCTAAGCAAAGGAAAAGACTGAGAAGGACAGGAGAAGGAAGAAGGCATGCGGCAAACACTGAGAAAGAGGGAAGATGGTAATAAAAACTGACACCTAGGTCAAGGTTAGGGATTCTCTGTCCCATGGGTCTGATTCATCCTACATCTGTTTTCTCTGACTTTTCCAAGCTGTTTTCACATCTATCTATGGAGAAGGTGAGGTAGGAGCAAAGCCATGAATCCAGGAACCAGTAGAGTCCCAACCTTAGGATGCAGCTGGCTCTGCAAACATTGGACAAGTGTGCTTTGCTTGGGTTTCCTAGCTGGAGCGCTGGCAGGAAAAAACCCCACTGGAATTCTGACCACAATCCCCCAATTTAATCCAGTCCATGAAGGGGCTCTGAGGTCCAGAGTTAAATTGCTTATTATTAAAAGGATTTTTTTTTCACTTCTGTCCTTGGAAAAGTAAGGAAAGAGAAATGTAACCATGGGAAAACCTGAAAAAACAACACCCCAAACAAATAAAATATGGGCATAATCCAGGAATAAATAGTGTACTCATTCCCATTCCCATTCTTCTTCTGCTTCTTGCCAGATAACTCTGTACATAAGCATAGCAACAAGCTGCTCAGAGCAACAGTTCCTTATAGTTTTTAGTGTCCTCCCCCTCCTCCTCACATAGATATTGTATACCTGTCAAGCGCTGCTCCAGAAAATACGGGTTCTGCGCATGGGCAGAAGGGTTCTGTGCATATGCACATGCGCAGTAACTACTTTCCTCACCGGTCAAATTACGGGATGGTGGCGGGAAAGTGGAGGAAGCAGCGTGGAAATACGGGAAATCCCAGCCAATCCGGGATACTTGACAGATATGAGGTATTGCCATGTTGAGACACTCTCACTTAATAGACCATGAGGCACGATTCCCTTGGATGTTTGACTGTGCTTATTGTCCAGCAAGGAACGTATCCAACCAGCTTCATGCTTTCTTCATGGCTGATTCCCAAGGGAAACAGTTTTTTGAGGCAGCAACATCTAGAATTTTCCACCTAGTATCTTGGTTGAGGGATTCTGGGGGTTGCACTTTTTTTAAAAAAAAAAAATAGTTATTTCCAGACTGTGCCTGATTTCTGGTATAGCTGTTGCATAATTTTGGATCCTGTTGTGATGATATGCAGTCTAGTCATGGGACTGCTTGCTTTTAAAAAATATTACATTTAAGCAATGACCAAATTAAATAAAATGAACTAATTTAGTTTTACTGGAACTAAATGTACTTGTGGGAGGGAGGGGGGGAGGGATTATTTAACTTGACAGAAGCCTGGAGAGAATTATCTTTTTTGTGTGGATGGGAGGAAGAATTATATGATGAAAAGCCATAGTTGGAATGTTGAGAGAAATGATACGAGGTGGTGCTAAATTCCAAGATTTTGCTTGCATTTGATCTGTAGGGTTGGGCACATTCCTTGCTTTAATCTAGAGTAGTATATAACAGTTGGGACAGGCAAATTCCTCTCAGAATCTGACAAATAGCACAGGAATACCTCTTCCCTGATTTTCTATGTCTAGAATCTGCAATTCAAATTTATACCGCATTTTGTGTAGACATCTTAGCTCACTGGCAGTTGCCACAGGTGGGGCTGACAGGAACTTTGGGATGGATGGAGAAGTGGAAAATGGGAAAGCTTGTCAGTCTGAGTGAAGGACATCGAGCACTTCTGTTTTTGGACACATCAGCTGCCACTGATTGTACAAACTCAACTTTTTGGTACAGCAAATACTACCTTTCCAAAATAAATGCTTTGTGTATCCTGGTGTGTGTGGTGTGTGCAACTTGTGGCCTCAGACCAGGGTTGGGATTCAGGTTTTTTTACTACCTACTCTGTGGATGTGGCATGGTGGGTATGGCCATGTGGCCATGTGACTCACTGTGTGTGGCCATGTGACTGGGTGGCCTGCCACCCGGGCGGGAGGCAGGCACAGGCCTATGACCTGAAGCTCTGGCAACTGGATGAGGGAAGCCCAGTGAGGCTGTGCCACTGGTATGTGAGGCAGGCGCAGGCCTATGACCCGAGGCTCTGGCAATCAGATGGGCGGGGCCAGCTGGAACTTCTACTGCTGGTTCGGGCATACCGGGGCATTCCTGCTGAATCCCACCACTGCTTCAGACCTATTGAGGGAGATTCCCACTGGCCAATCCTAACAGTCTTAAAAATATCCTAGGCTATCTGGAGGGTTATGCAAGTTGGCCACCCTACATGTTTCCTGTAAGAAGTTGAAATTTACATAGTAATACTTTGTATGTGTGGATTAAAATTTTTGTTTTGGTTTACTTTTTGTCCCCCCCCCCCCCGCTTGAAAAATTAGATGTTTGTCGCTGAAGAAAATGTGGATTTTCGGATACACGTGGAAAATCAAACAAGAGCACGAGATGATGTAAGCAGGAAGCAGCTGAGGCTTTATCAGCTGTACAGTAGAACAAGTGGGAAACATATCCAAGTGCTAGGGAGACGGATCAGTGCCAAAGGAGAAGATGGAGACAAATATGGTAAGAGTATTTACTATTACCGCTGCTATTTCCACTGTGTGTGTATTTTAGAATCAGGCCCAATGAAAGGTGATTCCTTTCCTTCACCTTCACCTATCAAGGGTGTTATAAATTAGGTTTCCCTTGCTCAAAAGCCAGTCGTATCCAACTCTAGGGCTCAGTGATTATCTCTGTTTCACAGCCGAAGAGCCAGCGCTGTCTGCTTCTGCAGACATTTCCGTGGTCATGTGGCAGGCATTACTAGACAGTGCATGGAACGCTGTTAGCTTCCCACTAAAAAGGTCCCTATTTATGTACTTGCAATTTTTTGCTTTCGAACTGCTAGGTTGGCAGGAGCTGGGACAAAGACGAGAGCTCATTTCATCCTGCTGTACTTGGGAATCGAACTGCAGACCTTCTGCCTCAGCCTGTAGGATGTGAAACTAACTGGGAAAGGAAAGGGGAACCTGGTAGTTTAGGCTAGGAGTATGGACTCTGTGGTCCTCTAGGCGATTTTAGACTTCAAGTCCCATTATTTCTGACCTTTGGCAATATTGATTGTGTATGATGGGTGTTGGAGCCCAAAGGCAACCTACTTGTCTTCCATTCTGTGTTGATTGAACTACTAAAGTGTCATAAAAGAACATGTATATGAGAGACAAATATTTTCTCTCTCATGCTGGCTTATGTTTAGAATGATTAACCTAGCCAATTGATTATTTATTATAGTAAAATTATTTATTACATTTCAATTGTGACTTTTCTCCAATGGCCTCTTCAATGGTTTCTCCATTTTTGTCTTCACTTTGTCTTTGTAACAATGCTGTGAGGTAAGTAAAGTTGAAAGAGGTAGAGACTGGCCTGGGGTCAGTTAGGGAGCTTTCTAGTTGAGTGGAGATATGAATCTGGGCTCCTTTTTGTGAAGAAAGATGATCCAACCAACATAAGATGGAAGGCCAGGCTAGAACAGGTCTGATTCTTAACTTTCTTATGAATAGCTGTCATTACTCATTGAATCTAACAAAGATCTGGGGTAAATAGAAACCCAATACTTAATTATGGGAAAAGAAGGCTAATTTCAGGAAACATTCTAAAAACTGGCACAGTGTCTATTTTGAGCCCCTTTTAGTTTCCTTCTATGGCTAAAGTAAGAGCAGATAGTATTGTGTGCGTGCAAATGATCTTATAGATGTCACAATTGGGAAATGTGAAACTTTTATGTCATATCACTTTTATGTATAAATTAATTGATAATGCACATTTAGGGTAGAAAGAATTTGGATTTTTAAAATGTGTGTTAGAAGTTATTTCATCTAGGATCAAGGATTTGAGTTCTTAAATCTTAGAGATCTGGGTATGAATCACTATGTATTCAACTATGTCAGTGATGGCAAACCATTTAGAGACCAAGTGCCCAAACTGCACCCCAAAACCCACTTATTTATTGCAAAGTGCCAACACAGCAACAGGGGAGGAAGGAAACAGCAACATAAATAAATAGATAGATAGATAGATAGATAGATAGATAGATAGATAGATAGATAGATAGATAGATAGATAGATAGATAGATAGATAGATAGATAGATAGATAGATAGTTCCCTGTATATTTGATTGAAAAATAAAGTAATGAATAGGGGGAACAGAAGTATTACTAACCAATTACAAGCAACTGTGTAATCATTAGAGCATTAAATGATGCCTATCACTATTTATGCTTCATGTTTCTACCACCAGACAGCATACTGTTGAACTCCAGAGTTTCTCTTGCATTTGGATGAACTTTGATAAATTAGAACAAGGGTGGACAATGTAGATTATTAGACAAGTTGTTATTAGACAACATTAGACAATTCTTACAAATCTTTGCCACACAGCCAGTGGTAAAGAATGCTGGGAGCTGCAATTCAACAACCTCTAGAGGCCTGCTCTTTAATGAAGACTGAAGAAGAAGTTTAGCCAACGTAAACATCATCTGAAAGTGAACAGTCTGATTTCTCTGTATAGAAATTGCTTTGCATGTACTGTGCTTGCAGTGAGCAGAGACTGTGATATTGCTGAAGGAACTAGGGCTGGGGTGGGGCTTACTATTAAATACTAGAGTCTCTAGTTGTTGTACAATTTAAAGTGAGAACCAGAATAAAAATATGATCGATCACGGTAAATCATGCAAAATCCATCACAGAATACTTTTGTATGCAAAAGCTGGACAGTGAAGAAATATGACAGTAAAAAATTTGAATCTATATACCTATGCAGAGGTGTGGGTGCAGTATCCGGAATGGACTGCTGCACCCCTTGACCAAACCCCATGAAATTCGGCACACACGTACCTTGTGCACGTGAGCAGGTCACTGTCAGGGTCCCAAAGCTCATGGGGAGGTTATGCCCCCCCAAATTGATCCTTTAGTCCTCAACCAATCACAAGGGCTGACCAGGTCTGGGCCTTGTTGATGTCATGCCCTTTGTTATATCTTGCCCAGACCAGGTCAGCCCTTGGGAGTGGTCAGCCCTTGGGAGTGGTCAGCCAATGTGACATCACAGGGTCCCACCCCTTGGCCAGGCAGGCCAGCTGGCAGGGCAGGGCAGGAGTCCAGTGGACAGAGGTCAGCCCAGGAGAAAGAGCACCTGAGCAATGCAACCCTGGGTGGTAGGACAGAGCCCCCCCTCCAAACACCACCTGGGCGAAGCTGGGCACCCCTGCTAGTCATTTATAAACATGGTATTGAAGGAGAGGACTACAGATGCCACAGACTGCCCAAAAGATAACTAAAATTATTAGACAGAAAGATAGATACAAAATAAAATTAAAAGATAAATAAATGAGACCTGAAGTCTCACTAAAAGCATACATGACCAAACTTGGGCTATTGTACTTTGAGTATATTATGAGAAAGTTATGCTAAAAATAAAAGATAGATGGGGGAAGAGGAAGAACTGGTATGAATATAACTCATGTAATAAAAGAAGCCATGGCCTTAGTCTGAAAAACCTGAGCAGGGCTGTTAATGATAAGACTTTTTGGAAGTCTTTGGCTGAAATCCTGCTTGCACATCTACACTGAATGAGGTTGATCATTTCATCAGCTGTATCAATTTTTCAGAAATTAAAAAAAAATCAATTCCCCTCCAAAGGTTCCAAGGCTCCCATGGGATCCCCTTATAATAAGAAGGCCACCGAGGGCTACAGGATGAAGGAAGTCCTTGATTTCCAAAAACTTGACTCAGCTGGTAAAGTCATTCCAAAGGTGTAAATTTTCAGAAGCTAAAGGCTTTTCCCTATCTTACATCCTGAGCAGCTTCCCTGTGGAGAAAGGTATTGCATGGGAGCCCTGGAACATTTGGGTAGAGGGAGGGTTCAGAATTTTTTTTATTTCTGAAAAATTGCTACAGCAGTTGATATGACCAACCTCAGCAATGGTTTTGAACACTCAGGCATTTAAAAACACACAAGAAAAACTTCTTTGTAGTAAACCTGGCCCCATGGTTTAAAACACAACAAAAACAGAAAACGTTACAATAATCTATATTGGGTTGACTTTATTTAATCACTTTGATGTGGTGCTTCTGAAAGGGACTAGGCGCCATTTAACTGGATATTAATCAGACTCTAGAATTATAAATAATACTAAGTACTTTTCAAATATTTCACAGCGGCGGGATGTTTAATGTTTCTGAAGTACTTTTAGATAATTGATAAATGAGAGATTATATCTGGACAGAGTATTTAAAATGTGACTGCCTATTCATCAATTAGATTTTAATCTTGTAATTCTGTAAAATGTTGGTTTTCCGCATTATGGACAACAATATGAAATAGCTTACTAATTCTTTTGCCTATACTGACTTTTTAAAAGGGGGAAGTGGGGGAAAGTTAGATATTGCCTGGTACCTCACACTGATGGTGTTGATAGGAGAGGCTGCCATGTGTAAGCTGAAACACTTTATTTTTCCTGCCCAAGAGAAGACATTCTATTCTGTTTGCTTTCTCTTTGTTTGGGATTCATTCATGGGGCTTGTACTGCCTAGGATAGGAAAGGGCTTTATTTTGGATGTCATGGCTGGAAGAGTATATTTCAAAGTACTGCATTAGACTTCAATGGTATCCTAAAAAGTAACATAAGAATTTACTGTGTGCTAGATAGAATTGAGTGTTACCTTAATGAAATGGATGCCTGGATAATGGAACTGTAGGGTCAGGGTTTGAGTTCAGTGGTGAAGAATCTATCTATATATATAAACAGAAGTATTTGTTTGTATGTATTCTAAAGGCTCCCACACCCTTGTACGGATGTCACTGAAATTTGGCACATACATACCTTAGGCTTGGGATATCAGCACTGCGGGGGTTACAAGCCCCACGGGGGGCTGAACACCCCCCCAAATTGGGAAGCAATTGATCTATACAATGTGTGTGTTTCCCAGTGTTGTAACTGAGTTGATGTCATAGTCCCAGGTAGGTTGAGATTGTGACATCATCTGACTAGCTCAGCTGTAGCCCTCTGAGCTCAGCTGTAGTTTTCACAGTAGGTGGAAGGCAAATGGGGGGCCTGGTCAGGCCAGCACTACGGTGGCGACGGGGGTCCTTGAGAGTGCCGGGAGGGTGCGGGAGCCGTGGAGGAGGCCGACCCCCTCTGGAAATGGCCACCCAGCCTCTGTGGTGGCCACCCAGCCTCTGCCATGGTGGGCGAAGCCGAGGAGGGATGGAAGGTCTGAGTGCTCCTCAACGGATGCTTGCTGCTCTCTCACCAGGTGGCCAGACACATGTATTTGAAGCATAAGGGCAGTAAGTGACTATCGATGGAGAAGCGGGATGGGTGAGGGAAGAGAGAGATGGAGGAAGGGAGGTGGGATTGACCCACATACACCCCATGAGGTTTCCAAGAAGGAAAGGGTGGCCTACATTAAAGAAATGAAAAACCCAAGTGAAGCCGGGTAATCAGCTAGTACATTATACTTATAGACAATCTTTTGCTCAGTCCAGAAACACCTGGGTGGTAAGAAGCGTTCACTTGGAACAAGAGAGAGTTATCTCCTACCAGCCAGTGTTGATAATGCTGATCTACATGGGCTAGTAGACTGTCCTAGGGTAAAGGAGCTTCCTATATTCTTTTATCTCTTTGTGCTTTACTGCCAGGGTTCTCACTCAGGCAGGGTGCTAGCATTATGCAAGCATTATTTCTAAGGCAGAACTGAAATACTACTGTTGGTTAAGCAGAATGGATGACTGCTTGTTTTCTTACTTGTTGTCAAGGAGAACAAAAATTTCCTTGTAACATCTGGCCAGGGCTCATCATTGGAACTGGGAAGGTTCCCTTCTCCCCCAGATTAATAATTTCCAGAATCTTCCATCTAGCATGGACAGTGACCATGCTGCCTGGGATATTCTAGGTATCATAGTCCATCCTACAGAAGGAACTTGAGGACTGAGAAACAGGATTACGTCTGTCCGTCCAACCAGAGCGTACCGGAGGGGCTCTCTAATAGTGCCATCGGCCAGGGGGGCTCGCCTCTCTGGCACAAGGAGGAGAGCCTTCTCTGTGTCCGCTCCGGCCCTTTGGAATCTCCTGCCTGTGGAACTGCGTCTCCAGACGGAGTTGTTGCCCTTTAGAAAAGAACTAAAAACCTGGCTGGCGGACCAAGTTTGGGGTGCAGGTGGAGGGGTGGCTTCCGTTGGGTGGTTAATATAGGGGTGGATGCCTGCCCCATGGTTTCTTCAGTTCCTGCACCCCTCGCTTTTTAGGGGTGGGTTCTTATTGCTGGTTTTTATCTGTTTTATTTGTTTTTATCTGTTTTTACCCACTGTTGTGAACCGCCCGGAGTCGGCGTTGGCTGAGTGGGCGGTATAAAAATCTAACAATAAATAAATAAATAAATAAATAAATTACAGTATCAGTCAGTAAAATACATAAGAGAAAGGTTGCCAAAAAATAAAGGAAAAAACAGTCTCTACCCTTTGTTCCTGCGAGAATAGACCTCTTATCAACCCTAATTTCACCATAGCCACAGACACCTGGTAAAGCAAGAACATTGCAGTACTAACAGAAATATATTCAAAATGCACCATAAAACCCACAGAAGAAGATAGGTGTCTGTTTTAGATTCCAAAATTTACAGGTGTCTGTGTCTTCTTCTTCTTCTTATGCTGCTGCTGTTGCTTCTTCTTTTGCTGCTGCTCCTGTGTCTAGGCCAGACGTGAAACTGCCAAAATGAAGGCACCATTTGGTGAGTTTATTTTGTAGTTCCTTTCGCCTGACCTAGTGTGAGAAAGATTAGCCAGGAGCGCAAGGTTGCTGTTACCAGGTTATGCACAATTGTGGTTCAAAAATGCCACAATCTCCTAGGAGGTTCTTTCTGTGTCCGCTGAAAATTTCTATTTGTCTACAATAGTTTTCTGAGGTTTGGATGCAGTGGTTCTGATAATCAAATCTAACATTTTTATTTGCCTTCTATGCTCCTCCATCACATTCAAATTACTTCAACCACCAGGTTCTCTTTAATAACTTAACAATCAAAGCAGTTATCTATCATGTTGTATTTCTTTATTTGATCCTTTGTTCCACACTCTTCCATTGCTCTTTACCTGGAACTTCAGTTTATTGATTAGCCATTTTGAAAGTTTAGCCCATGGGTTCCCAACCTAAGGCCCTTGGGATGGATCTGGCCCATGGCACCATTTCATGTGGCCCATCGCCCTTGCTTCCATCGCTGGAAGCTGTGCCATGTGTGGTTCCTTTTTAATGTAAATAGCATTTCAAAGCTGTTTACATTAAAAAGGAACCACACAGAGCACAGCTTCCAGCAGCGGCAGCAGGAGCGAAGGCGACAGGCCACATGAAATGGCACTGCTGGGGGGGGGGGGGGAAGAGAAGAGAACTGTTGGGCTCCTGGTCTTGTCTCACCCAACACCAACCCCCCCGGACCCCAGCCCCAAGGATAACCTCTAGCCTTAAAAAGCCCCACTCATCTTTTCCCCAAGTAGGCAATTAATCTCATTAGTGTCAGTTGGGGAGGGGAGAAGGGGGTGGGGTGTCCGAAGCCTCCCTTGATGGTTGGTGTCTCCCTCCCTCTTTCCAGGGAGAGAAAATGGCCACCCCTTTGAAGCTGATGGGATAAAATGTCCACCTCAAAATGGCCAACCACATCATGCAGGCAAAACAAAATGGCCATCTGGCCCCTTCAGCTGTCTCAGGGTGTGAGCTGGCTCACAGCTTGAAAAGGTTGAGAACCCCCGGGTTACAGCTGAACCCTAGCAAGACTGAGTGGCTGTGGGTTCGGGGTCCTGCATTATCCCGGGAACTGCCACCCTTGGTCATGGATGGGGCTATTCTGCCCCAGACAGACCCAGTGCGCAACTTGGGGGTCCTCCTGGATGCATGACTGCTGCTAGAAGAACAGGTGGCAGATGTGGCCAGGAGGGCCTTTGCACAACTCCGTGTAAGGTGCCAGTTGCACCCGCTCCTGGACAGGGATTCCTTGCTCATGGTCACACATGTGCTGGTCACCTCCAGACTTGATTATTATAATGTGCTCTACATGGGGCTGCCCTTGACGACCATTCAGAGGCTGCAGCTGATCCAGAATGCGGTGGCTCGGGTAGTGATGGGGTGCGGGCATTATGTCCATGCCTCGCCTCTGCTTCAGGAGCTCCGGGTGCAATTCAACGTGCTGGTAATGACCTTTAAAGTCATTCATGGTAGTGGGCCAGGTTACCTAAGAGACCGCATTGCCCTAAGAGAGTCTGCCCATCCTACCAGGGCAGACCGGAGTGGCTCCCTCAGTGTTCCATTGGCTAGAGGGACTCGCCTCTCTTGCACAAGGAGAAAGGCCTTCTCCGTGTCCGCTCCAACCCTGTGGAACCTCCTGCTGGCAGACTTACAGCTACAGACAGAATTGCTGCCCTTTAGGAAAGGGTTGAAAACCTGGCTGGCAGGGCAAGTTTAGGGGGCCGACCGGGTGTTGATTCCCGCTCATTGGCTGTGTTAGTGTTTTATGTCCCCTTTACTGACTGTGGGGAGGGGAGGGTCTTTTTAAGATATGTGATGGTTTTTAAATAGTCTTTTATTAAGTTTTTATGGGGTTTTGTATGGTTTTTATGTGATTGTGCTGCTGCCCTGTGTTGCCCTAGGGCAAGAAGGCGGGATACAAGTCCAAATAAATAAATAAATAAATAATAAGAGAAGGAAATTGCTGCATTAAATGTCAACTCTTTGTTTCCTACATACACCAAGGAAAATTCTTCGCCAGCTTTACCTCTGCCCCTTCCTAATAATGTCATCTTCTTACCCTGTGCCCTTCTTTACTTTCCTGATTCCCACGTGGATCTCTGCAAAAATCCAGGGTTAAAAGATTACAAATTCAGTTTCCTGGAACAGATGATGAGCCTCATTTATAAAATACAAAACTATGTTGATGAAAAAACATTCTCTCTTCTGGGTTTGCCTTTACTACCTGTACATTCAATTATCTCTCTCTCTCCCAAAGGCTAATGAAATAAATAAATAAAGACATAAGTCAATGTATTCCTTTTAGTTTGTTATTCTGCACATCCACTAGGCAGCTCCTTTCTTCCAGAAAAAAAATGTAAATAAGATTGTGCTGGCTTTACAACTGTACAATTAGTTCCAAATTTACTTATGATGAGGAATTATTGTGTACAGTGTCTTAGATACAACTACATATAGGATTATTTATTTATTATTGATATTTATAGTTCTTTCTCCAGTGTCCTGAGCTAAGTATGCAAGGTTTTCATCCTCCATACTTTAGCCTCATATCAACGTTGTGAAGCAGATTTAATAAACTAATCAGTTATAAAAGGCATTTAAAACCAGGAAAACATTCACAAACATAAACATAAAATCCATGGAGAATCTTAATAGGAAACTCACTAGATCACAAATTGTCATTTCAGAATTGTTAATGCCAGATATAGAAACCGTGACCACAAATGCATTTTGTAGGAAGAATTCCTAGTCTGGTACATAATTAATAAACCATAGTTAATGAACCTCTCTTTAGGACTCTGCTGTCTTAATTCAAGATGGATCTAAACAAATTCCTGAAGAAAAAAGAAAAAGAAAACACAGCCCTTATATATATATATATATATATATATATATATATATATATATATATATATATATATATATATATATATATATATATATATATATATATATATATATATATATATATATATAATTATGTTGTTTTGTACATACTGTGTATGCCCCAGAGTAGTGTGCTTTGCATTAAAAAGCACTTTCTGTATTGTAGGAATACATACATTCTAATTTCCTGTGCACCCAATTAATAATCTTTGTAGCCAGCTGAATGAAAATCCTTATAAGGGGCCAAATAAAAGCAAAAGAATATTTTTAATACCCATTGGTGGCTAAACCATTTTTCAGTTAGTATGTATAATTAATTTTTAGATTTCATATACTCACACAGATACAGGAAGCAAGAAATGAACAAAAGAGATAAGTCATTTGAGGGAATGGAGGGGTAGACCTCCCCTGTACCTCAACCTTCCATGGCAGAAATAAGAACAAGATTATGCCATAAAGACTGAAACAATGCTTAATAAGCTGAACTGTGTGGTCAGATAATTCTATGGCTTTGTAGCACTTTTGTTGAGATTCACCATTGACCTCCTGCCATAAGGCTCTCAGCCACAGAAATCTATTGAAACACAGAGAATCTTAAATATTTCTATAGAGATTGCACCTGTAGATGTTTGTCTAGGCCAGGGGTCCTCAAACTACTGCCTGTGGCATCAAATAATCAAACTACGGCCCACAGTGTCAAAGACTGGGTGATTTCAGAGCAGGAAATGATACTGCGCTGCAAGCAACCCTATTTAGTCCTTCCTTTAAACAGAAGGGGGGATAAGACAAAGATCCCCCTCCTTGTTGCCTCCTGTCATTCCTCTGTGGGAGAACAGGAGAAAGGTTTATTTTAAAAAAATATTTCCAAATGGCATAGTGCTGAATTGGTTTGCCAAGCAACTAATTCAGTACTGGCTACAAGAGCTTAACTCCCGGCCACCAAAAAAACTCCACACCTTTGCATCCCCTGCTGTCTCCCCCACCCCTCTGTGGGGAAAACCAGGAACCTCCAGTTGCAATAATCTACAAGTTCTTTGTGAAGTAAATACCACTGACTTCATTTGGGCTTCTTCCTGGATAAGTTTTGCAGCTTGAAAGGCAGAGTACTGTATAAGCTGAGGTGTTTAGCCCCAAAAATGAGCCCCCAAAAGGGGACCTGGCTTATACTTGGGTCAACAACCATGAGGGTCCCAAGACCATGCCAGATTAAGATGTGCCAACAATTTAATTAATTTTACTATATTTTCAGATATTTTGATTATTGAAACTCATTAGCAGCAGCTGCATTTCCCACCCTCGGCTTATACTCGGGTAAATCTATTTTCCTGGATTTTCAGGTCAAAATTAGGTGCCTCGGCTTATATTCAGGTTGGCTTATACTCGAGTATAGCTCTGAATGGGAACATTTATCCATACCACATTATCTTCCCCACCAGTCTACCTGCCATGCCACATAGTGATTTCCCTCTCTCCTTCCTAATGCAGACATCATTTACATTGCAGTTTCAAAACATGGAAAGCTGACACTCATTCAAGCAAGAGAAGGCAGGAACGAACATTTGCCACACATGCAATCCTCAACACATGCTTCCTGTAACCTGTGCTTGGGGTGTACTAGAATTCATAGCTGAGATTTGTTTCTCTAACCCTTGAGGAGGCAGTGTGTGGCCTCCTGGCTATTTGGCATTCTTCCAGCAAACCCCCAGTTTCTTGGAGTAAATAAAGTTGAACAACCTTTTCCAGAAGCTTCTAGTGATGGCTAGGTTGCTGTATCATTTTTTTTTAAAAAGAATGTTGAAAATTGGAAGTGGACATCCCACCACCTCTGATTTAGTTTTTTCATGTCTTTGGTATATTTGATGGTCTGCTTTGCCCAGGAGGGTCTTGGAGGGCCCTAGAGAAATGTCTAGTTTATTTAACAAAGTTTCCTCTGCTTCAAAACTTTAGTAGTGTGCAAAGGGGAGCCCAGTAGGTGATATTACAATTTAAATTTTAAATTGGCATTTACAATGCAAATTTAAAAATTGATGATGTCATAGCTATGACACCAATTTATTGTATAAACTTGTTGAAAGGCAATAGCAGCTTATTTTTTTTTTGTAAAACAATTAGGCAGAATAGTGACTGTATATTTTGCTTCATACCTCGACTTCAGCATAGCTTAGAAACTTACCTTGTTTTTTTAAAAAAGAAAGGTGCAAATTCAGACCAGCTAGTGGTTTTAAATTGCAAGTAGATAAATAGGGACCACTTTAGTGGGAAGGTAAACAGCATTCCGTGCACTCCGGTGTCTAGTCATACCTGCCACATGACCATGGAAACGTCTGCAAACGCAGACAGCACTGGCTCTTTGGCTATAAACAGAGATGAGCACTGACCCCTAGAGTTGGATACGACTGGCTTTTGAGAAAGGGTGACCTTTACCTTTACCTAGTGGTTTTAAAAGGCATGAGGTGTCATGGCTAAAATTGAGGTAAAACCTAGCCATCTTTATGGCAAGGATATGGTGAATTTTCCTTCTGGGCCTTTTTCTAATTCTCTCTTCTTCTGCCCACTGGTCCCAGGACTTATACAGCCTTCTGCTTTTTCATTCTCACCACTGTTACCACATATCATGCATGAAGAATTCTTATTCACTCTTTCTTTCACTCGATAAACAATCTCTCTCTTAAGAGTCAAGATTAGTCAAAGTTCAGCAAGCATCTGGATTACATAGAAAAAAGGATCTGTGTCATTCCCATGCTGAGAAAAGCCAGAACGAAAGAGGTTTAAGTAACCTTGTACTTTGGAGACCCATCGCAAATCAGCTGCTAGCTGTAGGACCAAACCTCAAAACCTTCTGCTGTCGAGAAAACTCCTGCTCTTCTTGAACTCTCTTACCTCCATGGAATCCTTGTACTCTTGAGGAGGCTCGTGTCTGCCCTGTAATGACTCAACTCATAGTGCAGCCTGTAAACCAGGGGTTCTCAACCTTTTAAAGTCATGGGCCGGACCACACCCACTCAGACAGCAGAGTTGGCTGGATTGGTGGTCCCCCTACTGCAAACGCTGCCGTAAAATGTGTCCGTGACTGTTACGAAAGCCGTGGGCGCATTTATGGCTGTCGTAAACAGGGAGAGAATGTCGCTTTTTGTTCGCACACTAGAGTGGGAAATGCCACTTTCCCAAAAAGAATTCAGCCCCCACCATGAGGTGCATGTGACAGAAACTCTGGTCCCCATTCCTGGTTTTATTTCAGGGGTCAACCGCTCCTCATCTGTCACTCCTTCCAGTTTCAGGACTCTCCATTTACTCCCCCATCTGAAGAAAACACCACTTTCCAGAGTGTCTCCCCTCCTCATACGGATGCTTTTGCTGTGATTCCCCTCGCTGTGCAGGGTTTGGAGCCTTGCCTTCTCTTGGCTCCAGTGTGGCTCAGGGGATGGTGGTGGGGCGTGCACTGGCAGGGCCCCCGTCAGGCAAGCCTTACGTGCGCTGCCCCAAGCCCACTTACTTACGTGGTTGTCGTAAACATGATGAAGCAGTTGCTGAGTGAGAGTTTGTGGCACACGGAGTTGCAACAGCCTATATAGGTGCTGCGGAAGAAGGAGAAGCTGCCCATGAGGTACTCATTGATCTTGGCCAAAGTCAGGTGTTCCCCCAGCTGAGTCCCGGATGGCCATGATGATCAAGGTGATGTAGGAGTAAGGTAGCGGCGGCAACAATGATATGAGCCACATGAAATGGTGCCACCGGCCGGGGTCAGCCCGCAGGCCGTAGGTTGAGAACCCCAATAAAAAACAAATGGCCCAAGGACACATTTTCAAGGAGCCTTTACTATCCACACTGAATTTAAGGTGTTTCAGACCTGTAGTAAGTGTGGCCAATCAGCCTTCAACATGCGTTCTTTTATAATCATAGTTATATTGTCTCCTTGAATTGAGTCAGATCATTGATGGAGGAATGTGTTGCCCTCCAGATGTTGCTGGACTGCACCTCCTTACACACCTCATCACAATCTGTGCTGGTGGGAAGTGGACCTCAAAAACAGGTGGATGGCCACATATTTCCTAAAGAAGCCCCTGTCATCTTCTATGGCCAGTAGCAGTTTCCTAAGGAACTGGTTTTTTTTATTAGTAACTTAAATATATTTAATGGGTCTCTACATGACTCTTCCTTTGTTCAACATATGGGTGCCAAAGAGTGCTATTTAGAAACTGGAACACATTTCTAAAAGCTGGGTACATGCAAACAGCCTAACTGTTTGTTGTGTCCTAATAGTGTAACCTTCTACATGTGATATCAATGTATCTGAACCAATGTAACCTTGCCAATGAGTAACAATGTAACCTTCAGCTGTATCATATAAACCCTGTAATAGGACGCGAGCTAATGACCACCAGCTGGCAGCAGCGAGCGTCCAAGCTCTCTTGGTTCAAACCCATCAAAGACCGCAGCGCGGGAAGCTTCCCGCCGCTACCTACACCTGGAAAAGAAGGGCGTGACCAACCATGATGTCACGCGGATCAGTAGCCAACGGGCTACCGTGGAGCCACATTCAAACATGTTCCTACCATATATATAGAGCTGTTCGTCCGCCATTACCTCATGTTCCCTCTGTCCACCATGCAATAAACCTGAGTTAACCCAGCCGTTGGCTGTGCTTCGTGTCTTGACTCTCATATACCAAATTGGCGACGAGGATGGGATTATGGATCCCCACGGAGCCAGGACACAGAGCGGGTTCAACATCACCAAACCGCAAGACTGGGAGCTTTTTGAGATGGACTTCCAGGCGGCACTGGTGGAGCTCAAAGTCAAAGAAGACGACGAGGAAAGGAAGAGGGCCATCCTCACCCGCATGCTTGGGATGGAAACCAAGCGGACGCTGGTGGGCATCCTTGCACCGAAGAAGATGAGCGATTTCAAAGCCGGTGACATCATGAAAATGCTGCGTGAGCGTTTCCGGCCCTCGAGGGCAATGTTTCCCGCTCGGAGTGCGTTTTGGAGGCGAGTTCAAGCGCCGGACGAGTCGGTAGAAGCCTTCGTAACGGCTATGAGGGTAGCCGCCGCCCCCTGCAAATGGGACCACATCCTAGAAATGGCCCTCAGGGACGGAGTGCTGTGTGGCCTGAAGGACAAGGAAGTACAGCGCAGCTTGATGAACAAGGAGCCACCACCCACACTGGAAGAGGTTGTAGAGGCCGCGGAAGCCGCGGAATCCACGAATGCTGGAGTAGACGAGATGCACAAGTGGCGTGAGTGGCGTCCGAGGGCCGGCAAAGCGGAAAACTCGTCGCACGGGAAGTCCGGTCAGTCGGTGCACGCAACCCGACCGACCTCGAAATCGTCTTCAGAAAGCAGCGATGGCGAGGAGGTCCAGAAGGTCCGGAGCGGCGGGCGCCGCTGCGATGGTTGCGGAGCGGCCCATGAGCGCGTGAAGTGCCCATTCAGGAAAGCCGAGTGTTTCAACTGTGGACGTCGGGGGCACATCGCCAAGGCGTGCAGGAAATGGAAAGAGGGCCGGAGACAGTCGCAAGACCGTTCAGCCAGACCGGACCGTCCAGCGAGGTCCAAAGATGGCGCCCGGGCCACGAGGAAGCAGGACGGCGTGGGCCGCATCTCGGACGACAGCGAGGGCGAGGGCGACGCTCCTGTGTTCAACGTGTCTGCGGGACAGCCCCATTACTTTGTTGAGGTACTAGTACAAGGGACCCCTATTAGGATGGAAGTTGACTCGGGGTCCTCCTATTCCATAATCCCCCAGAGAGAGTTCTTGAAACTCGACCCCCACGTGCGGCCCAAACTTAAAGCGTTGAGGGCCACACTACGGGACGTTCAGGGGAACAGCATTCCAGTGTTGGGGGTCGGAACGTTCCGGGTTCGCTTTAAGAGACATTCTGCGGAACTTCCCCTAGTGGTGCTAAAGGGGGGGAGTTGTAGCCTCCTCGGAACACAGTGGTTTCAGCCCTTAGGTCTGTTCATAGGGGGGGTGCATGCAGTAGGCGAGGACCCAATACAAGCAGTGTGTGACGCACACCCCGCCGTTTTTAAAAGTGGACTGGGAAAGTTCAAGGGACCCCCTGTAGCCTTCGACTTAGACCCGGAGGTCCGCCCGATAAGACTTAAACCGCGCAGGGTACCGTTCGCGCTTAAGGACAAAATAGAGGCGGAACTGGACAAACTGGTGGGTCAAGGAATTCTCGTTCCTGTGGATTCCGCGGAGTGGGAGACTCCAATTGTAACAGCACTGAAGGCTAACGGGGAGGTGCGCATTTGCGCTGATTATAAGTGTACCATTAATAAGGCAATCCGCCCTAATGCATACCCGGTGCCGGTGGTCAGCCACCTTCTGGCCAGGCTGAATGGGGGAAAGTGTTTCGCTAAACTCGATTTAGCACAGGCCTACCAGCAACTCCCGGTAACCCCCGCCACAGCGGCGGCACAAACAATAGTCACACATAAGGGGGCGTTCCAGGTGTCGAGGTTACAGTTCGGCGTGAACTCGGCACCTGGCATTTTTCAATCGCTAGTGGAACGCCTCCTGAAGGGGTTGGAGGGGGTGTTGCCATATTTTGATGACGTGTTGATAACGGGGGGGAGTAAGGCCGAGCTGGCCCACAGATTGGATAAGGTCCTGGCCGTGTTCGAGAAAGCGGGACTGCGACTGAGAAAAGACAAATGTGTATTTTTCGAAACAGAGGTTGAGTTTTTAGGGTTCCGTGTCACGCCCGAGGGAATTAGGCCGTCCAAATCTAAGGTAGCCGCCATCAAGAAAGCCCCTCGCCCCACTTCCAAAACCGAGCTTCAATCCTTTCTGGGGCTTCTCAATTTCTACCATACCTTCCTTCCACGGAAGGCGTCGGTTGCCGAGCCGCTCCATCGGCTACTTAAAAAAGAGGAAAAATGGCTGTGGGGTGACGAACAAGAAAGAGCGTTCACAGAGTTAAAGCAACTCCTCACATCCGAGGCAATCCTGACTCATTTCGACCCCAAACGGCCCATAGTTTTGGTCTGCGATGCATCCCCGGTGGGGGTGGGGGCGGTGCTTTGCCACGTGTTAGACGACGGAAGGGAGGCCCCGATAGCGTTTTATTCAAGGTCCCTGTCCCAAGCAGAGCGGAATTACGCACAGACCGATAGGGAGGCACTAGCGATAGTAGCGGGAACCAAGAAATTTCACGATTTTCTCTATGGTCGGCCGTTCAAGATCGTTACGGATCACAAGCCCCTGTTAGGAATCTTCACTGCAAATAAGCCCACGCCACAGATCCTGTCCCCGAGGATGCTGCGGTGGGCTATTTTTCTTAACGCATATCAACATGAGTTAGAATACCGGCCAGGGAAGGAAATCAGCCATGCAGACGCGCTCTCACGGTCGCCGTTACCCTTGTCGGACGACCAGAAGGCAGGGGTAAGAAGAGACCGCCAGGTATTGCTAATAGAGGTCTTGGAGTCACCCCCGATAGTACCGGCCGACATTGCCAGGGCGACCGGAAAGGACAGAACACTAGGGAAAGTATGCTCGTGGGTGCAGAAGGGGTGGCCGGCGTCATCCCCAGGCGCGGAATTCGACCCATTTTTCCGAAAGCGAGTAGAATTGTCTTTAGAGAGGGGGTTCCTTTTGTGGGGCCAACGGGTGGTGGTTCCCACGTCCCTGCGGCCGAAGGTGCTGAAGCTGTTGCACGTCAGCCACCCGGGAATCGTCCGTTCCAAGGCGTTGGCCCGGAGTTACTTCTGGTGGCCCCAGCTGGACGCCGACATAGAGCAGATGGTAGGCACTTGTGAGGCATGTCAATGCTCTCGACCGGAGGTGGCCCGCCTACCGCATAGGGAATGGGACGCAGCAAGGGGACCGTGGTCCAGGGTGCACGTAGATTTTGCTGGCCCATTCCGGGGAACCATGTTTCTCCTGGTGGTGGATGCATACTCAAAGTGGCTGGAGGTCATTCCGGTAAAGAGCACATCCTCCGCCACTACCATTCGCCAGCTAAGGCGGGTCTTTTCCACGTTCGGCTTACCCGACACTTTGGTCAGCGATAACGCCAGTTGTTTCACGTCCGCTGAGTTCGCAGCATTCATGGAGGCAAATGCAATTCGGCATGTCACATCCGCGCCGTTTCACCCGGCCACGAATGGCCAAGTGGAACGGTTGGTGCGCACCACAAAAGATGCGCTGCGGCGCATGGGCTCGGGAGATCTAAATCACCAAGTTTGTCAATTTCTATTAGCGTATAGAGTGACCCCCTTAGCGTCTGGATACTCGCCGGCTGAGCTGCTGATGCGGAGGAAACTGACCACGCTTTTGTCCAGGCTAGACCCGTCGAGGGTCGAGGACAAAGGGAAGAACATAGGGTTAGCGGTCTCGAAAGGTTTCGGCGTAGGCGATCCTGTACACTGCAGGAACTATGCCAACGCAGGCCCAGCCTGGGTGCCAGGGACGATAATAGAACAGACGGGGCCAGTGTCCTATCGGGTGGAAACTAGCACCGGCCTCCTCTGGAGGAGGCACGCTGACCAACTGAGGCACCGAGTGAGCGAGGGGCCGACCAGTGGGGCACAGCGACAGGATTCAGCGATAGGGTTCTCCCCCACCCGTTTAGCCCAAGGGGGAGACAGGGGGGAAAGCAGCGAGCCCGACTCATATCCTTTTGATACCCCAGTTCTATCCGAGCCCGGGGGGAGGGAAAAGGAGTGTGCGGCCGCCGCTGCCGCTTCCCCCGAATCCGATTTTGATTTTGATTTTGCTAGCCGGGGGGGTTTTTCGGAGTGTTCCCCCACCCATCCAAGCGAGAAGAGGGGTTTTTCGTTAGCCCCCAGTGCCCCCGGTTCTTCCCAAACAAAGCACACACCTCCCAACAAAGCCGCGGAGCCGCGGCAAACCACTAACAAGTCATCCTCTCCGATTGCAGGGCAGGAAGCCAGGGAGCAAGGAGGAGGGAGCGAAGCCGGGGCAGGGCAGCCCGCGCCGAGACCCCAGCGTGTTCGAAATAAGCCATCTTGGCTGAGAGACTTCGTCTCATCCTAGGGGGGAGGAGTGTTGTGTCCTAATAGTGTAACCTTCTACATGTGATATCAATGTATCTGAACCAATGTAACCTTGCCAATGAGTAACAATGTAACCTTCAGCTGTATCATATAAACCCTGTAATAGGACGCGAGCTAATGACCACCAGCTGGCAGCAGCGAGCGTCCAAGCTCTCTTGGTTCAAACCCATCAAAGACCGCAGCGCGGGAAGCTTCCCGCCGCTACCTACACCTGGACAAGAAGGGCGTGACCAACCATGACGTCACGCGGATCAGTAGCCAACGGGCTACCGTGGAGCCACATTCAATCATGTTCCTACCATATATATAGAGCTGTTCGTCCGCCATTACCTCATGTTCCCTCTGTCCACCATGCAATAAACCTGAGTTAACCCAGCCGTTGGCTGTGCTTCGTGTCTTGACTCTCATATACCAAACTGTTGTGGATCACTAAATACCATTTATAAATAGTCACTTCCAGCTGTAATTTACTTAGTCCAATCAAATGTATGGCCTTTTCCCTCTCAGCCAAAGGTTTCTCCTTGTACTCCTCTCCCTTTGCTGCTTCTCACTTCTACACAGCCATTTATTTTCACAAACTTTGCCTGGGGACCGAGATGACCTCACCATCACGATCACTTACTGTGGCAGCTGGGGTATGAGGATGGGAAGGCGGGTGGTAGAATCAGACTGAGACAGGAAAGCTATTTCAGCCAGCTGTTATAGTTATTCTCTCTCTTTTCTCCAACATTTGATGGTCCTCAACCCACATCTCTTCCACTAGATCTGGGTGGTGCGGCTAGTGTATGGTAGGAAAATCCTCCCTCCCCGTAGCTTTTGAAAGTGGTAGAAGGACGTCAAGAATGATGGTGCAATGACATGAATTAGTAGCACAGGCTAAGAGTCAGACTGCTCTGTTGAACCACAAACAGCGAAGTGAGCTGGACCTCCCAGGATTCGCTGGGTTAAGGGAAGGACTCAATTACAATCACCTTGGATTCTGTTCTGAAAGGTTCAGCCACCATTTAAAAATGTGCCGTAATCATCTTATTTGAAACATCTGTGCTTTTAGGACCTCATTCTTTATTTAATTTGCTATGTTATGCCTTTCTGCAGATATACTCTGAGGGGAAAATGCATTTGTCTAGAGAATTTCTATTTTGAACATTAGCTTTCGGCACAAAAGCTCCTGGATTGCAGCGTGTGTGTCACTAAAAAGCATACCATGTAATAATGAGCAGTGTACCCAGAAAGTTAGTTCACATATGATCAGAGAAGACACATGAAGCTGAAAAAGTTACTTTTTGGACTGTAACACATAGAACATATCAACAATTCCTTTTAAATTATAACATGTAATATACCCCAACCCCTGGTTGGGGGATTCTTGACACTATATGCAAAAAAATAACTTCTCCAAGTTGTGCAGGCAATTGTTTTAAAAAAATGTGTACAAACCTTGACATGAAAACTCACCATATTGCTGTTTCTAGGGAGGTATGAATAAGTCTGTAGCATGTGTATGCCAGTTTTACATCTTTAAAAAAAATAAAAATATAATGAGAGAATATTTTAAAGATAGATATCACATCCATACGAAAAACACAATAGGCATTTATCTAACAAAATACCATTTCAAATAACATATTTGGTACATGTTATTGGTTTCTCTGCTTGTTCACTGCCCAGAGTGGATTAACACCTAGATGGGTGGTATAGAAATCCAATAAATAAATAAATAAATAAAAATTAGCTGTGTAAAAAAAGACAAAGTATTCAGACACAACATACCCACAATACAGCAATTTTTATCAATTCTGCATCAAATGATGATAAAGAAAAATGTTTTGTATCTATTCCTGTCCAAGTTTTAAGTTTTTCTCAGTCAAGAAAAGAAGGGATAGAGTTTAAATCCCTGCTCAGTCATGAGAACTGTGCTTAAATGTCTCGTACTCTAAAAGCTCTATTAGAATCTCTATAAATTGGTTCCAACTTGAGAACACATAACATGTCTTGCATGAGCTAGTTAACGTAACTTGTATTTGTCTGCATCCTTCAGGATGTGCTCACTTCCATCCTATTCTTTTTCCCCTCACTCTTCTTTTCTTTTTGGCACAGCACATATGCACTAAATCTATAGCCCCTGCATATTAAGCAGAATTATCCGCAGTTGCTCCCACAGTGACACGGAACTTGTACAGCGCATGCAAAGATCGCTCGGTCTTCCTTGTTGTGTTTGTGGGGATCAAGGAGACGCGGAGGCTTGAATTCATCCAAAGGCATGAATTTATTCAAAGGCATAGGCATCCAAAAAAGCAGTCCGGCTGGACTTTATTAGAAGCAGGACAAAGACATTCCAGAGAGAGCATGTAAGATGTTTTCATTGGTTATCTGCGATAACAGGAGGCTACTTAATTGGTTAACTATCTGCATGTCTTCCTCGTGCACACCTTGCTAATTGGACAGAAGCTGCGTGATAGCTATGTGCCATCCCTGAACAGTGCAGGGAGGGGCAAAAGCCTTGAGAGACCCAAAAGGGGCCTCTAGGTTGCTGTGTAAAAACAGATGAGGTAAAGGAGACAATTATACACGATTTATGGCCAATGAGTCACAGCAATCGCACCGTGAAACCCCACATCTTCCCCCTTCTGTTTTTAAGAAGCTTATAAGCATAATAAATGTAACCCTTGCATTTGCGAGCCGGAAGCGTCCTTGCAGGCTGGCAACGAGGGTATGCATAGAATAAGCAACAGGCAGTTATCAGAATTTACAAATGCACAAACAAGCTTTAAGGCAACAAGTGGTTGTAGAGAGGTAAGCAGGAATATAGTTCCAAAGTTAAAAAGAAGGTCCTCAGTTTCTCCCCCGGTGTCGACCCCGGGAGGGAAACAGTGAGGCTTTGACTTATGTCGAGTACAGTTCACAACCTTGGCACATTTTCTAGCATGCTAACAGCTACAATAGGAACATAGAGAAACAGCATCAAAACTCATTTACATGTGTCACTGCTAACAGCTATAATAGGACTGAAAACTTTCCCATGTACTTCTAAAGGAATCTTGAGATATGCAGTAACATAACACAAAATATATCATAAGCAAAATATATAACAAAAGCAAAATACAGGTCATTCCCCAAGCAAGAGATTAAGCAGGATATTTAAGCATCAACCAAATATGAACATCTCTCTTCTTCCTTACAAGAATAAGGCATATTTCTTCTAGAAAGCAATTCTCACTCCCCAATTACATGAGTAAGGCATTAAATTTTTTCTTCTCTCACTGGTGTAAAAGTGAGAGAGGCATTAATAACTTTTACTAGCATTCAATGACTTAAAACCAGCATAGCATGGTAAATCAGCACAAATATCATCAAAGCATTTCACACACTCATAGCATGAGCAGGTAAAACAGGTACTAATATCAGCAGAGCATTTAAAGGCAGTGAATACAAAACAGAAAAAAGCATGATCATACACTTGAACCATTTACCCCATTTTTAAAAAAGGTTTTCAGGTTTAATAATGCAAACAAAGCCAATTATTTTAGAGACTACACAAACTTTTTAGTCCAATTAAAAATGTCCAAATTGATTGAAGCTCAGATTACAATTTAAAACACTATCTTCTCCAGCACAGTTCTTTTAAACAAACACTTCTTCTTGGCATGGCAGGGTGAAAGTAAGCCATAAATTACTTCTCACTGAATTCACAAGACAACCAGCCAACCCCCACCCCCCCTCTCAGCCTTTCAGGCAAACACACATTCCTTCATGCTCCGGCCGTCCCCATCTGTACTAAGGCAGGCCGATAAGGTGAAAATCACAGGAAATTTCCATTTGCTTTCTCTGCAATGAGGACGCCTGAAACTTGAAACAGCCCATTCGAATTTCTTTGTTTGAGGGGTGGATAGCTCAAAATCAGCCAAAAACTCCTTGTACTTTTGAAGCAGTCTGTTGTCCATCGCGGCAGAATTGACCCCCCTCCTCCTCTGGTTTTCTGTCATATTCTCAACTTTATGACAAGCTGCATCTGTTAGCTGGTACTTGCAGGAAAACCCCTCTTTAGGCTGGGGTTTTGTGCGTTCCTCCTCTGGGCAATCCTCCCATTTTTTGGCCATACGTGAGGAAGCAAGTTTACCGCACAGCTTCTCCGGCTTTTGTGAAGAGGGTTGCTTCACGGGGGGGCTGAGATCCCCCATGCTGCTCTGTGAAACACACTCCTTGCTTTCTGCTATTCTGCATGCATCAACAGCTTCAATCTGTGATGAGGTTCCCACCATTTGTTCCTCATCAGCTGGCATTTGTGGTTTCTTAGGCTCGGCAAGAGCCTCTCTGTTCACTGGACCAGCAGCAACAGTTTCCATATCTAACACATCTGGAGTTAAAGCAGCAGAGAACAGGTCTTTTGTAGGGCTAAAAGGACTTGCTTGCTCCAAGGCAGGATTTAATGTCCCATCTCCATTTCCACCCCCATCTCCATATGAGGGCTCCTGCTGTTGTGTCCCATATGATGGAGAGACAGTCAGACTCCATCCCTTGGCTGGGGGGAAAATCTGTGGCAATTGTAAGGTAAACTCCTGGGAGAACAAAAGATTCTTTGGAGTAAAGTCTTGCCCTTCTTTTGTTTTTGCTCTTTGCCCATCATCCCATTTGAGTGATCCAATTTCTGGGTGCCAGGGACATTGGCATTTGACTCCCTTAGTGAAGCCTTCTATACTATCAAGCGTGATGTCTGGACATCCGCTCTCCTTGATGGATCTCTGCAATTCGTTTGCATGGGCTCTTGGCCCTGAAGAAACTTCCCCCCCCATACTCACAATTGGGAACTCAAAAGCTGAGCTGATCGGTGCACCAGGGGGCTATGCCAGCCGGCAAGTAGGGGGGTTGGGATCCGGTAATCACGGCGCGGGTCACCAGATGTTGTGTTTGTGGGGATCAAGGAGACGCGGAGGCTTGAATTCATCCAAAGGCATGAATTTATTCAAAGGCATAGGCATCCAAAAAAGCAGTCCGGCTGGACTTTATTAGAAGCAGGACAAAGACATTCCAGAGAGAGCATGTAAGATGTTTTCATTGGTTATCTGCGATAACAGGAGGCTACTTAATTGGTTAACTATCTGCATGTCTTCCTCGTGCACACCTTGCTAATTGGACAGAAGCTGCGTGATAGCTATGTGCCATCCCTGAACAGTGCAGGGAGGGGCAAAAGCCTTGAGAGACCCAAAAGGGGCCTCTAGGTTGCTGTGTAAAAACAGATGAGGTAAAGGAGACAATTATACACGATTTATGGCCAATGAGTCACAGCAATCGCACCGTGAAACCCCACACTTCCTTCCTTCTCTCCTTTTTTGTTATTTTTGAGCCTAATTATTAGTTCCTATTCTGGATGAAATCAGGGGTTTTCAAGATCCTGGATTTGAAAGCGGGGGGAAACAAACTGAAGGACCATGTTTTTAAAATCCCTATTAAACTTTTTGCAGGAGATATTGCAGAGATATTGGTCAGTCTTACATCCGATGCCTCTGGTGCACCAGAGTGTGAAATCCATCTGGAGTGTAGTTTGAAAGTCAGGCACTATCTGTGTCAAATTTCTGGCCATCTGAAATCTGAGAATCCCTCAAATTCTGCACCTTCTCTGTCCTTTACATTTGTAAACTGTTGGCAGAAAACAAAGAAGTTGTATGTGCTCCAGTTTTCTGTCCTTTCTGGCTGTTGTCTTTAGCCAACTATCATCTTTCCTTTTGACATATTTATTTATCCATTGCATTTTTATCTTGTCATTACTCCAAAGGGGTCAACATGGTGCTTGTCCTTTATTGTAGCAGCATGACTGCATGATGACCACCTAATGAATGTCATAGCTTTCTGGGGAGTAGAACATGGATCTCCACCTACCAGTCCAGCAGTCTGACTGCTGTATCATATTAATTCTCCTCTTTTCATTTCTTGATCACATGCTAGTGTGAGTTGCTAGAATTGTCATTTACCCCTGTCCCGTGAAACAGGGTAATACAGAGAGGGAGCTGAGGATTGTGGGAGAGAGGTAGGGGCAAAGCCATGTCCTCCTCTTCACCAGAATCAAATTGGAGAGTAAGGTTAGCTCATCATTATACATAGAGCTCTTTCAAGATGCCTGTTTCTCATAGTATGAACTTGCCTGTTTCTGCACATTGAAAACCAGCTCATTTTCTTTGTCGCTGGGAATTTTTACCCTCTCGATTAAAAACAGTTCCTGAGACTTACATAGAAATGGGACTAAATAGACATATGAATGAACCCATGCAAAATTGATATATACAGTACAGTAGAACTTCATACAACAATTGCCCCGTATAGCAACGAAATCACATAACAATTAGTTTTTTTTGGGGGGGGGAAGGTGTTCCGCATAACAATTTCCACAATGGGAAAAATCACACAACAATTTTTCAGTGGGAAAAACCATTTAGCAAAAACAACAAAAAAAACCCAGCAACACACACACACACACACACACACACACACAAACAAAAACAAAAAAACAAAACAAAAAAAACGTTCTACAATGCATCCCATTGGGAAAATCGCTATACGATGCATGTATCGTATAGCAATTGTTTTGTACAACAATGAGCCCCATGGAATGGATTAAAATCGTTCCACTGTAGTTGAAATATACTGCTCTGCTTGTTGTTGCCAGTGCTCATAGGCTGGATCTTGAGGATGCTGGGAGGCATAGTCCCCAAAGTAGTGCTCCAAAACTCAGATACAGCCTACCATTTCACATGTGGCTCTAGCTGATGCAAGTTTTGGCTGATTAATCCTCTGCTCTTTTCCAGTACAGTTTTAATGATCAATATCAATATGTTTGGTGCAATAACTCTTTGGAGGACTGGATCTTGTAGGACAAATAAATATCACATTCATGCACCAGAGTAGGTTTCAGCAATAAACAATAGGGTGTGATAGGGACTTGGGTGAACCTGTGGCATGAACAGAGTCTCAGCATGTGCCTGTTTGAATCAGTGAAAAATGATTGGAGGTATGAGACAGCCTTGGCACTACAGTTGGGCCAGAGTTCCTAAAACGTCTCACCTTCTCTAATCAGCTCTTGAGCTCCCCTGTGTAGCTGCTAAATTATACTTCTTTTGCCAGCAGTAGATTATTACTTTGAGAAATCCTGTAAGAGGCATAGTATGGGGGCACAAAGCTAGAAACGTCCTTCTCATTTAACCTGCTGAATTTTAATATAGGAAAACATATTTTAAAATATCTTTAAATCTTTTGGATTAACAATTTTGTCTCTGTGGGCATGCACACATGCCTGTATGTCCATGTGTAGTTCTATGCAAGTGATTTAAGAGTTGCAGCATCGGAAATAGGATGCCATCTGTCAGCAATTTAAGAGGAAGTGAGACAATGGATCCAACTGCAGCTCCAGTTTAGATAATCAATACAAATATGGTTAGTGTCATGATTTATCATGTGAGGAGATTTATAAAAATGTAAAGGCCAGTTCCCCAAAGATAGGTCAATCTAATGTTCTCCAGATTTGCTTTACCATGGTTGGGCCTTCTTTGAGGACTGTCTATGGAGCTGCTCTTTTTGAGGGCTTTTAAGATGCAGCGAGAATGATGGCCAAATCATGTAAAGCAAAGTGAACGGTTTCTTTACTGTGATGTCTTTGTTACAAGCATACAATTCCTTCAGAACGCTGTGTCTGAAAAATCAGACATGCAAATGGAACCCGTGTTTGTCTCCCAATGACAAATCACAAAAAGAACACCAGTTAGTTTGCACTACATTGAAATGGTTAAGTCTTTACCAGGATAGACGGACATCTTTTTTTGTTTTAAAAAAGCTCCATATTTAATGATGAGCTTATTTAGTCCTGACCGTTAGACTGATTGAGGCAGCCATTTCAGGCTGATGATTTGAGGTGTCATCAGAGGGCAGACACTTTTCCTTTTTCTTTCTTTGTATCAGAGCATTGCACAATTTAAAATTATGAATGTATATGAGATATCAAGTCTGGCCAGGTTATCCTGCTATGGTAATAGAATAGACCATACTGCCAGGGATCCAGTGATGATCATCAGGCGGCGGTTAACTAACCTGACAACCCTGACGAACTAATGGCCTTGGGTAGCAAAGTCCACAGGGAAGGGTGATGGTATCCAAGTAGATTAAATCCCACTTGAATCCATCTTGATGGAGGGCAGCAGCTTCATCCATACTGGCCTGGGCTGATGAAGACTTTGCGTGCCACCAAAAAGTAACTCGTGGAACTGAATCAATGGTACAGATGTCATGCTGTGATGCGGACGGCAAATGGAAGGCCACTGCATTATTTTGCTCCCAGGACAATCTTCATGGTGATCGTTATTATGATAACCAATATTCGGAACCAGATATGGCACAAGACAAAGAATAATAATATAAAATATAGGTAAAATTAAAATAAATCAAAATGTTAAAAACAGTTAGACTATTTTTGATCAGAAGGGGTTTACTTTAATTGCGTTATCTTGACCATTTACTAGATTTTTTTCACACATTGTGAGGCATAAATTGCATGCATAAATGTTGCATTGATTTCATTGCATTCCTATAGGAAACCGTGCTTCTCTTTAAGGAAAAATCACTATAAGGAAAACCCCATGGAATGGATTAATTCCATAAAGCGGCGGTTCACTGTAGTAGACTTTTCAGAAGGGATAGATTTCAGATTTCATAGAAAGCAGCCCTGCTTTATTTGATCATTCTTTTATCTTCCTACTTTGTTTTGAAGTCCATTCGCTTCAAAGTCTGTCTTTTCCAAATAGTCCAGGCAGAAATTTGTCCTGTTGAGAGACAACTTTCAGCCTTCATCCATTCAGTAAGGCACGATGATTTTGCTTTCTGTATTCTAACCTCTTCTGGTTTAATATTTAAAGCTTGAGAGATATGTAGGAAAAGGGTGTATGTTTGTCCGCAAAGTGGGTGGGTTTAGTGCTGTATTACCTTCTTTCATTTGTTATTTGCCCGCATCTCTCAGCATACTGTACTTCCAGAGGGGTAATGTTAGTCATAAACAGTGGAACCCCGCTTTACGGACAGATCGCTTAATGGAAAACTCACTATAAAGAAGAAAATCCTGAGAGAATGGGGCCAAAAATTTTATGGGGGTGTTCCGATGCTTCCTACAGTGGTGAGAGGTTGTTTGGAGAATTTCCACTCTGTTTTTGAAAATTTTCATCACTTTTGGCACCTCCAGAAGCTCTCCACGCAACCAGGAAGTGCTGAAATTCCCCCATCCCCTCATCAGCTGTTTGGTGGGTACTTTTCCTGCAATTACCAGGACTGGCCACTAGATGGCACTGTTGGAAATGTGCTGAATATGCATTTCAAACTAAAACAATAAGTTCTCGAGGTCAGAAAAAAGCCAAATTAACGTCTTATCTGTTCAAAAGTGCACTTTGGAATGTTTTTGCTGTGTTTTCACCACTTTAGAAAGAATTTTGAACATAAAAAAATACTTTTTAAAAACTTTTTTCTAAACTCCAGAATGGAAATATTGGTTTTCATTGCATTCCTATAGGAAACCGTGCTTCACTTTAACGAAAAATCGCTATAAGGAAAACCTCATGGAATGGATTAATTCCATAAAGCGGCGGTTCACTGTAGTAGACTTTTCAGAAGGGATAGATTTCAGTTAGTCAGTCAGTAATAATCCTGCATAATTCATTAACAACTACATTCACTTATTTGGCTTGTGCTGATTTATACCATACAGCACGAGCAAATTCTGCTGTGGAGCAGCACAGAGACAAAGCTACTGTTCTTATTGTTTGTGAGTGTGTACCCTGGTCTGAACCAGCCAGTTTCTTAACCATGTTATTTCTGATGACACCTTTCTGATTGGTGTTTAGAATATTTTTGTACACCCTGGTCTGATCCAGAATGATGCCCAAATAGTTTGGAATAGATTTCCAAAATCTTGCCTTCCCAGTGAACTTGGAGATTCCTCTCTCTCTTTCTCTGTTCTTTAAGTGGAAGGCACAGACTTGTGTTTTCAAACGGTTAGGTTTCAGCTGGTTGTTTCTATAAGATAAGGAAAGATCTTCTAAGAAAGAAGTTAGCTAGTGTTCATTGAGCTCAAAAGTCCCCCCTACCCCACTGTGAAGGCAAGATCATCAGCATAGGTGAAATTCCTGGTGTATGTGAACATCAGTGGATCATTTGCGTAAATGTTAAAAAGTAATGGTGCTAAGATACTACCTTTGATTTCTCCAGTAACTGTGCTTCCCTTGAAATTCAATAAAAAATCTTTGGTTTTGAAATAAAATGGTAACCATTTCTATTAGTCCTTGATCTTTAGTAAGGAGATAAAGCTTTCTGAGAATCAAATGATGGTGGACGGTGTCATACACCGCTATAGTGTCTACAAATGCTGTTCCAGTTATTTTATGTGTTTCAAAACCATATTCTATATGCTGGATCAGATTTAAGATTTGAGCCACTCAGCTCTTGCCAGATTTAAAGGCTGCCTGTTCTAGATTTAGAAGAGATTCAATTTTAGGGGTTAGATGATTTAATATCATTCATTCAAATGATTTGGATAGTAGCAAGGCTGTAGCCAGGGGGTGGCCAGGGTGGGCGTTAAATACATATACATATACATATACATATACATATACATATACATATACATATACATATACATATACATATACATATACATATACATATACATATACATATACATATACATATACATATACATATACGTATGTACACACACACACACACACACACACACACACACACACACACCATTGGTCATATACATACACATATATATGACATTGTTGCCCATCCTGAAAAAATATTCGTCCACCCACATCTAGAATCCTAGCTACGGCCCTGTATAGTAGAATAGTAGGAAGATTGGCCTGGAGTTTCTGGGTCTGATGGTTCTTTTCCTGTTTTCAGTATAGGGATTACTTTCATTTCCTACCATTGTTTTGGAATGTTTCCTTTCCCAACAGTTATTAAAGAGTCAAAAGAACAATTTCTTTGCATCCTCTTCCATCAAGTCTCATTTGCCTGGTCCAGTTATCATTGAGTCCTGCCACTTTGCCATTCCTGCATTTTATTATGGTTTCCTCTTATGTTCTGCAATATGAAGGCATAGAAAGTTCATTGGATTCACTTCAAATATTATTTTGATGTTTTATTTTTAATATGTGCTGGTTGATTATCCCTACCAGGAGCAGTTGGTGTGCTATTTGGTTTAGGGTTCTGTTTGCATATACTGTCCTTTTGTTTGGACCATTATTCACTCTTTTTAATAACCTCTGAACTTTCTGGGCTATGCCATGTCAAGCGACATTGTCTGTACAGTGAGTTCTTTTTGTTTTTGAAAAATTCTAGATTGGGGTTCCCAAATTTTTCATGCCACGGGCCAGTCACGAGGTTGAGCGGGCTGGTCACATGGTTCCTCCCACTGGAAACAGAATTAAAATGCATCTGCACATGCACAAGACACTGCCATAAATGCACCCGCAGCTGTTGTAAATGCATTTACGACAGCCATGGGTGCATTTACGACAGCATTTTGCACTTCTGGGAGCAGTGTGGACTGGGTTATTTGGCGATGTGGGCTGTAGTTTGGCCACCCCTGTTCTAGATCAACCTTCTCCAAACTTTTATTGTATGTTCACAATACATATAATTTAACATATAATTATATGACATATAATTTAAGCATTGGGCATGTTTTTTCAAGAGTGAGATCTGGGCTGTAATTGGTCCAGCACCTCCTTGGAATAGAAGCACAAGAACATTATGTATTAGAAACTACACATTGATCATAGTACTTTAGTTGAGGGGCAACCTGAAGCATAACTGAATTCAGCATTGTTATAAACTTTTCCAAGCTGGCTTTTTTTCAAATTATATCTCCTATGGAATGGTATTATAGATTGAGGTCTGATGGGTTAATAGATCTGACCTAGGATGGGTCTGCATTGGATGTTTGGGACTGGATCACCTGCGCTTTCATTATAATGATAAGCTATAAGTTCACTAACAAAATTAGTTTTGGATTGTAGCCTCTTTGCCACATGCCACTGTTAAAAATGAATGGATGGTTTAGGATCATGTATAATGCTCATTGAGTAACCTCATTTAATTTATTCATATTGCATCTTTACAGGGAAGGTACTTGTAGGATATCTGCTTCAAGTGAGAGAATAACTTGAATAGCAGTGATGTGTCTTATGTGCCATCAAGGAAGTTCTGACTTTTGGCAAACCCTAGTAGGTTTTCTGTGGTATATGAGATGTTGAAGGAGTGGTTTCATCAATCCAAATCACAAGGAAGTAGTGACAGTAGAGGAAGGATTTGAATCCAGGTCTCCAAAGTTCCAGCTCAACACTCTACACTAGGGGTACCCAAACTATGGCCCAGGGGCTGGATCCAGCCCCCGACACCTATTCAAACTGCCCCTGAAGCCCTCATCGCTCTCAGAAGTGGGTGTGTTTTACTTCCACTTCTGGGAGCGATGAGGACTTCGTGGACCAGATGAATTGGCATCAGGGGCCAGATCCGGCCCCTGGGCCATAGTGACCAACCCCCTGAACCATGTGACCGGCCCGTGGCCCAAAAGGTTTGGGCACCCCTGCTCTACACTCTAAACTGCACTGGGTCTCATATTGCACCTTGAAAAGGAGCCATTAGTTACTCTCCTTTATGCAGAAAATAGTTCTGTTGGCTAGATCATGTTCATTCTAAAGAGGTAAGAAGTAAAATGTCATTCTCACTTCTGAGAAGTTTTAGTGTATGGGACCAAAGACAGCCGGACAACCGGAAGGTTGGTTTAACGCAGGTTTATTGCATGAGGTTCCAGTGAAGCATGAGGTAATGGCGGTGATACAACTCAATATATACAGTAGCTCTCTACATTTGAATCTTGTAGCACGGTAGCTCATTGGCTGCTACCGGCGTGGCCTCGCCCAGGCACGCCTCTTTCTTCAGCTGCTGAATGCGGGGAAGGTTTTCCCGCGGCTGTCCGTGATTGAGCAATGTGAACCATGTGAGGCTGAACGCTCGCAGCTGCCCTCTGTGGGCTGTCTGCTCGCGTTCCTTTACAGCTGGTATCGTTTGTATCTGGAGTGGTTACATTCTTGCCTTTACAGTATAATGAACATGCATACATACATACATAACATCCCTCCCCCCTAGGATGGGACGAAGTCCCGCAACCATTGTGGCTTGCCGCACGTGCGCTTGGGACGCGCTTGCGTCTGACCTAGTACTGGAGAGCCTGTGATCCCTGACTCCGCGGGTGCTTGTCCTGCAACGGGAAACGGGGATTCGTTAGTGGCTCCGTGGGGCGTCCGTGCCTGCCTCGCGCCCGGGGATGGGAAGGGAATGAATAGTTGGGAGGTGAACCCCTGCCTGTTGCTCTCTGACCCCGGGGATCCACCTATTGTGAACCGCGGAACCGATGAGGTTGCCCTTGCGGTTCGGCTACCTTCTGATCCCTGCTCGGGGGACCCTGAGACTGTGGTGGGCGGACTCGCTGATGCCTCCCGTCTTGGGGGTGTCGGTCTCCGGGAAAGTGGCGCTATATCGCATTCTAACTCACAGGGGCTACTGGGACTGGAGGTACCAGGGGCTGAACTGAAACCCCTCTTTTCGCTAGGACGGGTGGGGGACCACTCCGCTAACTCCCCCTGGTACTGTAAATCAACGTCTAAACTTCTATGGGCATCTGAATTTCGGGGAGACTTCCGCGGGGTATGAGTGTGATTGGGGCTCCTCCTCTCTGTCGGGGACTCCCGCAAAAGATCTCTGTGGATCGATTGCCTTCCCTCCCCCCTTGGTGGGGACCCATGCTCCCCTTTTCCTCCCCCTTGGGCTAAACGGGTGGGGGAGTACCCTAACGCTGATTCGATGCTATTCTCGTCTGCGTCCTGCCCTCCGGGGACCCTGCGCCTGAGTTGGTCCACGTGTCGCCTCCACAGGAAGCCTGTACTGGTTTCTACGCGGTATGAGACGGGGCCGGTTTGCTCTACTACGGTGCCCGGCACCCAGGCTGGCCCCGCGCTGGCGTAGTTCCTGCAATGCACCGGGGCGCCTATGCTGAAACTCTTTGTGGGTTCCACCCCTATGTTCCGCCCCTTGTCCTCTACTCTCGTGGGGTCTAGCTTGGAGATTCCCGTGGCCAGCTTCCTGCGCATCAACAGCTCTGCGGGGGAGTACCCTGACGCTAGTGGGGTGACCCTGTATCTTAGCAGGAATTGGCACAATTTCAGGTCGAGGTCTCCGGGGCCCATGCGCAGAAGCGCGTCTTTCGTGGTGCGCACGAGGCGCTCTACTTGGCCGTTGGTGGCCGGGTGAAAGGGGGCAGAGGTGACGTGCCGAATGGCGTTGCGCTCCATGAAAGCCGCGAACTCGGCGGACGTGAAACAGCTGGCGTTATCGCTGATGAGGGTGTCGGGTAAACCGAACGTGGAGAAGACCCTCCTTAACTGTTTGATTGTTGTGGCCGAGGAGGTGCTTGAGACTGGAATGACCTCCAACCACTTGGAGAACGCGTCCACCATGAGGAGGAAAAGCGTTCCCCTGAACGGGCCAGCAAAGTCTACATGTACCCGGGACCAGGGGCCCCTTGCCGTGTCCCACTCCCTAGGTGGCGAGCGAGCCTCTTCTGGCCTTGAGCTTTGGCACGCTTCGCAAGTGCCGACCATGTGTTCGATGTCGGCGTCTAGCTGGGGCCACCAAAAGTAACTGCGGGCCAGCGCCTTTGAGCGGACGATCCCCGGGTGGCTGACGTGCAGCAGTTTAAGCACCCTCGGCCGGAGAGGCGTGGGGATTACTACCTGCTGTCCCCACAAAAGGCAACCCCTCTCTAGGGACAACTCTAGTTTCTTTTTGAAAAATGTGTCGAATTCCGCTGCTGGGGAAGACACGGGCCACCCTTTCTGTACCCAGGAGCAGACTGTGGCCAGCGTTTTGTCCTTGCCTGTCGCTTTGGCGATGTCGGCCGGTACTACGGGAGGGGAGTCTAGAACCTCTATCATTAAGACCTGATGGTCCCTCTCTACTTTGTCCACGTGGCAGCAATCCCGGGGAATGGGGGACCTCGACAGGGCGTCGGCATGGCTGATCTCCCTCCCGGGCCGGTATACCAACGCGTGCTGATACGCGTTGAGAAAAATGGCCCACCTGAGCATTCTCGGGGACAGGATTTGGGGTGTGGGCTTATCTGCGGTGAAAATGCCTAACAAAGGCTTATGGTCAGTCACTATGGTGAAGGGGCGGCCGTACACAAAATCATGAAATTTCTTGGTCCCCGCAATTATTGCTAGTGCTTCTCTGTCTGTCTGAGCATAGTTCCTCTCTGCTTGGGACAAGGACCTAGAGTAGAACGCTATCGGGGCCTCCCTACCATTCTCCAGCACGTGGCATAACACCGCCCCCACCCCCACCGGGGATGCATCGCATATCAGGACCACTGGGCGTTTGGGATTGAAGTGGGTCAGTACGGCATCTGATGCCAGGAGTCGCTTCAGGTCATTGAAAGCCTTCTCCTGGTCGTCGCCCCACTTCCATGCCTCGTCCTTTTTAAACAATTTGTGTAGCGGTTCTGCCACGGCTGCCTTCCGTGGGAGGAAGGAGTGGTAGAAGTTGAGCAGTCCGAGGAACGACTGCAACTCGGGCTTGGATGTGGGGCGAGGGGCCTTCTTGATGGCGGCTACCTTGGATTGGGCTGGTCTAATTCCCTCGGGAGTGACACGGAACCCTAGGAACTCAACCTCTGTGGCAAAGAAGACGCATTTGTCTTTCCGCAACCGCAACCCCGCCTTTTCGAATATTGTCAGGACCTTTCCCAACCTAGTTGCTAATTCGGCCCGGCTCCCCCCTGTAATCAATACGTCATCAAAGTAGGGCAACACCCCCTCTAACCCCTTCAGGAGGCGTTCCACAAGTGACTGGAAGATCCCAGGCGCCGAATTCACGCCGAATTGTAGGCGCGATACCTGGAACGCCCCTTTGTGGGTGACTATGGTCTGCGCAGCAGCTGCGGCGGGGGTCACCGGGAGTTGCTGGTAGGCTTGGGCCAGGTCGAGTTTAGCGAAGCACCTCCCCCCGTGTAACCTGGCCAACAAGTGGCTGACTACCGGCACCGGATACGCATTAGGGCGGATCGCCTTATTGATGGTGCACTTGTAATCAGCGCATATGCGGACCTCCCCGTTGGCCTTGAGCGCTGTTACAATTGGAGTTTCCCACTCCGCAGAATCAACAGGAACAAGAATCCCCTGGCCCACTAATTTGTCCAACTCCGCCTCTATTTTGTCCTTTAGTGCGAAGGGCACTCTGCGCGGTTTAAGTCTGATTGGACGTACTCCAGGGTCCAGGTCGAAAGTCACTGGGGGGCCCTTGAATTTCCCGAGCCCCTTTTTAAAAACCTCGGGGTGCGCGTCGCACACGCTCTGTATTGGATCAGTCCCGGCGGCGTGTGCTTCCACGGCGTGTACCCCCCCCCAATGAACAACCCCAGGGGCTGGAACCATTGAGTCCCGAGGAGGCTGCATTTGCCTCCCTTGAGGACGACTAGGGGAAGCGTTGCGGTGTGCTTTTTAAACTGGACCCGGAACTTCCCAACCCCCAACACTGGGATGCGGTTCCCTTGCACGTCCTTCAGTGTGGCCCTCAACGCCTTGAGCTTGGGCCGCATGCGGGGGGCGATTTTCATGAACTCCCCCTGGGAAATAATGGAGTATGAAGAACCCGAGTCCACCTCCATTCTAACAGGGGCCCCTTGTATTACTACCTCAACAAAGTAACGGGGGTGCTCCGTGGAAACGCTGTAAACCGGCGCGTCGTCCTCGCTGTCGTCGGAGATGCGCCCTACTCCGTCCCGCATCCTCGTGGTCCGGGTGCCGTCCTTTGGCCTCGTGGTGCGGTCCTGCCTCGTGGTGCGGTCCTGCCTCGCCGAGCGGTCTGGAGAACTCCTGGTGGCCTCGCGCCGTTTCCGGCAGACCTTGGCGATGTGCCCGCGCCGGCCGCAGTTGTGGCACTCGGCCTTGCGGAACGGGCATTTGGCGCGGGCGTGGGCGGCGCCGCAGCCGTCGCAGCGCCGGCCCTCTCTCTGGACCCTCCGGACGTCCTCGTCGTCGCCGCTCTCCGCAGACGAGTTCGAAACTCGCCGGGCCGCGCGCACCGAGCTCTCTGCCTTTGCGGCCTTCGGGCGCCAGTCCTGAAGCTCGTGCACCCCGGCAGTAGTGGCCTCCGCGGCCTGTGCCGTGTCGAGGACTTGTTGCCACGTGGGAGGCGGCTCCCTTTTCATCAGCGCACGCTGAGTCTCTGTGTCCCTCAGACCGCAGAGCAGGCAGTCCCGGAGGGTGATGTCGGGGAGCTCCCACTTGCATGGGCCGGCGGCCAGCCGCAGGGCCGCGGCGAACTCCTCGACCGATTCCCCGGGTGCCTGGACTCGCCTCCAGAACGCGCTCCGAGCGGGGAACATCGCTATGGCTGGCCGGAGATGGGCGCGCAACGCCGCCAGGAGCTCTGTAGCTTTGAGGTCGCCCACCTTCCTCGGCGCGATCAGGTCCACCAAGGTCCTCTTGGTCTCGTGTCCGAGCATGCGGACGAAAATGGCCCTCTTTTTGGCCTCATCGGAGACTTCGAGCTCCACCAGCGCTGCGTTGAGGTCTATCTCAAACAGCTCCAAGTCTCCCGGCTTCTTGATCTCGTAGCCGGCGCATGTCTTGGTCCCGTGGGCAGCCATATCCCACCTTCGTCGCCAATTTAGTGTATGGGACCAAAGACAGCCGGACAACCGGAAGGTTGGTTTAACGCAGGTTTATTGCATGAGGTTCCAGTGAAGCATGAGGTAATGGCGGTGATACAACTCAATATATACAGTAGCTCTCTACATTTGAATCTTGTAGCACGGTAGCTCATTGGCTGCTACCGGCGTGGCCTCGCCCAGGCACGCCTCTTTCTTCAGCTGCTGAATGCGGGGAAGGTTTTCCCGCGGCTGTCCGTGATTGAGCAATGTGAACCATGTGAGGCTGAACGCTCGCAGCTGCCCTCTGTGGGCTGTCTGCTCGCGTTCCTTTACAGCTGGTATCATTTGTATCTGGAGTGGTTACATTCTTGCCTTTACAGTATAATGAACATGCATACATACATACATAACAGAAGTGTTAGGGAATAATAAAGAAACTGGTGATTTCCATAAAATAAGTGACCTTTCTTAAGAGTGGTATCAGGAATCCTCCACATCTTAGGTCGTTAATAATTTGTCTTATCTACATTCACAGTTTAGTTTTGGATATGGGATGGAGTGTTCTAGTTGTTCAGCCCATAATGCTATGTGAGAAAGTGTAATGCTCCCAAAGGACAGAACTGCGGTGCATGTTTTAATGCCCTCTGTTTCAATGTAGCAAAAGAAGCCCTTTTTTAAAATTTTGAGCATTTTTTGGGATTTAGCTTTACCAGTGGCTCAAGTGGCTAAAATGCTGACTGGAAGGTGGGAGATCAGCAGTTTGAATCCTGAGTACTGCAGGACGGAATGAACTCCCATCTTTGTCCCAGCTCCTGCCAACCTTGCAGTTTGAAAGCAAGAAATTGCAAGTAGATAAATAGGGACCACTTCAGTGGGAAGGTAAACAGTGTTCCGTGCACTCCGGTGTCTAGTCATACCTGCCACATGACCACAGAAACGTTTGCAGGAGCAGGCAGCGCTGGCTCTTCGGCTTTGAAACAGAGATGAGCACTGAACCCTAGAGTCAGATATGACTGGCCTTTGTGCAAGGGAAACCTTTACCTTTACTAGCTGATATGTTGTACATGTTAGCATTATTTTCCTTTCAACATTGTAAATCTATGCATTTTTGCTTTGAAATAAGTCCTTTGTGTTCACTGGAAGTTTACTTCTGTCTCTGGTGTGTTTAGGGCTATAGTTCAAAATTTTCAAAAATTCTGAATAGGTTTGAGAAATTATGTAACTTCTTTTAAAAAGATTATATCAATGTATGTTAAGCTGCATTTTGTTCACATTGATTTGGAAATGAAGTTAACTGGAGTTATTTTTTTTAAAATAGTAGCCGTATTAGCCTGTGTTTCAGGCACATCAGGAAGCAAAACCAAAAACCAAAAACACTGCAGCACTTTAAAGACTAACTGCTATATTTTTAATGTGAGCTTTCATGGAGCAAGTCCACTTCATCAGACATAGGAATGAAATTGCATAGCATGAGCTTATATACACCAAACACAGAGTCATAGAGTGATTAAATCAGAATGACATCATCATGCAAATCAATACAGCTTCCATGTGTTGAATTGTAACACAAGCACCTGCCATCGAATGCTAATGAATTTAACCTCTATTTTGCCATGTGAGCACATCCCCCATTCGGTGAGACATGTTGTGAAAGGGAATATTATGAAGGTGGTATAATATAATATAATATAATATAATATAATATAATATAATATAATATAATATAATATAATATAATATAATATAATATAATATAATATAATATAATATAATATAATATAGCAGCATATAACAATCTGTGTATCACATTTGATAATATCCCATAAACCCCTGGCTAATATTCAAACCCTTGTGGTGGGTATCCAACAGATGGATGTATTTGATTTCTGCGATCTCCCTCTGGATCCTAGTCTTGTAATTTCTTTGTTCTAGAATCACAACTTTCAGGTCTTGGATAGAGTGTCCAGGTAGATTGAAATGGTTTGAAACAGGTTTCTCTGTGTTGCCATTCTGGAAGTCTGATTTATGTCCATTAACTCTTTTGTGCAAAGATTGTCCTGTTTGTCCTACTTAGAGTGAAGAAGGGTATTTTTGGCAAGATATGGCATGAATCACATTGGCAGAAGAACAAGTAAAACTGCCTTTAATGTTTTGTGTGGTGCCATTGGGTCCAGTAATACTGTTACCAGAGTGAATGTGGGGACAAAGTTGACATCTGGGTTTACAGCATGGATGAGTGCCCATCTCTGTTTCACTTTTGTGTAGTCTATTGTGTGTCATTTAAATGTGTGACTTTCCCCCAAGAATACATCTAAAGGGTTCCACTTTTGATTCTAGTAATGCAATGAGCTTCACTTCAAAATACTCAGTATCAAAACTGTAAAAGAGCTTCCACTGAACTCAGGAAACTCTATTTCGATGTAAAGATTTAAGATGCATACATAGGAATGGAATGCATCCCATTTTGAATCATAATCATTTTCTGCTTTGGATCCTTGTCTCTGAACCTTAAACAATTCCTTGTATCACATTTTTCTAACACAACTACGAATGTGAGCAGCTTGCTGATTTTTTAGAGCTAAAATCTATCCCTTTCACAATTTCCATAAACTGATTGATTTGATAACAGTATAAGTTCAATATGGAGTACTTCATGCATTCTGATAAGCAGCTAGGTTTTAATTACATTCTATTGGCCAGTCCAGCTATATTTTTAATTGACTTTACACATTCTGATTTTTCATGGGTGAGACTTTCACCGGCAAATGGCCAGTATAGGATTGAATTTACTCCTACGCTATTGACAACTATATTTAATATCTCTATAGCCACTGGGAAAAATCAATCTAAATTGAGGGAGGGAGGGAGATTGTGGTGTTGGGATTAAGTTGTGCTCATTTCCCTGGAGGCCTGCCTTACACACTGATTATGAAAGGCTTTGCTGTTTGCTGTTGATGTTACATTCAAACAGGATATTGGTCTTTGTACTGGGGCAATTTTAGGTTTATTTCAGGAGCTGACACACATTTTGTGGTCTTTGAAGCCTTTTAAAATTGGAAAATCAGTACCGTGTGGAGTCATTATTTTTTCCATCCAGATCCAGGATAGATTCCCAGCGCACAGCCTTTACTGCATTGTTAAGGTCAATAAACATAAGTGAGTGGGCACCTTTAATGGAAGGGCTTGAGAATGTGTGGCCCATCAGACATTGCAGGTCAAGCACTTCTTCCATCTTTCATCAGTAGCTCACTTGGCTCGGGAGTATCAGTGCTACCACTTCTAATATTCCCCAGCCTAGATTTACTGAACCTAGTTCAGTGTGGTTCAGTGCTGTACTTGGCAATGATCAATATCTTCTCAAAGCAGGTCAAAAAACTTGCTTCTCCTGTGTCTAGGCCGTTCTTCTTCTTCCGTATCTACTAGGCTAGATATGAAACTGCCAAAATGAAGCCACCTTTGGGTAATTAATTCTGTAGTTCCTTTTGCCTGACCTAGTGTGAGACAGAATAGCTGGCTAAACAAGGTTGCAGTTGCCCAGGGTATACCCAATTGTGGTTCAAAAATACCATCGAGGAGGCTCTTTCTGTGTATCCTGCTTTGACCATTGTATTGGTGCTTCTGCTGCTACACTTAGATCTTGGTAGAGCCCCTGAATCTCTGAAGAGCAGTAGGTTTTGTACTGCTTTTTCTAGTAAAGATAAAGGTTTCCCTTGCTCGAAAGCCAGTCGTATCCGACTCTAGGGTTCAGTGCTCACCTCTGTTTCAAAGCCGAAGAGCCAGCACTGTCTGCTTCTGCAGACGTTTCCATGGTCATGTGGCAGGCATGACTAGACATCAGGGCACATGGAATACTGTTACCTTCCCACCGAAGTGGTCCCTATTTATCTACTTGCAATTTCTTGCTTTCGAACTGCTAGGTTGGCAGGAGCTGGGACAAAGACTCATTCTGTCCTGCTTTCTCTAGAGGGGTTATTTCTCAGACCCCATGGTCTGAGGAGGGACTCCTCAGAACTAAGCAGCTGAAACTAGCAGGATCTGTGGAGAACTGTGTGAGCACTGATGTGTGGCTAGTGCTGCTTTACACAAAGTCTTCCCTCACTTAGTATCAGGAGTGGGAATGAATGAAGGTGGAAATATCAATGAGCTCAGCATGACAGCTGTGCATCAAGAGTTGTGTAATGGGGAGTATTGACACTGGTAATGCTCCTCTTCCCATTTTGGGTGATGGGAGAACTAGGAATTTCATGACAGCGCAAGTTGATTGTGTTCCTGTTGTTACTATTACTGGCATATTTGATTCATGTAACACCATTATTTTATGGCTCATTTCATTCATTTTATTTCATGTAGGGAGGCATTAATCCCCCCCCCCCCACTATGTCTCCTCATTACAATCTGCTATGTTTTGAGCTGGTAGTCAGACCCTCCTCCATGAGAAGAAGAATTCTGTTAAGCTAGTCTGCCATCAAAGGCTCTTGTATCCAAGTGTGTTCCAGAGAGCCGTGGAAGGGGGTTCTAACCACACTGGTTGGTGTTCCTTTCATAGCCCTGATCACAGGGTGGCTGACATGGCCTCACCTAAATGCCCTCAATCAACAGTGCAGAGGTTGAGCCTTGCCATGGTTCAGAGATGAGCTGTGAATGATGAAGCAAAGCAGGAGAAGGCAAATGGAGGAAAGCTCCCCGAAGTGGGAATTTGACAACACTAAAGAAAGTGCCTTGCACCTGCGAGAAATTAATGGGTTAAGGTCTGGCATTCCATTTGCTGTGATCCTTGTATTCAGTTGGCATATCAGAGCTCAAACAACTCATTTTTGCGTGGCTCCTTCAGAATATTGGTAAAGCAAATGTTTTTAAACATAATGCAAATGCTGTGGATTTGACTGGGGCCAGTTTCTCAGCCAGCCCTTTCATACAAAGTAAATGTAATGCAGCATGTTTTTGCTGTCCTAAGAGAGTCTGTTCTCCCCACACACTTCTTCTGCCCCTACACTGAATAACAAATAAAATGTTTAACAAACCAAACGAGAGCAATCCTACCTTCACCAAAAAATTAGAAGCCTATAATAGGAGCTCAGCAGGGTATGGATAGGATTGCTTGGGGGATGGCCTGGTTTACTCTAGCAAGGATCTTGTCTGGTCACTGTCTTTAGGAGCAAACCAACCTGTCCTTGCAGTAGACCAAAGAGTGGCCTAAATCCCCATCCAGTCAGCTTCTAATAGACTAAAAATGGCATAACTAGTCTGGTAGTTCTTAGGAAATATTTGCATGTGACTAAATATGCCTTTATAAGACATACCACAGATTAAGAGATTTCTACAAGCTTTCCTTTCTTCAAGCAAAAAGAAAAGCAGGAAATGTGTAAGGTTTCTCTTGCTCAAAAGCCAGTCGTATCCGACTCTAGGGTTCAGTGCTCATCTCTGTTTCAAAGCCGAAGAGCCAGTGCTGTCTGACATTTCCATGGTCATGTGGCAGCCATGACTAGACACTGGAGTGCACAGAACACTGTTACCTTCCCACCGAAGTGGTCCCTACTTATCTACTTGCAATTTCTTGCTTTCAAACTGCTAGGTTGGCAGATATTATTGAATGGCAACTTCAGTTTGTGCAGTTACAGCCAAACAACATGTAAAGCAGGGATTCTCAACCCGTGGCCCACTGGCCGAATGTGGCCCATGATGCCATTTCATGTGGCTCCCACTGCCTCCACCACACCAGGAAGTGCCATGTGATGGAGGAAGGGAAAATGGATGTCCGGCCCCTGAAGCTGTCTGAGGGAGCATGACCCGGCCCCCGCTTAAAAAGTTTGAGAACTCCTAATGTAAAGGATCACATGTTCTCCACACTTTCCTCAATAATTTTGCTGTTTTATTTCTAGTTTACTTATAAATAAACTATTTCTAAAACGTCCATGTCCTTAGATTATTCCATGCTGCTGGACCTGTTTTATGCCTCAATCCAGTGCTACTTACCGGGGAGTAACCTTCAATGAATACAATGGGACTTGCAGTATTTCTGAGTCAGGACGTGGAATTCTTTTTCAGTGCCTCATTTAAGCATGATATCTCTAGGTCACATAATGCTGCAAATCAAATTTTAAGTTGTCTTTTTAAAAAAATCTTATACAACAAATATCTGTTTTTCAGCAGGAAACTGAAAAGTACAGTAGATTTTAGCTCATGAGTTTGTCCTTTATGTGGTGACCTGTGTTAAACTAATTGATGACCAGCTTTAAATATAATCTCTGATCAATTGGTTCCATTGATTCATTCTTTCATCTCCTCCCATTCATTCAATGTTGTAAGGAATTAGTCTTGATCACAAACCCACTCCCACCCCCCAAATAGGAGCATGCAATGGCATTGTGCCAAGAACAGAGAGGATACCTGAAGAAACATGGATACATTATGGCGGAAAGAACCTTTTGATCTGTTTACATCTTTACAAGTTAAAAATGAGCAACACAAAAATGATAAAAGAAAGTCCATTTCCCTTCCAGATGCCCTCGAGAAGAAGCTCTGCATAAAGGCCATTTAAAAGCAAACTCTATTGATTTTGTTTGACCTCCAAACAAGCTGCAGTCAGTATGATATTCTCCCTGTTGGGGATGATTCAGAGCAACACTGAGGATTTCTCCTCTTTCGTCAAATAACCTTGGGCGGAAAGAAAATTTGGTCACTGGAGCTCTCTTTAATTTTCTTTTACCCTTCCCCCCTCAGTTTCTGATCATCATCTGGGCTATATTAGTGTCATATTATATTAGTGGATAAAAATTACTCTGGGTGTCAGCTATTTATTTATTTTATTCAATTTGTATAGCCGCCCCAATCGATATGCAACTCTGGGCAGCGTACATAAAATCCCCAATATTTAAACTATAGAAACCTTTAAAATTCCTAAAAACACTGAAAAACTACCTCCCACCCGCACCAATTAAAAATCTAGTTAAAAACTGGGGTGGTGGTGGTGGTTGTTCCCTCTCCACCTCCACACCTGCCCTGCCAACCAGGTTTTCAGCTCTTTCCTGAAGGGCAGCAGCTCTGTCTGGAGATGCAGTTCAACTGGCAGGAGGTTCCATAGGGCTGGAGTGGATACCGAAAAGGCTCTTCTTCTATTTTTAAAGAGTCCCTCCGGTCTGCGCTAGTGGGATGGGCAGATATCCTTGGGATGAATCGGTCTCTTACGTATTCTGGCCCACTACCATGTAGGGCTTTAAAGGTAATTACCAGGAGCTTGAATTGCACCCGAAGGCACACTGGCAACCAATGCAGCTCCCGTAGCAGGGGTGAGGCATGGGCATAACGCCCACACCCCATCATTACATGGGCAGCTGCATTCTGAACCAGCTGCAGCCTCTGAATAGTCATCAAGGGCAGCCCCATGTAGAGCACATTACAATAATCCAGTCTGGAAGTGACCAGAGCATGTGTGACCATAAGCAAGAAGTCCCGGTCCAGGAGCAGGCGTAATTGGGCGTAAATCTCATTCCATTGGCCTATTGAAAGTACATGATGTAACAAACGTTGTTTAGTCAACTTCTCTCTCCCCCCCTCTCTCTCACACACACATGCACACGCACACATGCACACACGCAAGCAAGCACGCACGCACACACACACACAGTGCCCATCCTGAAAATTTGTTGGAAAAGCTTATGTATTTACCAATCAAGTGGCTTGCAAGCCCACTGCAATCTCCACTTTGTCTTTTGGGAGATAATAGCCATATGGTAGATCCAGCATCTTTTGTCTCCTCCTCACTATGATTACTCTTTTCCTGTCTGCAATAACTCTCTAAGGAGCAACTCCCAGTGTTATTACACTGTATCCAAGACTCAACTTCTAAATGGAAAAGGTTTTGTCATTTGCACTTAGCATCCGGGATTAATCCAGACCTCCTCTTTTTTTATCCTTCTACAGTATATTGGATTTTTTAAATAAAAAAACAAGGCTGCATTATTTAATAATAGATGGATCATTTTCATAAACATCTCACAAGATTGGTCATGTTTATCTATAGCAGCTAAAACCTATCTTACTGAGAGTGGTTTTAAAAGGGGGAAATCCTTTCTTAAATTAATGCATTGTCCCCTTTGTCTGTCAGAGTTTGCAGGGTCATGCACAAATTTCCATAAAATAAGCAAGTAAGCAAAACAACCCAGTGAGAGTTGAGAGCAGTGTTAAAATTAATGAGTATCAAAACTGTTCATAAAATTAAAAGATCAGTGGAACTGAAATAAAGCAGACGGAAATAAGGAAGCAACTAAGAAATAACCCAATGTCACTTTTCGCGTGTGTGTGTGTGTGTGTGTGTGTGTGTGTGTGTGTGTGTGTGTGTGTGTGTGTGTGAGAGAGAGAATGTTTCATAACTGGGATGCTACCACTGGAAATACTCTGCCTGAAGTAACCATCAATTTAAAATGTCTACATGTAGGAATCTTTCCATAAGACTTCTGCTGATGGTTGTAAATTAATGGTATGCTCATAAGGAAGGAGGCAATCCTTTAATTGCCATGGCTGTAAACTAGGGGCAGATGGTAACATAGATTTTGTTAGGCAGTGAATCCACTCTAGATTTTAGTCCAAACCTTTTGAGCAATCCATGGTGTTGAACCTTTTTAAAGGGCATAGGATTCAGCACTTTGGACAGTTCCCATAAAGTTTGGACTAAAGCTTCCAGAGAAATAAATCTCCTTTGCAAAATCATAGACATCAATCTCCATGAACGATATTGTAGGTCAAAGTCAGCACCTTTTGTGTTTGTAAACGAACAGGAATGCAATGATCCAAGACCAGCATAAAGGTACACTTGTAAGTCTAGACAAAGGATTTTACAATGGTTGAATTCTCCAAACACTTTTGATGGACAGCTCCACTTGTTAGAATATTCTAAACAAGAAGTGATTGTGGAATAAATAATGTATGGTGAGATCTCCCTTCTCCCTTCAAGATCACCTGGGGCTAAAATGTTGCAAAAATTCTTCTAAATTTTCTGGGTAATTCTATTGTGCATTGTCGGGGAAATGTATGCATGCCTTCTTTCATACATGATTGTCCAAAGGCATCTGGCTCTGAGTTTTTTTTTAGGAAATGTATATATCTCAAAGAAGGGATCAAATTCTAACATTGCAGAGGTATGAGGAATTGAATTCAACTTTTTTTTTATCCGTGTCCTTACACTGAAAAATGATCTTGTAGTCATGGTCAACACTAGGGAGAAGTTAACCCATCAGGAGAGAGAAGGAACAATCCAAGACATTTTGCTGCTTGAAGCAGAAGGCTCTTGTTATGCATCTGCTACACAGATACTTTGTACTGCATGAGAAAAATGAGCAAAACATCTGGTTACAGTTCTGTATTGTCTTCGAGCATTGAAGATTTCTAACTATATTTAAAAAAGTAAGATGTAAATCTTCTCCTTTCTCAGTCTTATGTACACAGACTGAAAAAGGGGAAGATATACCATCCTCACTTTAGCAATTGCATTGTGACATCCTAATGCAGGAGTTCTCACCTTTTTAAGCCGGGGGCTGGGTCATGCTCCCTCAGACAGCTTCAGGGGCCGGATGGTCATTTTGTCCTTCCTCCACCACATGGCACTTCCTGGTGTGGTGGAGGCAGTGGGGCACCACATGAAATGGCACCAGGGGCCGCATCTGGCCCACGGGCCACAAGATGAGAATCCCTGTCCTAATGGTTCATAGGGTTGCCTTCCACACACCACCTGTGTCCAGTGTAACTAAGAGGAAATGTGATAATACTGCTTAGAACAGATGTCCAGATAATTGGGGTGTGAGGAGTCATTATGGATGGGAGATATTCCCCCCACCCCCTACCCTGGTTAATTTTAAAAATAAAAATAGTAGAAAATGCACTGATTTTATCATACTTAGATTGGAAAGAACTTGAGAGATTTTTTTTAAAAGTGTGAGAAATCAAAAATGGATGAATTTCTGTATCCAATCATTGAGTTTTGAGTACTTAACACTTAAACACCTGAGTTTGAATCCCTGTGTATTGATTTGCATTAGTGCTGAATTAAGGTTACTGAAGGACAGCGGCCCTCCTCCTGTTCCAGAAGGCTTTCTGTCTCACCTCCACCCTGGATTCTAACTAGGATAAAATTCTGGACAATTCTTAATGCCTGTTTCTTTTTATTTGATGAAGCATTTTAATTTGTTTCTTTCTGTTTGTTGTTAATTTTTAAGGTTTTTGTAGATTTTATATTTGTTTTTAGATAATAGATGGCATGGCGGGGGTAATATTGTTATGTTTTTAAGGGGTTTTTAATTGTGTTACCTGTATATTGGTTTTAACTTGTGTACACCACCCAGAGTACTTTGGATAGGGTGGTATATAAATCTATTAAATTAAATTAAATTAAATTTGGGCAAGTTTGTTAAACTTCATCCCATTTAACAAAGTTAAACTGGGTCAAGCAGGTGTATAGCAAAACTAGGAGGGACATGGGAGAAGAGAAGTGACCCTGTAGCAGTGTTGTCCAACAAGGGGCTCACTCCCCGCAGGGAGATTTCAATTCCTATAAGCCTAAATCAGACCATTGGCTGATTAGTGCTTTAGGGAATTGACTTAGGCTTCTGGGAATTGAAGTCCAAAAAACAAAGGTTGGGAAACACTGGTCTACAGCCTACACTACAAGAGCAGACCGAAGAGGCTCTGTAGTGGTCCCCTTGACAAGAGTAGCATATCTGACTGGGACCAGGGGAAGAGCCTTTTCTGTGTCTGCCCCAGCCCTGTGGAACCTCTTACCATTGGAACTGCACCTCCAGATGGAGCTGCTCCCCTTCCAGAAGGCTCTCAAGACCTGGCTGTGCCAGCGGGTCTGGGACCCATCCTGTGGTGTGGCCCCGGTCTCTGGCTAGTCTAGCTGCCCAAGATTATAGATCATTGTCGGAGTTGTTGGATGTTTTTTACCTAGCTGTTTTATGCATTTTTGTATGGTTTTAGCTGTTAGTTTTTCTACTGTTTTTATTTTGTCTTAAGGGGTTGGGGTGGGTCTGGGGTGGATTTTCAGATGTTTTTATGATTATATGTACTTTCTTATATATATGCTGTTAGCTGCTCTGGGTGGCACATGCGCCAGAAAAGCGGGATACAAATAAATAAATAAATAAATACACTAAAAGCCAATTCTCTCTCTCTCTCTCTCTCTCTCACACACACACACACACACACACACACACACACAAAGGTGAATAAAATACTTTCAAACTGTGAGGCTCTGACAAGGCAAGTGCAGCGCCAAAATGACCACCACGCTCTTTGCGCCCCCCCTCCAGACTAAGACATCTGGGTAGTTAGGGGGTGTGGCCAACCCCTTTATAAAAGAGGCGGCCCCTCTGCCATTTTAGAACAGCGACGGAACGGAGAAGTTTGCTCCAGCGCTGCTATTTTGCCCCTTCATTTTGATCGGGGATATCTCTCCTCCAATCAGTGCTCCAGGGTTTGGGTGACCATGGCTCCCAAACGGAAGATTCCCGCGGCCTCACAGCCGTGCGCAAGGGGAAGGGCTCGCCCTACCCCTTGACCACCTCACTTGGGCCACCATCGGGCCGGAGGGCTCGTGCGGGGGCGCCAAGGGGTGTGTGGCATGGTTCCTTTGACCACTGCTACCAATGTTGGTGACCAGGCCCCTGCCCCCGCCGCCCAGTTGTAGGGCTCGAGCGGGGGCTGAGCGGGCCTGCTCCCAGGGGGTTTCTGCCCCCATTGACTCATCCGTCTTGGGGCTTGGTGGCCCAATTGGGCACAGCGCGGGATTTTGCCCTGTTATCGCACCAGCACCCCATGGGCCGGATTATTTGGCCTGGCCATATTGCGGCCAGGGACTGCTGCGTGACTTTCCATCATTGCCTAGTCAACCATTGTCTGGTGGGCCACCCGGCCACCTTATCATGGTGGGTCCGACACAGTTGATATGCTGTTTGCCCGCATAGCGGTCCTCGAGGCATCCATGGGGATTGCCCCATCGCCACCATATTATGGGTTTTGCCATTCTTTAGCCACGGCCCATAGATCTATGCCGGCCTCTCAGCGGGCCATCAGCCGGGTTGAGCTGCTGGAGGCCGTTAGGCCAACGCATGCTGGCGCTCCGCAGCTCCCCGTCCAGCCGCCCCAGCGGGGCATCCCGTTGTTGACTGGTCCTACTTGGCCTGGACGCCCAGCGGCTCAGAGCTTGATTTCCATTGCAAGCTCCAATGCCCGCCAGGGGCCAGAACCCCCAGTGGGGGTGGCCCAGGTGGGTGCAACAAGTAAGTATGCTGGTCAAGTCAGCACACCGGCGACACTTACACATGCTACTGCTGGGGTGCAGTGGCCCTGGCCTCACCAGTCGGCTGCGGGTGGCCAGTTCACTGCGCAATACCCTCTGACCTCCAGGGCTCCCAACTATTCTCAGGTTTTGCCGGGGATAACCGCCCCATCGGCTCCAGCTCAATTTCCTGGGGGACAACAGGGCCCATTATACGTTCCTCCACTTCACTCTGTGCCGACTACGGCTATGCCGACGGCCGGTTACTCCCTACCCCTGGGCGAACATTTATCCCAGGCCACCAGGGAAAAGATATAGTGGGGGGAATATGTTGATATTTTCACCCTCCTTAACCGTAAACCTACTAAGGAGGAGAAGGAGGGGCAGGACAACAGGGACAAGGAATTGTCCCGTCGTCGTAAGCCCCCTTGTACATGGGCCAACTGGTTACCGGCCTATTTAATATACATGGCAGTATATCTTAGGGCTCGTCCTGATTTGGCCATTCCGATGGTTCAGTATCTGGACAATATTTACCGGGCCGTTGTTGATTTCCCTGGCCCATCATGGTTGGCCTATGATGAGGAATTTAGGATGAGGGCGGCTCTTCACCCGGAGATGCAGTGGGACGAGCCCTGCCAGCAACTATGGCTCCTGTATATGACCCCTACACGGCCGGCGCCAGGTGACCAGTACCACTGCGGCCATGCCGTGCAGCGGTCTACCACTACACAGGTTCCCCGCCAGCCGGCGGGGCAGGGGGTTCCAGCCCGCCTGCTGTGTTGGAGCTACTCCGCCAATGGAGTGTGCAACAGGTGCCAGTGTAAATTTAGGCATGAGTGCCCATCCTGTTCTGGCCTTCATGCCGCCTCCGTGTGCCCGCGGGCCGGTGGGTCCCAGGGTAGGGGAAAGGGATACCAGGGGTTGGCCAGAGCTCCCTCTGATGCTGCTACCTATTCAAAAGGCCCCCTCCCCAATTAATCTTAGCATGCTTGAACGGTGGCTACGCATATATCCTAGACAGGATGATGCACTCTACCTGCTAGAGGGTTTTACTTTTGGCTTCCGCATCCCGTTCAGGGGTGTTCGCGCGCCTCAGGACGCCTCGAATCTGCTGTCCCTTCGGGGTAAGGAGGACATTGCGGCGGAGAAGATAGCCAAAGAGGTTAGAGAGGGTAGCGTTGCTGGACCGTTTGATACGCCTCCATACCCAAATTTAAAAGTATCCCCTCTTGGCTTAGTGCCGAAAAAGTCTTCGGGTGAATTCCGTCTGATTCACCACCTTTCTTACCCTGCGGGTGCCTCGGTCAATGATGCTATGCTGGATGACCTTTGCTCGGTCCGGTATATGTCCTTTGACCAGGCCTTGCAGATGGTATGTTCATGTGGTCGCGGGGCACTACTGGCAAAGTGCGACATCAAATCGGCATTCCGATTGTTGCCAGTGCACCCTGATGACTTTGAGCTTTTAGGTTTTTGTTTTCAGGGCAAGTTTTATGTGGACAAGGCTATGCCTTTTGGCTGCTCCATTTCGTGCTCAGCCTTCGAACGTTTTAGCTCCTTTCTTCATTGGGCTTTTGTTCGGAGGTCGGGATCCCGGTCTGTGGCACACTACCTTGACGATTTTTTGTTCGGTGGTGGACACGACTCGGGCACGTGTGGACGCCTGCTTAACATATTTCAGGGGCTTATGGAGGAACTTGGTGTTCCTCTGGCGCCTGAAAAGACAGAGGGCCCAGCCACCACTCTCACCTTTCTTGGTATAGACATTGACACCGTTGCCCAGACATCCAGGTTACCCATGGAAAAGGTGACTCGGATCTCAGATGTGATTCTGGCAATGCTTGCCAAGCGCAAGGTGTCTCTCCGGGAGTTGCAGGTTCTCCACGGCCACCTCAACTTTGCATGCAGGGTGGTAACACCAGGTAGGGCCTTTGCCAGGCGTCTTTCAAAAAAGCACCACAGGGTCCGGCTGACTAGGGGTTTGCGGGCTGACCTGTCAGTTTGGCTCACGTTCTTACAGGGCTTTAATGGCATTTCCTTTTGGAGGGCTGAGCGTATGGTCAGCCCTCGGTTCCAGGTCCAGTCGGATACCTCAGGTTCCCTCGGGTATGGGATTTATTTTGAGGGTAGGTGGGCCTACAGTAAATGGCCTCTGGAATGGCAAGGCATAGATCGCTTACGCGATCTTATGTTCCTTGAGTTTTTTTCCCATTTTAGGTGCACTTATGCTCTGGGGGGACATGTGGGCTAATTCCGTAGTTCACTTTTGGTGTGACAATGCTGCCGTAGTGCATATTGTTAAAGCCCAAACATCTAAGTTTCCCAGAGTCATGGCCTTGGTTCAACAATTTGTTCTTTGGTCCTTGCTCCTTAATGTGTTTTTTAGGGCCAGACATGTGCCAGGCATTAATAATGATATTGCTGATGCTTTATCCCGCCTGCAGATCTCCTGGTTCCATGCCTTGGCTCCAGACGCAGAGGAACTTCCCTCTCCACTTTCAGACGAGATGTGGACCTTTGGCGAGGATAAGTGAACTGGGCGATTGGCATGTCTTTGGCACCTCGCACGCGTAAGGCGTATCAGCACATGCTGCTTAGGTTTAGAGCTTTTTGTACGGAGAGGCAGCTGCCTGACATGTGGCCGATCCTGGTTGATCATGTTTTGCAGTACATGGTGCACCTTCATGCTCAAGGTTTGGCCCCACGCACCATTGCCACCAGGCTTTTGGCCTTGGCATTCATGGCTAAGGCGCGGGGCTTTGCTGATTGCATGGGTGACTTCCATATACACCATGTGTTGGAAGGGTGGACATGTGAATGTGGCCGCCGCCTGGACACATGTCAGCCTGTTTCACCGTGTCTTCTGACACACCTTGCTCGGGGCTGGCATAGCCTGTGTTATGATAGGTATGAGGAGTCTCTTTTTCATGCAGCTACCACCGTAGCTTTCTTTGGAGCTCTGAGAATCAGTGAGCTGTTCCCACTTTCAAAGGGGGACATGTCTCATAGGGCACTGGAACTGGAAGATGTATCTCTCAACCAGGACTGGGCTCAGTTGAGGATTCGTTTCTCAAAGGCCGATCAGCATGGGAAGGGTTGTAGTGTGATGCTTCTACAATGCACGTTTGCTGACATCTGTCCGGTTGGTGCCCTACATGCGTTTCTGGTAGTGCGTGGTTCATGCCCTGGCCTGTTGTTCTGCCACCAGGATGGGTCCCCCCCTTACCAAATTTAAATTCTGGAGGGTTACTGGGACGGCACTTCACAGTGCGGGCATTCCTGGGGCTCATTATGGTACCCATTCGTTTAGGATAGGCGCCGCGTCAACTGCGGCTGCATTTGGGTACTTGGAGGCTGATATACATCGGATGGGCAGGTGGGGATCAGCGCGCTTTTCTTTGTATGTACGTCCCCTCACTGCATGAGTGCCTCGCTATGCACTCATTTCTTTCTCCTTCTTTTATAGACCCTGTGTGTTTTCGCACACCGGTGGCAGTGTGGCTGGTGGGCCACAGTTATGTGCACTGGGCGGCACAGTACGCTGCTTCATTGGAGTGGGGACCCCATCTCGGGCTACGTGCATCCGCGCGTATGCAGTGGTATGGTGTGCGTGGCATGAAGTGGCGAGAACTGTTGCCATTCCTGATGTCCATCAGGGATGCTGGACCGCCAGATGTGTTAATTCTGCACCTCGGTGGCAATGATATCACACAGATCACTGGCCTTGCCTTAAAGATGTCGGTGTGCAGTGACCTGGCGTTCCTTCACCATTTATGGCCGTACACATGGTTGCTACGGTCAGACATCGTGCCGAGACACTGTTATAGGGGAGGCATTGATCTCCGTAGTTTAGACCGTGCCCGGCGGTCAGTGAACAGGGCTGTTGCCCGGTTCCTTATTGAGAATGGCTTGGGGACAGCCATTCGACATCCGGGGATAGGGTTGCAGGATTTTAGCCTGTATTCTGGAGATGGGGTCCACCTGTCGGCTAAAGGTATGGACCTCTTTTTGGAGGACGTGCAAGCGGGCCTGGTGACCGAGCTGTCGGTCAGGGGGGGGGGGCGGTGAGTCATTATGGATGCCTCCCTGTGTGGCGGGTAGCACTGGTAAGGTAAACATTTATGACCCATAGGTATCCGGCAGGTTCGCAATTGATTGGCCAACAGGTAGATAGGTACAGGGGAAACAGGATTGGCCGGTCAAGGGCGAACCATGAACGGGGTGATGCTAGGAGCTTCACAGCCTGCATCACCTTGATATTTTAATGGATACACGTCAGAGGGTGGGGTCAATAGATAGTATATTGACTTCGGTCAACAATTTGTTTGTGACAACAAACAAATTGATACAAATTGATACATAATAGCCAATTGCCATTGGCAATTTGGGTGGAACCTTACCAGTGCTACTGTGGCCTGCTTGCCTTAAAGAATTACAATTGGATGATACACCAATTGAAAGTTATAATTTGGACTAGGGCATTATTCAATAAAAGTGGCCCAATGCCTTTAATCCAATACCGGTGTCTGAGTCTTTATTTGGGTGGGTGCGCCTGCAAAGAATAACCTCTGTATAGATTGCTTTGTCATCCTAAGCTCTGCCCCATCAACAAAGTCTGATTCTAAATACAGTAATACAATCCTCTCAGGTCACACTTCTGGTGGGGAAAAGGCATGGACCTTAGTGAATTCAGCCTTGTATCATCTGGACAGCTAGAAAAATAACTGAAAAAAGCACTGCTGAATCAGGTACTGTTACCTCTGTGTGGACAAGCCCTTAGATGTAACTTCTGCTACCAGTTGTTGTTCTGCTAACTATGTTTGTAAAAAAGGACTTTAGCTGTGGACAGTATGACTACTAGAGGTGCTGGCTGGGGAACTCTGGGCATTGTAATGGAGGAAAGTAACTTTTCAAAGTTCTGTTGCTGGTAGTAAAGCAGGCGTTGTTTTATCATCTTTGTATCTGACTTAAATAACTTCTTTTTTTCATGACATGTATTTATTTATTTTAAATATTTCTACACCACCTTTATAATACGTTTGTGTCCCTTCAATCATCTAAAATCATGCCGAATGATACCCGGAGATTGTGGTTACTCCGTGCGCTCCGATGACTAGTCATGCCTGCCACATGACCACGGAAATGTCTGCAGAAGCAGACAACGCTAGCTCTTCGGCTTTGAAACAGAGATGAGCACTGCACCCTAGAGTCGGATACGACTGGCTTTCGAGCAAGGGAAGCCTTATGGAGCAGGATGTTCAACAAGAACCAATGAATGTTGAGCTACCTTTGGACATATTGGTTCCGCCCCTTCTTTGTTTAAATTAGATTTGCTGGAGCTGTATTCAAAGGCATCCTGGCAAAGCAGGTGTGGGGAAGCGGTGCTGGGGTAACACCCCCCCTCCCCCGATGGCTAATACAGGGATAACCGCTTGCTTTTAATAGAATTCTTATTGGGGCCGGGGAGTAGTAGTTTTTAAAAACATTTTTAGGGTTTTTAAGTGTTTTTAAAATAATTTTTATTGTGGGATTTATGTATTTTATGTTGTTAGTGTTGTACACCGCCCAGAGTCGCTTGCCGAATGGGCGGCTATACAAATTTGACCAATAAAAGTAAGTAAGTAAGTAAGTAAGTAAGTAAGTAAGTAAGTAAGTAAGTAAGTAAGTAAGTAAGTAAGTAAGTAAGTAAGTAAGTAAGTAAGTAAGTAAGTAAGTAAGTAAGTAAGTAAGTAAGTAAGTAAGTAAGTCCTCCTGCATATGGCAGATATATTCACCAAGGTGCTGTTTTACATCTAGCAGTTCAACCCTTCACAGTAAAGGTGAGGTTAAATCAGAAATAGTTCAGTTCAAGAGCTTGCATAGGGGATCCCCCCTCCCACAAGAACTGCTGTGGGTGGTAACACACATGTGGATCAAAAGATTCTGTTACAGCAACAGAAGTGTCTTCAGGAATGTCTGCACTGTTGAAGTAATTGAACACCATGGCTGAAATCTTTTGGCTTTAATGTAAGTCACAACTAGACTAGGTTCATTTGAATCACTGGGGGTTTGGTAAGTCAACTCCTCCATAGGTTCCAGTAATTCTATGGGTCTGTTCTAGCTGCAGTGTACTATACTAAGCAACAGAATTTCAGCTAGTGAGAGACGCTAGCAACTTTCCTGTTTCTAACACCACCCCCAATATTAAGATCCTTCTCCTCTGACACTAATGTCCAGTGATAGAAATGAATGAGAGGATGCCACTATCTTTTGGATATATAATTTATTTCTTCTCTCCCCTCGACCCAAGCAGCAGCCAATAATGTGGGGCAGAGGGGGAGAACTGTGCAATGCAGTGACATCACATTATGTTATGGCAGTGTGCGTGGGAATTTAATGTAGGCAGTAGTAGTGGAATACTTTTAGTAGGAAAGTCATGCCATTGTACTTTGAATGAGAACTACTGTAGGGACTGCAGGGGCCCTTGCTCGAAACCCAGTCATATCTGACTCTAGGGTTCAGTGCTCATCCCTGTTTCAAAGCTGAAGAGCCAGTGCTGTCTGCCTCTGCAGATGCTTCCGTGGTCATGTAGCAGGCATGACTAGACAGCGCACAGAACACTGTTTACCTTCCCACCAAAGTGGTCCCTATTGTTCTACTTGTAATTTCTTGCTTTCAAACTGCTAGGTTGGCAGGAGCTGGGATAAAGATGGGAGCTCATTCTGTCCTGCAGTACTCGGGAATCGAACTGCTGACCTGTCTTCCAGTCTGCATCTTAGCCACTTGAGCCACTGCAGTCCTATAATATAAAAAGATCAAGACTCAGTGGGTCAGATCCAGTGCCCTGTGAGTGGACTTCAGTGAATGAGATGCTCTACACATGACCTTGTTCCTGAAGTGTGCTATTATATGTCCCTTTCTTCATCTCATAAATTAAGACATGCCTGATCCAAGACCCTACTTTTCAAATTTTTTTTTCATCGCTGTACCATCAGTGATTCCGTGTGCTCCGCTGTCTAGACATTCCTGCCACATGACCACGGAAACGTCTGCAGAAGCAGACAACGCTGGCTCTTCGGCTTTGAAACAGAGATGAGCACTGAACCCTAGAGTTGGATACGACTGGCTTTTGAGCAAGGGAAACCTTTACCTTTACCTTTTACCATCACAAAGCTGCTTTCCTTTTGAAGAATGTATCAGATGAATTCAATGCTCACTCTTCACCATGTTTAAATTGTTGACTGTGAATTTGCCCCTACCCCACAATTAACTGAGTTGCAGATTCACAAGAATCTTTCCTGCTGGACCTGCTAGCATAGTGCAAACTTAGTTATAGGATATCTGTCACTTAGCTGGCATTAGGGGAGAAGTTACAACAAGCTAGTTTGAGCAAATATACAAACATGCATATTCCCATTAGTAAAATTAATCATCATAATTCCAACTTTTATTGGAGGGCACAGAGTAATAAAGCCTGCTCACCATACAGAGAAAATAACATCTTTTTATATTAGGCACAGCTTGTAATCTGAATTCAACCAATGCTTTTATACACTCATCAAATCCCCCCTGATTAGCTTCTGCTTGGAGCGCTCACAAGTGCAACAGTGTATAACCTTGGAAAGGCTTGTTTTTGGACAGTGTCAGACCTGGCACCCAGGGAGATTAATGTGGCCAACAGAAAAGAGCAACTAGTGCCTGAACTTTTCAAGATGGATTGGCCAAATGATGCTGAGTAAATACACATCAACTGAACCTCTGGCAGAAAGAGGAGCACAGAATAACCACGATGTTCTTCCCGTGACCTATGTTCCCTGTTTCCATAATTTATTGTTTTTTCACACTCATGCTGCTTCTTTTTCTTCGGCTTTTGCCTTGGCAATGCAAATAATGGGACATCCTGGAAAATTTTTAAATACATCTGGAATTTCTACCTGTCTCCCTTGGCTGAATGGAATCAGATGTATTTGGGATGCTCAGTTGGTTTTCCAAACAGTGCATGTCAGTATGTCCACTGGTGTGCTCTGGTTGGACATGCAGCCTTGGTAGCCTATTAGGGTTTTTAAAATGAGACTCTGGCCCTCAAAAACTAGTGCAAATTTTTGATTTGCACGTGCTGGTCATGATAGTCCCCATGGCCATAGAGTGAGCAAGTTCAGAATTGTAGGCAACTTTGTTAATCCATACCAGCAAAACAGTTTTTGTTGCCTCTTCAGGATCAAGCCATCTTCTACGATAGGAATACCTAACCCAATATTTTGTTTCTTGGAAATCCTGTTTACCCACCATTCACACTGTGAGGATTGTAGTGGATGTTCAAAGGGAAAAGGGGAACCCTGTGGGATTAGTATAATCCCTAGGGACTGTGGTGGCTCAGTGTTTAAGAAACTCACCTTGTTTGCTGGAAGGTTGGCAAGTCGGCAGTTCAAGACCTGAGTACTGCATGATGGGATGAGCACCTGTCTCTGTCCCAGATCCTGTCAACCTAGCAGTTCGAAAGCAAGAAACTGCAAGTAGATAAATAGGGACCACTTTGGTGGCAAAAGATCTTGGGGACATGAAAGGAGCCTTCTTCGGGCATCCCCTGAGCGGTGTTCCTACAGCAAAAATCCTTTCAGTCCAGAAAGCACTTTTGTATCATCTCTGTTAATCAAACAGTCTGACACTTTGATCTTGTGGAGCCCTACGGTAGCAGTGCCTGTGGCTGGACAAGATGTATAGAAGAACAAATTATAGATGAAAGTACAGTATATCTCTTAGTAACAGACACAAAACAGACATAGTTGTGATTTATGTACAAGCCTGAGAAGTCACATTCTGGCTTTACAGAAGAGACTTACACTTCTGTAAACAGGAAATTACTTTGATCCCTTATGTTCTAACACCAATATGCATACAAGTGATTATTACATTGAAATCTGTGCAGCAGGCCTACAACAATTAAAATCCCAATTCCTCTGCAAATTGTTTTGCTGTCTACACACACCATTCAAGTGGATAGTATTTCTACTCAGGTTATGACATATTTTCTATAAATAAAAGTCTCCAGATTTGGTCTTCAGTGCATAGTGGGGTTTTACTAAAAAAAAAGATGAATATCATACACAAAGGAATCTCATGAGATCCATGAATTCTTCTTGTTTTTTTTTTTAAAGCATGAGTGTAACATCTGGTCATTAGTAAAGATTAATGGTGTTTGACATAGTTCCATGCATACCTAAATAGGGCTGGCCCAACTATTTAGCAGAGTGAGGCAGACACCTTAGGTGGTGGTTGCTACATGGTGGAAAGGGAGCTCAACGTACCTCCACTAGCTTGATGCCTTCAGATGTGGTGCAGGATGTTCTGCTATTTCAAGTGCTGAAGGAGAATTCAACTATCCTTAAAAGACCTGTTGATTTTTAAATAGGGAACTGGAATAAGGTGCTGTTGTGTTTTTTGGCTTGGGTAACAAGTATTTTGGACCAGCTCTGGTACCATAAACTGAGAACATGTGGTGAAGTGAGGATTGGGGAACTATGTTGCCAGCTGTGGCAGATATAAATGGCAGAGACTTCACATTAAGCTGTTGATTATATGAAAATATGAATTTTTTTCTCATGTATTTTGCATAAGTCTTATAGTAGGAGTTGCATCGGGTGAAGAAATGTCAAATATATTAGATGTTTAGATATGATGGAATTTATTCTATTCCTGTTTATATTCTTGGCAGGTTAGAGGATTATTTTTGAGAAAAGATTTTTTTAAAAAATCTAAAAACAATTGTCATTATATCCATGTAGAGCCTGGATAAATTTACACTGTATGCTACTTGCTATATGGATTTCATTAGCATGAGTGTAAAAAACTATTCAGAGTTCAAAACAGTTGATTTATCTAGATCAGGGGACAGCAAACTTGGCTCTCCAGATGTTTTTGGACTTCAATTCCTAGAAGCCCTGATCATCAGATGTACTAACTTGGGCTTCTGATAATTGAAGTCCAAGAACACATGGAGAGCCAGGTTTTCTGGCCCCTAATCTAGAGGAATAAAATATATATTTGAGAGAAAAGGCAAAGAAATCACACATTCTACACCTATTCATTGATAGGGTGCATTCAGATTAACATATTGGTTATATCTGACAATTCCATAATCAGAGAGACATTTGGGGTCAGAAAGGGTATATTCATATTTCTCACATGTTCTTAATTCATATTCCAGAATAGATTATATATTTGCAACTGAAAATATGGTCAAAAATTTGGAGGAGATGGAAATTGGAATTTTTAAGGAGTCCGACCATGCCAAAGTAGTTTTGGAATTGAGAATACAGAGAGAAAGTGGATTGAGAAGAAGTTGGAGATATGACGCTAATCTATTTAAAGACCAAAAGAGTAAGGCTCAAATTATGGAAAGTTGGAAGGAAATTTGGCAATTGAACGATAATAATGAGGTAAATTTTAATATGGTCTGGGATGCCATGAAGTCGGTTTTTAGAGGGGAATGTATTAAGATGGCAAGTAATAGATACAAAAAGTATAAGTCAGCACAGGATAAAATTGAAAATGAGATAAAGCAGTTACAGGAGGAGCATTCAAAGATGAAGGATAACAAAGTTTTTGCAAACCTACAAAGACTGGAGGCTGAATTGGTAGGCAAGGATATTGAAAAAGTGAAAAGGGATTTGGTGTATTTAAAAAGAGACTATTTTGAATACAGTAATAAAAATTCAAAATTATTAGCAAAAGCAGCAAAAGACAAGAGGGAAAAAAGGGAAATTGGAGTTTTGATTAATAAGCAAGGGATAAGATGCAATAAGATTAAGGATAAATGTAAGATTGTGAAAGAATTTTACCAAGCCTTATATGCAAGAAAAGAAATAGATGTGGAGAAGCTCAAAAAGCAATTAGAGAAACGAATAGTTGGTGGAGTAAAACAGGAATCTATACCTATAAAATGGTGCGTTAACCGTTGGAATGTGACAAAGGATGTTGCACCAGGCCCCACTAGCCCCGTCCGAGCCTCCGTTCACTCGCCCGAACGGGGTTCGCAGGTAACTGTCGGGTTGAAATTTTCGACCCGGGGGCAGGAGCCCCCCAGTCACAAACAAAAAAAGGGAACTTCAATTCCCAAAGTTCCTTTCACCGTGCCGCGCCAGAGCCAATCAGGCTGAGCGGCGCGGCAAAAGGAACGTTCGGAAACGCACCGCAGCCAATCAAAAAAAGCTGCAAAAGAAAAACCACCACAGAAAGCAAACACACGCAGCCAAAACTACAAGCCCCAGCGTCCTGCGCGCCATTAGCGCGCAGAACGCTGAGGCGGCCGGCTTGTGAAAAATAAAAGCTAAAAAAAAGCCCGCCGCCGCTGCCATTCATCCCCATGGGCGAGACAGCATGGCCCGTGGGTGGAAAAATAACCCCCCCCGCCGCCGCTGCCCTTCCGTTCGAAGGGCCAGCTGCCGCGCGAAAAACACAAGTAAAAACAAAAACACCCCACAACTGCCCTTCTTCACCACGGGCCAGCAAGTATGGCCCGTGGGAAAAAAAAACCCCGGCCGCCGCTGCCCTTCCATTTGAAGGGCCAGCCGGCGAGCCAAAAATAAAAGCAACCCACACACACCCCGCAACTGCCCTTCTTCCCAACGGGCCACCAAGCATGGCCCGTGGGAACGAAAGGCACCCTCCCCGCAACAACGCTCCCTTCCCAAGGGCCATCCAGCATGGCCCATGGGAACAAAATGCACCCCCACCGCAAGTGCCCTTCCTACCAACAGGCTACCCAGCATGGCCCATGAGAACAAAAGGCACCCCCCCTAAAAAAAGGACGCACCAAAAAACAAACCAAAAACAATCAAAAACAGTCAAAAACAAAAATCTAACCTTTAAAAAATAAACACAAACACATACACAAAAAAACCACAACAAAAAACAACAGCACCCCCAACAAAAACTCAACCCCCCCAATAAATAAATAAATAAATCAGAGAGCTTACCATGAAGACGTCTTGACTTCATGGCGACAGGAACTTGAATGACCTACAAAAAGGAAGTAACACTTACCAGAAGCGACACCCAGAGGACAGAAGAGGAGAATGGTAGAGAGGAAGCAAAGCTCACCACCCCCACCCAGAGGCCAAAAGAAAAAAGACATCCAAAAACATTGCCACTGCAAAGATAAATTCAAAATTCAAAAATGCAAAAAATAAGTTAGCACAACATTCAAAAATATACACACTACTCTCAAAAAATACAAAAAAACCATAAATCACTTTTCACTCAAAAAAACCAAAACACCAAACCAAAAAATAAAACAACAAAATTAAATTTACAATTAATAAAAATTAAATTAAATAAATCAAAATAAAATTTGCATGAACAAAAATAAAATAAAAATAAAAAAACAAACACTGGGAGCGCAAGTCCACCACAGGCGGACGCAGCACCACTAAGCCACAAAATCAAAAAACCTTTAAAAACCATTAAAAACAGCCCAGCACCATTTGTTCAAGAACACAAATGAAACCCTTCACTCTCCAAAACCAAATTTAAAGAGTCCGGCACTGAGGAAGCCGGTGCACAAAAAAACCCAAAAAAAACACTCAGAGCGCAAGTCCGCCACAGGCGGACGCAGCGCCTCAAAGTCACAAAACCTTTAAAAACCATTAAACACAGCCCAGCACCATTTGTTCAGGAAAACAAAAAAATAACCTTAACTATCCAACACATTTTTAAAATGCCCGGCACCGCCGGGCAAAATCTGCTAGTATAAAGATAGAATGGAAGATCAAGTCTCTGAAAAGGAAGTAAGGGAGGTAATTGCAGGTTTGAAGCTGGGGAAAGCTCCTGGGGAAGATGGATTGCCTGCTGACTTTTGTAAGGAATTTAAAGACATATTGGTACCAAAACTAGTAAAATTATATAATTATATACTGGATGGTGGGCAAATTCTGACTTCATGGTATAGGACCACAATTATATTGCTACCAAAACCTGGAAAGAATTTAGAAAAAATAGAATCTTATAGACCAATTTCATTGATAAATCAAGATGCCAAGATCTTCACAGCAATATTGGCTAATCGTTTAAACAACTTTATGGGTAACTATATAAATGTAGACCAAGTGGGCTTTTTGAAAGGCCGACAAATGGCAGATCTGACTTGAAGTGTAGTAGATTTATTAGATATTGTGAGTCAAACAAGAGAAAAAGTGGGATTAATATCTTTGGATATATTTAAAGCATTTGACTCATTACAATAGATTTCAATTAAGGAAATAATTAAATATTATGGATTTGGTGATAAATTTAGAACGGTAATTGACCAATTATACCAGCAAGGAATAGCTACTGTCAGAGTAAATGATGAGGTTACTGATGAGATAAAACTGGAGGCAGGTACGAGACAGGGCTGTCCCTTATCACCAATTTTGTTTATCTTGGCAATGGAGTTATTAGCAAAAGCCATAAGAGATGATGAAAAAATAGAGGGGATTATGGAAAACAAAATCAGTATGTATGCTGATGATACCATGATAATAGTAAAACATCCTGAGAGGACAATGGATAGAATTAGAGTACATTTAAAGGATTTTGAGGATGTTACTGGTTTGAAGATAAATTGGGATAAATCGGAAATTATGCTCTGTAATATGAGAGAAGAGGACTCGAAGAAGATAATGGGGAAGGGTAATATTCAAATTAAAGATAAGTTGAAATATTTGGGAATAGTTATATCTAATATATTGGAAGAGCTTAAAAGATTGAATTATGCCAGTTTTTGTAATTGGAAATTAAAAATAGAATACAGACTTTTCAAAAATTGAAACTGTCATGGTTTGGAAGAATTGCACTCACTAAAATGATGTTGTTACCTAGAATTAATTTTTATTTGATGCATTAGCAATTCAACTGAAGGATAAGGAAATCAATGAGTTTCAAAAATTGTTTAACAATTTTTGTAATGGTGGAAAGAGGTCTAGGTTACCTAAAAAACTATGGTATTTACCACAGAAAGAAGGTGGATTGGGAATGCCGAATTTGAGATCATATTACCGTGCGTTCCAAATTAAGAATGTTGTGAAGATCTTGACAAGGGAAAAGGTACTATGGGAGGAAATTGAGATGAAGGAATATCGACATATAGGTAAAATGGTATTTTTAGGGAATAATTTTGGAAAAACACCCATTATCTCTGACCAGTTGTCATCATGTGTGTGATTATTCATGGTAGAAGACATTCAACATCTGGAAGACAACAGGTTTCACTCTGATGTAGATGAAGATGTTTTAGTAGCCATCCTTTTCCCCATCCCTGTTTACAAATTGCACATGTGAACATTTTTTCTTCTATGAATAAAGGAATTTCTAATCTGCTTTGTCTCTGGCCACTCTAAAGAATTTAGTGAGAAGTGGGGGGAATTAGGTATACCTGATTAAAAGAATAGAAGTGGTTCCCAGGCTGTTGTGTAGGATTAAATCTGAGATGTGGCTTTGAGATAGTTAGAAACAACTAAACTAGAGAGTACAGCCAGTAGTCTTATTTTGAGGCTATTTCCCTAGGCTTTTAAAGTCTTTTATTCACAATGTTTGTAATTTAAGATGAAGTCGGTTATGGCGTGTATCTTTGTCTCTTCTTGAATTCATTTTTTAACCAACAGTAGAGCTTTTCCTTTCAGTAACATCAACATTAGAGCTTTTCCCTTCAGTAACATCAACATCTTGTGTGTACCAGGGCAAGTGAAGGAGAAATCAGATGCCAGAGTTCTGTGTTTATATGAATAAGAGTTCAATATGTAGGCAATATAGGTTCTCTCACTTGTTCATAGCCTGTAGGTTTTATTAATCCCCACGGACTTTACATAATTTTGGCATAGTTCCCTCTTCATTATGTCATGATTATGGAGTGGATACAAGGTCATTCTATCATGTAATGCAGGATTCAACATTTGGATTGTAAATTTGAGCTCTATTTAGAGGCATTTCAGCCCTTCTGAGGGGCTCTTTTGCACATCACAATTTTTGTACACCCCAAAAGTCTCTGTCTTTACAACAATGTGTAAAGGACAGCATGACCTGTGTATGTGTGTGCATAACTATATGAACTGTGAAGTAGCTGTCTGACATGCATATTCATATATCAAAAAGGACACCCATGCTTTCCCCAGACACACTACCACTAAGACATAGTCTACATTATTTCAGAGCTGACAAGTTTTTGCATTAATGGCAACCAGGTACCCTGTTTCATCTTACCTTGTGGTTAAAGCAAGTTAGTTTCAGTGAGAGCCTAGTATGGGTTCCTTTGATAGATACAGGGGCTGGTTTTCATGGTAAATAGCTGTAAAAGAGGTCTAAAAGTGAACCTCAGCTAACATGAACATGAGTTGGCCACAACTGGCTTTATGTTTTCTTTTTAATGTTTGTGTCTTATGTGCCATCAATTCAGAATGGACTAATAGTGACCCTAATATAACTTTGAAGGTAAGTGAGATATTTCAGGAGTAGTTTTAGCAGTGCTCTCCCCTCCCCATAAGTTTCTATGAACGAGTGGGGGTTTGAACCACACTTGCCTATTTTTGATCCATAATTTGGTATTTCTGCAGTGGAGTAGTCATCATGGTAAGTTGATAAATAAATAAATGCTTCCAGGAATGCATGACTAGAATCCCACATCTAATTGCAAAGAAATGAAAGTATAAGGGCCAAATTAATTAATAAATGGGATGAAAATTGGAATTTAAATGATACACGGGACATTGCTCCCCACATAATATGAGATGCAATGAAGGTAGTATTCAGGTGAGACTGTATAAAGGAATCAAGTATAGAAACTCAGAAATCCAAAAAAGTACATGAGAATTTAGAGAAATAAATAAAAATTCTGGAGTCAGAACATGCGAGTATGGGGAAGAAGGAAATATATAAAAAACTACAATGGGTAAAAGCAGAATTGATTGGCCAGGAGATAGATAAAGTTAATAGGGATATTTTATATCTGAAGAGAAATAACTTTGACTATAATAATAAAAGCATGAAATGGTTGACGAAATCAGCCAAGGAAAAAAAAGCAGAAAAGTGAAATAGAGGTATTAATTGATAAATCTGGAAGGTGATGTTATAAAGTACTAGAAAAAATGAAAATAGTGGAGGAATTCTACAAAGAACTATATGAAGCAAGACAAATACAGGTAGAGGAACTAAAGGCAATTCTTTTTATTTTCGATGGCAGCCTAGTGATGTGTTTGGTTACAGTACCCACTAAGAAAGAAGCTGCAGTCTGTATGTCTGGAAGGCACACAGTTGGGAAAAACCTGCTCTATAAGGATAGCATGAATAACTCCAGAGAGCATAACTGGGTTGTAACACTTAAGCATTGGATTTTAAGAAATGGATTTGCATAAACTTAGTCTTTCTAGTCCTCTCAACACACTTTCCCTTTGATTTATCCTAGTCTGGTAAGGAGTTACTTGATACAGAAAAACCTAGGTCCAAAATTTCTCATTTTTTCCTGTAACTCCCCGTTAATATCTTTTCATTAGCTTTCTGGATCCCATCCTCCCACTCAAGGGAAATCTTTGAAAGATAATTGGCATCACCACCATCAAATATTTCTCTGACTTAATGTTTTCTTAGCTGGACTATAGCTTTTCAACACACACACATACAGACACACACGTATATAAAATCCCTTTCAGCTAGACATTTGAGAAATTGCCCTGTTTTCCAGTGGGAGTTCTCAATAAAGTTTAGGTTAAATGGACCAATACAGGAAAAGCCTGCCAGGAGAAGAAATTTTCCCTGGTTAGGAACAGGGCAGAAATGATTTGTAAGAAAGGATATCAGTCTTCCTGGCCACATTCATAGTAAGGAAGTTTAAAGCAACAGAACGTTTCACCTGTTACCCACTTAAAGAGTTAAAAGGGGAAATGGAAAGGTTCTCCTGGTGAGTTTAATTAAGAATGCCATCCATATGTGGAGTAAGATGATGGATTATTTTCTTAAAATGTAAAGGTTGAGTGCCAACATCTTCAGGAAGATGACATCATTTTATTGATCCAGTACCAATAAGGTCTGTACACCTGTTGCATACATCTGACTTCAGAGGTTGTTGAGGCAAGGTACATTTGGGGGCTTAAGACAAAATGTCTACAAATCCTGCCCTACAGATCAGCATTGGGTACCTCTCAGGTTTTGTACATGTCTTCTTTCATTTCAGGCTGGGCAGCCTAATAATTTTTGCTAGCTGAGACAAACTAGCAAATAGAATCACATATCTCCACCCCAAAATCAAGATAAATAGTACCCAATGCCAAACAACAAGTTGTCTCAGCATATAAAACAGACCATTCTATAACTGCCTCTCATTCCTGCCAGGAATAACAATAATAACAAATTAAATAACTAACAATTTGCTGCCCTTTCATGTAATTTGAATGGCTCTTTCTGAGGTAATTGTCTACCATTGCCTAATGGTGGCTATAGTCTTCTAAGTCATTCAGTTCCCATTACAACTATAACCCCTAAATGAAAGGTAGCTAATTTGTAGTCCTTCAGCTGTTGCTGGCCACCAGCTACTATCAGCCATAGGTAGTATAACCAATGGTGAAAGATGACGAGAGTTGCAATCCAAGAACAAGCAGCCTATCCCAATATGAGTTCTATTGGCAGACCTTTGTGTACACATATAGTTTTCTGGCCAGGAAGTCTTTGGGATGATAGCCGTTGAGAAATTGTTTGGGCTGCCATTTTGGTTGCATTCAGATTGCCCTAGAACAATGCAATGCGAGTGAAAAATATTCCCCTTACAGAGCTTCTCTGTCACTGCTTCTATGTACAACAGTTTAAACATGCCCTCTAACTATTACGCCACATAGGTGCAACCAAAGAGCATAATATGAACATTATTTTTGTACCCTATTTTTAAAGAAAGCACAACCCCAGAAAGATTATTAAAAAGAAGTTTAATTATAGCAGACCTGTGAGTATGCCACAGTTGTGCCTTATGTTACAAAAGTAACTTAAAATGAATGCAACATGAGGGATTAAAGCTGGAATCCAATTTATATCTTCAAAAATACAAAAGGATTGTGTAGACAGTCATTTGTACTCAGTTGCTTGTAACGGCCATTGAAAAAGCCAGGTCTTGCCTACTATAGGGTTGTACATTTGCCTTGAACTTTTGTTGTGTGTACACCACAGAACAGGACCTGTGGCTATGAATGTATCCTGTGATCCTTAAGATAAGTTGTTTGGATGCCTGTGGACAAATTTACACCAGGATCCTGTTAATTGAGCTCAATAGTTCTTCCTTCTATGAAAGTGAACTCAGGGTTGTGTGGAGTATGCTTCCCTCTAAGATAGGGGTTTGCAACCTATAGCCCATGGGCCTGATCTGGCCCATAGCATCAAATAATCTGGCCCCAACCTTGCTCCAGCTGCTCCCACCCCCACCGGAATTGACTGCAGACTCATTTACGGCCACGTAAATGTGTTTTCTACAGTCATAAATGAGTCCACGGCCATTGTAAGCGCATTTACTACAGCCATAAACGAGTTTGCGGCCATTGTAAATGCATTTACAACAGATGCAGATGCATTTTACAGCACCAGTCTGACCCGCTCAGCTGTCTGAGGGGGCGTGGTCTAGCCCGTGGCTGAAAAACTTTGAGAACCCCTGCTCTAAAATGTTGCTTATGGATAATGGGAGTCTTACTGCAAGCACCTTGGGAAGGGTGCACATTTCCTATCATGGCACTAAAAGTTTGCTTTTGAATATCTTATGTTTTGCATTTGAAAGCCATTGCACTGCATCTCCACCAGCCCTTGCTTTTTATGTGGATGGATATTGTTTCTGAGGTTTTCCCACGGCACGGTTGCTTGCTTTCACTTCTGCCCTAATTTGTCCTTGTTATTGCAAAAAGTATTTTGTAGCCTGGGCTAGTAGGAGGAAAAGTAATTTTCATTTATTTCCCAAATTATTGCATTATTTTATTGGCTCTTTAAAATTTATTTAAATTTTTTACTTGAAAAAGTGGGTATCATATTTTAATTAGTAACAGTGTCAAAGGAGAGCTAGATTAATTATTGGAAATCACGCCATCCAGATGGTTTTAATTTGAACAGCAGGGGACTGACATCTTTTTAAGGTGATATTTTTAAAATTAAAATCAGCCTGGGCATTACTCATACTTGTTTTAGTTCGAGGGTGAGGTGATGTATCTTGTAGTTTTGAAACTACCCAGCTTTAATGAGACTGTTTTGGAACTGGGAGACAAAAGTTAATTTTAAAAGATGCAGTCCTTTTTCACTTAAATTGCTGAAAATCAACTTTATTTGGCTCATGGTAATGTGGGTAACCTTTTTTTTTGGGGGGGGGGTATCATTATGTTGCACTGTTGAATCTCTAGGGACAAAGTTCACCAAAAGCTGTTTTTATCTGACAATCATTATTACACATAGCAGAAGGGCCAAGACCTGAGTCCCACACTACCCTTGGTGTACAAATACAGAAACATGAGTGAACAAAAGGAGAAGGGGCAATTTGTAGCCTGTAGAGTGACATACTGTACTGGGTTCACATATGCTGGGGTACACCTTAGGCTCAGTTTGCCCAATGGTATCTACTCTGACTAGCACCAGCTTTCTGGATCTCAGAAAGATATCCTTCTCCAGATTGCTTTGCCAAAGGTATAACTCTGCTCATTGAAGGTCTTTATCACACTTCCTTAAATACCTTATTTGGACTTCAGGCATATCTACCATCGCTGTCTGCGTCCCACTTTTTCCTCCCTGCTTCAAATGAGAGAATATTTCTGTATCCTTTACACACTAATACCTTTTCTAATTTTTAGCCTGAAAATGATTCCACCTCAGAAATATTCACGGCTGAACAGCTGGCCCTGTCTTGCACCATGCATCTCTGAGCAGTCATGTCCACCTGCTTTGAACATACCACCTAGGTGAACATTTGTGTGAGTCACTTCTGATGAGGCCTACCTTTGCTGAATTTTGACTCTGTGATGAAGGTTAGGTCACCCCAAGCTTACCTGAAGATGATATTCTAAAGCAGGGATGCCCAAACTTTTTGGGCCATGGTCACGTGGTTTATCGGGCCACTCACATGGTTCAGCGGGCCAGTCATGTGGTTCCTCCCACTGAAAGTGGAAGTAAAACGAGCCTTGCATTCTGTTTTGCAACAGGATGAGATAGATTTTAAGTTGCCATTTCCTCTGCTTAAGCCAGGGATGCCAAACTATGGCCCATGGGCCAAATCTGGCTCCAAAACCAATTCATCCGGCATGTGCCACCCTTGTTGCTCCCATACGGGCATGTTTTACTTCCACTTCTGGGAGTGACAAGGGTGGTGCAGGCCAGATGAATTGGCATCAGAGGTCAGATCTGGCCCATGGGCTGTAGTTTGGGCACTCCTGTTCTAAAGGTACCTTCATGTGAGATAGTAAGGCAGAATGCTGTGGGAACTGTGGCTATTCATGACTGATCAGTGTAGCAATGCACACTGCTCAGGTGCCATTGCTTGTATCAGGAACATGGGAGTTGAAAACAAAGCTCAGGGCTGGCTAGCTGGCTGCATTTTGTGGCTGGTTTGCCATGCAGTCTAGTAGCAGACAGCTTCACCTTTCCAACTTGCTCCATCCCGACAAGTAAGACAAAGAAACTGAGAACAAACCTTGGACTGTTTCCTCTCACTTGGAGTCAGGTACAAAAGGGAAGAGGGAAGTTAACCTTCATTAGAGGATAGAATAATGCAGCCACAGGATGAAGTTCCATGTTTTGTTTAGCCACTCCTGCTACAAACAGGAGCAACTGAACAGAAGTATGCATAAATACACAGCTCATTCCCAAGTGGTTAGGGTTTCCTCAGTACCCTCGTGTTTTCCTACCATTATGGAGCATGAGAGCACATAGAACCAGAAAGCCCTCAACTGAGAATGCCGTTCTCAAACAGATGATCTTATATTTGCTACCACCATGAGATGTAATGTATCTTCTGAATTACAAATAGGTCTGATAACTATAGTTCAGTGATGGTGAACCTTGGAACTCCAGGTGTTCTTGGACTTGAATTCCCAGAAGCCCAAGGCAGCACTCCTGCTAATCAGGGCTTCTGGGAATTGAAGTTCTTGAAAATTTGGTGTGCCAAGGTTTGCCCTCACTGCTATGGTGTCTCCATAATATCTTATATGTACTTTTCCAAGTGACTTTATCTTCATGCCAAAGGGAAAACTGCATGGATTTCCAAAGTGAACAAGGAGCTTTAGAGAAGAAAAAATAATGAAGGGGTGTGTGTAAGTGAAATGAGAATTTTTACATATTTCTGGTATAATAGGAAATACTACTACCATATATACTTGACTATAAATCATTCCGAATATAAGTCGAGGTACCTAATTTGAACCTCCAAAACTAGGAAAATAGATTGACCTGAGTATAAGTCAGAGGTGGAAAATATAGCAGCTGTTAGTGAGTTTCAATAATTAAAATACATGAAAATACGGTAAAATTAATTTAGACATTTGTGTGGGTATGTTTTTGAATGATTATGCTGACCTGAGTATCAGTCGAGTCCCATTTTTGGACCTCATTTTGGGGGCTAAAAACCCAACTTATACTCGAGTATATATGGTATATTCATTTGTTCCTTGTATATAAAGTTTGCTCTTAAATAGAACAATGCAATATATATAATTTTTATTGCCTTCTGTGGGGATGCTTGATAGGTGGTATGGTATATGCACCCCTACCATGGGAACAGTAATTCTTCACTGTAGCCTCAATGACCTAAATCTATTTGATGTTGATATTGGAGCCAACAACAGAACACCCTTTCTTTCTTTTCACCATCTAGTCCTTAGGTAAAGTAAAGGTTTCCCTTGCTCGAAAGCTAGTCGTATCCGACTCTAGGGTGCAGTGCTCATCTCTGTTTCTAAGCCGAAGAGCCAGCGCTGTCTGCTTCTTTAGACGTTTCCGTGGTCATGTGGCAGGCATGACTAGACACCGGAGCGCACGGAACGCTGTTACCTTCCCACCGAAGTGGTCCCTATTTATCTACTTGCAATTTCTTGCTTTCGAACTGCTAGGTTGGCAGGAGCTGGGATGAAGACGGGAGCTCATTTCCGTCCTGCAGTACTCGGGAATTGAACTGCTGACCTTCCGCTTCCCAGTCAGCGTCTTAGCGACTTGAGCCACTGAGTCCTTTTGAGTCCTTAAAAATGTCTAAAACCTGGTTCCTGAGTTTACTAAGTCTTCTAAGGCAGGTTTTCTAGGGCAGGTGCATGTGGTGCTGCAGTGGGAAGGAGGAGGGACTGATTCTGCTCTTCTGTCAGTGGGAGTCCTGGAAGTGTTGAGTCTGGCCTTGTTTGACATCTGGAAACCTTACTTTGGTGAGCACATTCCTCTTTGCTCAAGTACACTTCCTTCTCTTTTCAGTATCTGTTGAATGAAGGAAAGTGGTCATTCAAAGGAAGGGTTAGCACCATAGCTCTGCGCAAATGGTGTCTTGAAATTTCCTACCCCATTTATGAGGAACTGTTGGGACACTTTCACAATATTTTTTTCCTAGGACAGGGAGTCTTCAATAGTTTCTTACAGGTGGAATTTATCATTAGCATTAGTAACTGTATGACATCTTTTTTTTGCCCTGCACTAGTTTGTTACTGTTGATGTTCCAACTGGTGTAGGCAACATGGTCACCATTGTACTCCTTTCATGATACATCAAGCCTAGCATAATTCATGAGCGTTGTAGTTGGCTGAGCAGGTGGGATATCGAGGGCCACAAAGAACAGTAAAGGAAGGTCCAAGAAAATAGCCATCATTTGTAGGATGAGAGTGGGGTGGTGGTGGTGGTGGTGGTGGTGGTGGTGATTTCTGCAACTTTTTCAGAAAAATGAAATCTGAGGAATGTTAAATCCACTCTAGTCAGCTCTTTCTTGATATTAGAAGACACCTTTCTCCCTATGGTGGAGTCAAAATGCTTCCATCTCCTCTCCTGGTAGGGTCTACAATTAAAAAATAATCTTGCTATACCACCAAGGAGTCTATTCCTGCGTGCTCAGTTCCCCTTTGGAACCTCCTGCCAATAGAGCTACAGTTGCAGAAGGAATTGCTGCCCTTTAGGAAATGTATTAAAACCTAGTCTGGCGGGGTAGGTGTGGGGCCCTGATGGAAATGTGGGCCCCCCTGCTGGGTTGTACAATAATTAAGACCCTCCCTCTTTTCTTTTCTTTTTATGAATGGGGTGGGTAGGTTTTAATGGGGGTGGTTTTTATCTGTTTTTACCTGCTTTTATATTTTTACACTTTCATCTGCTGTGTTATTTGTGATTGTGTATTTATGATGTTTATTGACTGCTATGTGAGCAGCCCTGAGTTGGGTTTCCTGAGTGGGTGGCTTATAAGCATGAAAATTAAATTAAAATTAAATTAATTAAATTTCCCCTCCTTATGGGGATGCCTTTATCAAGTTGCCTCACTTAGCAGTATGGCAGAGTCAGTCTTCCTGGTAATTCCATAATTCCACCTTCTCTCCCCCCCCCCCACACACACACTTGCTTGTGTGTAGTGCAACAGCAATAGAGACCTCATCCTACCCCAAATTGATTTAAATCAGTTGGATTGGGATTGAGTAAAACCTAACATGGATGGAATTTCTGGTGCACAATACAATCTGGAATCAATGGTTGCCAATGTCACTTATTTTTAATAGCTATGGTATGTTTTATGGAATTAATGCAATGTACTCTGATTTCAGCAGAGTTCCATTGACTGCAACGATAATATCTCATATATCTGTCTATGAATATTCTGGCGTAGAGAGGCGGCCGGGGTGTAACAATAGCGAGAGAGCAGCGAAAAACACTCCCGAAAAATTGGCAAAATATCAAATTTTAATAACAACTGATTGTGAAACTCTATCAGTGGTTCGCTAAACTACTAACTGAGGGGTCTGATAATATCATTATATATACAAAAACACGTGAAGTGTATAGCATGAATATCTGTAATGAACGGGATCACCCTCCCTCTCCCAAAAGTTCCTGAGTGAGCCGAAAAAGTTCATAAGAAAGTTCATGAACAAAGATAGATATCCACGTGTGTCCGGCTCCTATCAGCAGAGACACCCGTCCATGGGGGTGCTGTGCCGCAGCGAGTAAGTGTAAAGTCCTCGAAAGTTCAGTAGCTGCGCGGCCTGGACCATGAATTAATTATATAAAGTGTTGACGAGGCGACTCAACCCAGAACAAGAGAGTGCGATGTTCACTGAGTTCTGATGTCCCTCCGGTAAGACGACATTTCGAAGACTTCCTCAGAGTCTAAAGCATGTAATGATAGAAAGAACACACATACAATATTCACAACTAATACCTTACCACATGTAAGCATCATGACAATCACTTAAACATATATAAAGACATGTAAATACACAGATACAGAACGAAGAACGGACAGGGACGTACCTATTGGTGTACATCATTTGGCGCGTAAACCTCTTTGGTTGATTCTTATTGTGTTCTCGCGTTGAATTACACTAATGAGTACTGGTTTAAATACCTTGGACGGAAGGCTATACTGCATAATGTTCCTCAGCTGAGTGATTGCACATGCAATTATTAAAGGCGAAAAGCACAGATGGCACTAACAGAACTACTTGTAGAACCCTCACGGAAGACCTCATAATGAAAAAATCCTTAAAAAACTCACAGGAAAGCGGATAGGTCCCAATCCGTATTCAGCCCAAGAGGAGACAGCGTTTTGAAATGATGAATGTAAAATGCTTCCCTCTGTAGGAGGAAGCGTTCGATGTCAACTATCTGATGTTTTGTCTGCGAGTACGTTTCAAGTACCACCAGTTTCAAGTCTTTGTGGCTATGTTTACTTTCTAAAAAATGATTGACCATGGGGGCGTTTGAGACGCAATTCTTGATCCTAGAAATGTGTTCGCCCAAACGCACCCTGATAGGTCTGCTGGATTGCCCAATGTAGGCTAACCGACATGCACATATGATCATATATATGGACTGCCTTGTACTGCAACTAGAAAATGATTTTAAATCCAACGAGAAGTTACTAGAGGGTAGCTGTTCGCAATTGGTCTGCCACATGTAAGTGCAGTACTTACAGTGTCCGCATGCAAAATGACCTATGGGGGAACTGGAGCTGACAGAGCGGGGAGAAATGTCCGCTCGAGAAACATAATTAGCGATGGAACTGGTTCTGCGGAAGCCAATAATTGGAGGTTGTTGACACCCAGGTGTGGTGTCCAAGATATGCCAGTGTCTAAATATGATGTTCTTAATTTTGTTGGCAAGAGGGGTGTAATCAATAGACCAGAATAACCTGGAATTATTCTGCGGAGCTCTGACATTCTCTTTAAGCAAGGTATGCCTTGGGCGAAAATTGACCTTGTTTCGTGCTGCTTCGATGATGCTAGTAGGGTAACCTCTTTTTCTTAGGGTTACGGAGATTTTATCAGCTGCTATATCGAAGTTTTGTGGATTAGTAGAATTCCGTTTCGCTCTAATGAAAAGACTGTAAGGAATGTTAGCCTTAAGATGGTGAGGATGAAAAGAATTAAATTGAAGATATGGAAAACGGTCTGTGGGTTTATGAAACAGTTTTGTTTGAATCCTCCCATAGGAGATGAAGACTGTGAGATCAAGAAATGATAAAGAGGTAGGTTGCATGGTATATGTGAATCTTAACTGAGGATGTTGGCGATTGATCCACTGACAAAAAATCTGTAACTGAAGCCTGATTTTTAAAAATAAAAAACAGATCATCAATATATCTTTTGTAACATAAAATCTCTGTCAAATACGGGTTCACTGCAGAATCAAAAATGAAAGTTTTATCAAAATCACACATGAAGATGTTTGCAACGGAAGGGGCAAAATTGGAGCCCATAGAGACTCCTTGAATCTGTAAATAAAAACGGTTTTCGAATCTAAAGAAATTGTGCTCAAAACATATATCTAATAAATCTAAAAGAAAATCGGTAGGAGGAAAACCATTCTGTCTGGAATCTAAATGGTGTGCTATAAGTGTTCTGGCTTCGGGCAGCGGTATGTTCATATATAACGAGCTGACGTCCATGGTGAGAAGAACTGCATCGGACGGAACTGCAAGATTCTCCACTAACTGTATAAAATGTGTAGTGTCTTTCACATAAGCTGGTGTGTCTATCGAAAAGGGAAAGATGTGGTGGTTAATGAATTTGGCAATGGGTTCTAATAAAGAATTGTTGGCACTGATAATAGGTCTACATGGAAAGATGTCCAGCTCATCCGTGTATTTATGGACCTTGGGTAGAAGGTAAAAGATTGGTACTCTGGGAAATTTGTTATAAATTATGAATATTCTGGAGCATGGTGCTGACATTCTGTTGATCAAGTAGCCTTGAGGGCTCAAATGTCTGCTTTTGGCTTGTTCCCCTAATCCCCTCTTCCTGTCCCAGTGCTACAGCAAGGACATTCAATCTCACATCTTTGAATGGCAGAATGTATTGGAGAAGCTCATCACTCGCTCATTCTGTGACCAGTCTGATAAACGCCTGTTTCTTCTTCTTCTTTTTTTCTTCCTTTACAAGCCCAGCTTCTAGTGGAAACAGACACGTTTGGCAGTCAAGTCCGGATCAAAGGGAAAGAGACAGACTTTTACCTTTGTATGAACAGGAAAGGCAAGCTAGTAGGGAAGGTAAGTGTTTTCTATTAATTCATTTGTAATATGAGTGTTACCTTTAACAGTGACTGTGAACACCCCCCCCCCTAATGATGTGTTCTGAACTTTGCCTGTCAAACCCAAATGAAAAGCAGGACTTGAGGAATGTGGAATTCTTAAAGCATTCATGCCTTTACTTAAAAAAAATAGAAAGAAAGAAAAAAATAAGAAAAAGAAACCCCCAAACCCATAAAATTAAGTACTGTGGCTAACCACTGGGGTTTTATTACTGATTTCTTTACGTACATGCAGGTTTACATTTTACAGTTGCATAAATTGATAAAAGATGTGTATATCTCTCCCAAACAATTGAGAGTTTGCATTACGTGATCAAACTTATTTTTTACCTTGGTGATTTAAACAAACAAACAAAAAAAATTGTGGAAATGTTTTAAAGTGTTTGGCAATGTACTTTGTATCTTAAAATAAAAAGATTGGGGGAGCTGGAATGATGCAAAAGTTAATATTGCAGTCTTGTTTTAGATGGGCTACATAATTCTTGCATTACAAGAATATTTTGTTACTTTTAATTCCCCTCCCCCTCATAGTATGTAACAAATTAAATTTCATTTGTATATTTAAAAAAGTTTACTTGTTGCTGGTATCAGGTTAAAATGAATTGACTGTGGTTTTTAATTTCAACTGTCCCTGTATCCCATAGTCGGCATTCCCAAATTTTTGACACAGATGGGGGGAGGGGGGAGTTCATTCAATCTTTACCTATAAGGAAGGGATATGGCCGTATGTGTGCGGAATGCGTTTCCTCATCCATCGAGCCTAACCCGTGATATGCCGTGCACACATACCTTGCCCAACTGAGACCATCACCACAAGTATCCCGAGGCTGCGGGTGGGTCCTCCACCCCACAAATAGAACAAAATGGGACAACTACATGTCCCGGTGCCCCCTGCACCACGCCCCAGCCAATCCAAGAGGCTGGCATGCTCGTGAAAGAGGCGGGGCAATGGCCGCATGACAGAAAAAACGAACGGTTGCCAAAGAACTCAAATGCCAATGTCACCAGGCTGCGCCAAAGAGCAGTGGTGCCTCACCAGGAACAGGGGCGGGGGGACTGCCTCCAGGACCCATCCACATGCCACCCCAGCCTAGTCCAGGAGAAGAGGGGGTGAGCACAAACACCCCCCCCGCCAGACATATCTTCCCTGGGCCGGTTTGCTCTCCCACCTCCTCCATGAGCCTCTGTTCTTCGGCAGAACCTTGCAGTGGAGGAGGTGGTGCACAGGTACACCTGGCGGGGTGGTGGTGGGTGGGTTTCACGCTCATCCCCTCTTCTCCCAGACCAGGCTGGGGTGGACTGTGGATGGTTCCCGACTTCAGTTTCCCCACCACATGATATTCCTGCCCAGGCCTGGTCTTGCTTTTCTGCCTCCTTCACACACCCATGACTCCGCCGAATATTGGAGGCTCGTGGAGGAGGCAGGAGTTCGAGACCGTCCCAGGAAAGGTATGTCGGGCTGGGTAAAGGGACTGATGGGTGGGGATGAGAGTGGGCCCATTGACCGGTCACACATCCCCCGCCAACTGAAAAGAGAAGGGGGGAGTGCATACCTGCCCGCTCTCTATTACCCCCCAGGAGTGCATACCCAGCCTCCCCACCCCCACCCCTGGCCCTCGCAGCACTCACCAGCCTATCTCCCTTCCCTGCTTCCCGGACTCACGAGGCCTCCAGGGCCTGAACCACTGTGCCTGTCACCTCCCCCCTCTCTCTCTGTGTGTGGCAGAGAGCGAGAGAGCAAGCAGAAGAGAGAGACAGAAAGAGAGAGAAAGATAAAGGGAATGAGAAAGGGGAGAGACAAAAAAGAGAGAGACAGAAAGACAGCAAGAAATAGAGAGAAAGGTAGAGAGAAATGAAGAGAGACAGAGAGAAAGGGAGAGAAACAGAAAGTGAGAGAGAGAAAAAGAAGCAATAAAGACAGACAGAGAGAAAGGGAGAGAGTGGGGGAGAGAAAGCAAGAACAAATGAAAAGGGAAAAAAGAAAGAAAGAGAGAAAGAGAGAGAAGGAAAGAGAGAAAGAAACAGAGAGAGGGGAAGAAAGATAAAGATAAAGACAGAAAGATAAAGAAAAAGAGAGAGAGGAAGAAAGAGAGAGAGAGAGAGAGAGTACCTGTTCTAGGTACTAACACTGTTTCTATCCCTTGTCTCTCTGTCTCATTGATATTGATACAGTATTTTCCCGAATATAAGACACTGTCTTATATTTTTAAAAACTCCAAAATTAGCACAAGGTCTTATTTTCAGGGGATGTCTTATTTTTCCATGAAGAAGAATACCAGTCTCGATCGCGCTTCCCCACTCACAACCAAGGGAAGCATCCCTTGGTTGTGAGTGGGGAAGCGCGATCGAGACTGGCCTCAGCTGTGAGGCGGCCGGCATGGCCCATAAGAAGGCCTGCCGCGTTGGAGTCTCGATTCCGCTCTCACCAGGGGAAACTTCCCTTGGTTGTGAGCGGGGAGGCAATCAAGACTCCGATGCGGCAGGCTTTCTTATGGGCCACGCTGACCGCCTTACAGCCAGGAGGTAAGGAGGTCTTATTTTTGGATGGGGCCTTATATTTCAAAGGCAGGGGAAAAAAGGGGGGTGTTCTATTATGGGAGGAGGTCCTATATTCGGGGAAACAGGGTACTGCCTATATGTATCAACTTATCTATAGTTCTCTCTCTCTCTCTCTCTCTGTGTCTCTGTGTGTGGGTGTCTGTAGAGCATCCAATTCTTATCTTACCCAGCCTTTTCCTGCCCAAGCTTCTGACAAGTTCATGTCATACTTTGGCCTGTCCAAGAGAGGCTCTGTATGAACAATCCATTTTGGAACGAAAACCTTGCAATTCAGATGAATTGCCCATATGAACAGCTTCTTGAGAAAGAGAGACTGAGAGATTGAGAGAGAGAGAGAGAGAGAATATATTAGTGATTCCAAAAGTTATGTTTTGAATTAGTATCATAAGTTTCAGATCTTTTTGTGGCAACAACTTGAGTAACTGCATTTTTAATATACCAAATACTTTCTAAACAGCCAGTAAACTCCCTTGACACAGGTTTGTGCCTGGGTTATGATACAACTATTTAAGTCTACCATGGGAGAGAAAAAACCCATAAAGCTCTTTTGCAATCACCCCAGAGTGTTCACTTGCCAATAATGAAACCATGGACTGTGATTCCAACCCCCCCCCCCCAGCTCATTTCCTATTGACTTACTCAGCTGCATAATCCTTAACTATACCACCACATGCCATCTGGCTTTCCTCTCCTTCTCAGTGAACATCTCTGGATTCTTCCCCAAGTGAAAACCTGGTTTGAGTTTAAAATCTTTGCTTCATACAATCATCTACAAAGGGTATTACAAATGAGAGCAGGTTGTTGCTATTCTCATTTGGGAATGTCTGACTGTGGTTAACTGTTTCAGAAATGGGGCATGCTACTCACCTCGGAGCTTATTCAATGGGAGTACTTGGGCAAGTGTATTGATTGTTGGATGATAAAAAAGCAGCTTCTCTTACTTTTCATCTTTCCTTCATCAAGGCTACTTTGCAGGCGCACCCCCCCAATAACGGACACAGACAACATTGAAAGTGGATAACAGCAAAGGGCCACATTTATTGATTCAATGCCCTAGTCCGAATTATAAATTTGTATTGGTAAAACGACCAATCATAATTCCTAAGGCAAGCAGGCCGAAGTAACACTGGTAAGGTACCACCCCAAAATTGCCAACGGCAATTGGTTACAATGTATCAATTTGTATCAATTTGTTTGTTAACAACAAACAAATTGTTGACCGTAGTCAATAACTAACTCATGACCCCACCCTCTGACACGTATCCGTGAAATCACAGGGGTGATGCATGCTGGTTAGCAATCATCATCACCCCATCGCCTGGTTCGTCGTTGACCGGACAACGTTTAACTACTTTATTCCTGTCTAGTGTTGTCCAGTCAATTGCGAACCTGCCGGATACTTGTGGGTCATACTGTTTACCTTACCAGTGCTACCCGCCCATGTGACCAAAGTCAACCGTAGGAACGAAGAAAGACCCCTATATCAAACCATAGCAACAGTGTGGGATGGGCAAAAAAGCCAGGACCCGAAGCCAATATGGGTCCCAACCAAAAATTCCCACCCGGCCCCGAAGCGACCATAATCACACTGTTAACTAGGGAGGGGGTGGAGGGGAAAAAACTTCTCCGCTCCGTCGCTGAGGCAAAATGGCAGCTCGGCTGCCTCGTGGCCACCCCTTTTATAAGGGAGCTGGCCACGCCCCTAACTACCCGGATTCTCTGTCCTGTGGGGGGGGGGCCCGCAAAGGGCGCGGCGGCCATTTTGGCGCCGCGCTTGCATTGCAGGCGCACCCCCCCAATAACGGACACAGACAACATTGAAAGTGGATAACAGCAAAGGGCCACATTTATTGATTCAATGCCCTAGTCCGAATTATAAATTTGTATTGGTAAAACGACCAATCATAATTCCTAAGGCAAGCAGGCTGAAGTAACACTGGTAAGGTACCACCCCAAAATTGCCAACGGCAATTGGTTACAATGTATCAATTTGTATCAATTTGTTTGTTAACAACAAACAAATTGTTGACCGTAGTCAATAACTAACTCATGACCCCACCCTCTGACGCGTATCCGTGAAATCACAGGGGTGATGCATGCTGGTTAGCAATCATCATCACCCCATCGCCTGGTTCGTCGTTGACCGGACAACGTTTAACTACTTTATTCCTGTCTAGTGTTGTCCAGTCAATTGCGAACCTGCCGGATACTTGTGGGTCATACTGTTTACCTTACCAGTGCTACCCGCCACACGGAGGGGCTTCACAGAAGACCTGACGCCCCCCCCCCAGACCGTCAGCTCGGTCAACAGGCCTGCTCGCCAGTCACCCAACAGGAGGTCCATACCTCCTCGCGACAGATGGACCCCATCCCCTGCATACAAGTCATAATTTTGTAGACTAATATCGGGGCGATGACTAACCCGTCCCCAAGCCCTGGTGGTAAGAAACCGCGCCACTGCCTTATTGACCGCGCGCCTAGCTCGGTCAAGAGCCAGGAGGTTAACGCCCCCTCTGTAAGAGTGGCGCGGAACAATGTCCGACCAAACCAGGGCTGTGGCAGGCCAGACATAATGCAAGTAGGCGAGTTCCTCGCAAATCGCATGCTTGAGCGATAAGCCGGTGACCTGGCCCAAATCATTGCCCCCCAGGTGGATGATTAGAATGTCAGGCGGGTCAGCCCCCAGGCCAGAAAAAAGGAAAGGCCGCAGCTCCCGCCATAACATCCCAGGCTTACCATGCCATGCGAGACTGGCGTGGTCACCCAGTCCCAGTCGGGGTCCACTCTGTCGCCGCAGCGTAACGCGCTGCCCTGAGCACATAGCTGTGGCCCACCAGCCATACTGTCACCGGTGTAATACGACACCCAGGGTCTGTAAGAAAATTGAGAAAAAGGGAGGTAAGGTGACTGGATTGGTACTCATGGCGGGAGTGGGCGCACATAAAACTGAAAACATTGTGAGCCCCACCTCCCCATGCTGCGTATGTCAGCCCCAGAGTACCCAAAAGCAGCTGCTGTAGAGGCTGCACCAATACGGAACGAATGTGTGCCATAACGGGCACCTGGTAGGCCCACCCTGGTGAGGGCTCCGGCTGTCACCTTCCAAAACTGAAATTTAGTAAGGGGAGACCCATCTTGGTGACAGAAAAACGGGCCGTGGTTCATGCCACGCAGTGCCAGGTATTCCTGTAGGGCACCAACCGGACAGATGTCTGCCAAAGAACACCGTAGCAGTCTTACTCCACTGCCTACGCCATGCTGATCTGTTTTAGAGGAGCGAATCCTCAACTGGGCCCAGTCTTTGGCTACGTAGACATCTCCGCGTTCCAGTGCCCTACCACTTGCATCCGCCTTAGACAGCATCACGAGTTCGCTGATGCGGAGCGCTCCAAAAAATGCCACCGTTGTGGCTGCATGAAAATGGGCTGCCTCATAATGATCAAAACAGAGGCCTGGCCAGCCCCGGGCCAACTGGGTAAGAACCCCTGGGGAAATAGGGTGCCGGTCGTCCGGGCAACGCCCGCGCTCGCGCACCCACCCCTCCAAAACGTGTCTCACACGGAAGTCAGAGGTGGTATCCACATGACCCCCTACTTTGGCCATAAAAGCCAACGCCGAGAGCTTGGATGCTATGGTGCGAGGTGCAAGGCCCTGTGCATGCAGGTGAACCATGAACCGCAGAACATGGTCCACCGGGATAGGCCAGGTCTCTGGCAAGCGAAATTGAGTAGCAAAAGCCCTATACGAAGTGAATGCTTGTTGATACGCCTTACGCGTGCGTGGCGCTAGTGACAGGCCAATCGCCCGGTTCACCTCTCCTTGCCAATAGTCCACATCTCGTCCGGGAGTGGCGAGGGAAATTCCTCCGCATCCGGGGCCAAGGCGCGGAACCGGGAGATCTGCAGGCGGGACAAAGCGGCAGCAATATCGTTATTAACCCCTGGGACATACCTGGCCCTGAACAAGACGTTTAGGCACAGGCAGCGCAGCACAAAATGGCGCACTAGATCCATGACTCTGGGCGATTTAGAAGTCTGTGCATTGACAATGTGTACAACGGCAGCATTGTCGCACCAGAAATGCACCACCGAATTAGCCCACTGTTCGCCCCATAGCATCAAAGCCCCCAGAATGGGAAAAATTCCAGGTATGTGAGATCCCGCAGGCGACCTGTGCCTGCCCATGCCGGTGGCCACCCACCATAGGCCCACTTCCCATTGAAGTACATCCCATAACCCAGGGATCCTGAGGCATCAGACTGGATCTGGAAATTGGGGGATGCCAGGAGGTCAGACCTCCAAAATGAGACCCCATTAAACTCCCTCAGGAATTGCAACCAGACGAACATGTCTGCCCTGATACCCCGGGTAAGCCTGACTCTGTGGTGGGGCCTGGATAACCCTGCCATGGCGTCGCATAAGCGCCGGGCGAAAGCCCTGCCCGGTGCGACCACCCTGCAAGCAAAATTGAGGTGCCCACGTAGCACCTGCAGTTCCCTCAGGGATGCCTTACGCTTGGCCAGCAATTCCGAGATAAGGGTCACTATCCTGGACACCTTATCACCCGGTAACCTAGAAGCCTGCACTACTGTATCAATCTCAACCCCCAGGAATACTAGTTCGGTCGACGGGCCCTCGGTCTTTTCGGGCGCTAAAGGGACACCAAGTTCCTGCATTAGCGTCTGAAATGTAGTGAGGAGACGTGCACACGTGTCCCAGCCCCGTTCACCCCCGAATAAAAAGTCATCCAGGTAATGGGCTACAGACCGGGACCCTGACCTGCGGACGAAAGCCCACTCTAGGAAGGTACTAAAACGCTCGAAAGCCGAGCATGATATGGAGCAGCCAAAAGGCATGGCCTTATCAAAATAATACTCCCCTCTAAATTTAAAACCCAGCAATTCAAAGTCGCCCGGGTGCACCGGCAAGAGGCGAAAAGCTGACTTAATGTCGCACTTGGCCAGCAAGGCACCCGGGCCACACGAGCGCACCATGCGCAGCGCATGGTCGAACGATGTATACCTGACCGAACAAAGGTCATCAGGTATCGCATCGTTGACCGATCGGCCGGCTGGGTAGGACAAATGATGAATAAGGCGAAACTCACCTAGGGACTTTTTGGGAACCAAACCCAATGGCGAAACCTTAAGGTTGGGAAAAGGGGGTGCGGGAAAAGGTCCGGCGACCCTGCCCGCGTCTAATTCCTTTTTAATGCTGGCCGCGGCTACCTCCTCCCTTCCTCTGAGGGATAAAAGGTTGGGAGCATCCTGAGGGGATCTATCACCCATAAAAGGGATACGAAATCCCTGCTTAAAACCTTGGATGAGATACTCTCTGTCTTCTCCCCTTGGGTACGATGCGAGCCAGCGCTCCAGCATGTCCACCTTAATTGGGGAGGGGGCCTTTCGGAGAACTAGTTCCATCCGTGGCAGGCTTGCCAGCCCACTGTCCACCCCTCCCTCTGCCTCGCGCCCCCCCAGGCTTGGGACAAGCAGAGGCTGCATGGGGACCAGAACATGTGGGACACTCATGCTTATACCTGCAGTTCTTCCGACTGCAGGAACCATTGGACGAGAAAGTCCAGCACAGCAGGCGGGCTGGAACCCCCTGCCCCGCCAGTTGGCGGGTAACCTGCGCTGGAGCTGCTCGCTGGACCGCATGTCCACAATGGTATCTATCCCCCGGGGCAGGACGTGTGGGTGTCATATACAAGAGCCACAGTCTCTGGCACGGCTCATCCCATCTCATCTCGGGGTGTAGGGGAATCCTCATACGGAATTCCTCATCATATGCTAGCCATGAGGGGCCCGGGAAATCTACCATCGCCCTATATATGTTGTCCAAATATTGGACCATGGGAATAGCTAGATCCGGCCGCGCCCTCAAATATACCGCCATGTATATTAAATAAGCGGGGAGCCAGTTGGCCCAGGTACGTGGCGGCTTACGGCGGCGTGCCTGCTCCTTGTCCTTCTCATCCTGACCCTCCCTTTCTTCCTTGGTGGGCTCTCTGTTCAGGAGTGAGAAGATATCTACGTACTCCCCTCGCCATATCTTTTCTCTGGTAGCCTGTGCCAAGTGATCACCCAGTGGCAAGGAATACCCTGCCGTCGGCAAAGCCGAAAAGGGGATAGCCGGCCTACCCAAAGGGGCCTGAGTTAACCCTGCCACCCCAAGTACGTTCCCAGCAGTGTAAGAACCGAGGCCCACCCCAGCGGGCATGGTGGCAGTAGTTGTCGCCGGGTGGGTCTCCAGCGGCGTAGCCCCTGCACCACCTGCGCGAGGCCAAGGCCACTGAAAGGTCCCCCCAATATTGGGAATGTGTGTGGATGTACTCGTTTGCACCATATACTCACACGCTGCACCCCCGCGGGCCGCCCCCACCGGGGGTTCTGGCCCACTGGGGGCGTCGGAGCTCACGACCGATGAAGAGCTCATCACCGGGGCTTGACCCGCACCAGGTTGCTGGCTGGGGAGCTGCGAGGCAGTGGCCGGAGCCGCGCCACCCGCCTGCAGCAGCTCAACCCTCCCCGCCGGCCGTTGTCCTGCTGCCGATAGCGCCTCAAAAGGTACCCCAAAAGGGGCGCCTGCCTGACTGGCCCGGGCCAAAGACTCCTCCAAGGCCGCAATACGGGCCAGTAAGGTGTCTACATTGACCATGGGCAAAGAGCCGGCCGGCCCGCCTGACCCTTGCATGGGGACAGTTCCCTGCACCCCATGGCCCATATATGGCCATTGGCCAGGGCCGAAGCCCGGTAGGGCTGGTGAGGAAACCTGCCAAGGCAGGGCGCCGGGCCACCCCCCAAGGCTAGAGGGCCCCGGGAGAGGCTGCGGCCCGAAAGTAATAGGCCCAACGGATTGGGCAGGAGGAGGAGCGGTGTCCACCGCTCGCGGGCCGCGGGCCGGAGCGCCCTCCGCGCCCGCACTCTGATCCGGCCAATGGGCGATAGACCCCAAGCCACCAGCCCCGGCCGGGGTAGCAAAGGTGGCTGTTGAGGAGGCGGCACCACGGTCCTCCGACCTGGGTTGCGCCTGGCTGAATTCGCAGCAGCCTTCTTTTTGGAAGGCATCTCACCGCAGCAAAAAAGGGAAGCTAGCTAGGCAAAATCGACCCAAAAGGCTTCCCGGTGATACCAACGAGCGACGGAGGCACAGGGAAAAAACTTCTCCGCTCCGTCGCTGAGGCAAAATGGCAGCTCGGCTGCCTCGTGGCCACCCCTTTTATAAGGGAGCTGGCCACGCCCCTAACTACCCGGATTCTCTGTCCTGTGGGGGGGGCCGCAAAGGGCGCGGCGGCCATTTTGGCGCCGCGCTTGCATTACATCTCCACCAACTTTTCTCTGCCAAACCTTCCAATGGACCTTTCATAGGATGCTGGAATATAATCTCCTTGGAGCTTGTTCCTCCCCTAACTTTGTCCCACCATCACCATCCTTCATTTTCTTTTAAATTATTGTTTGTCACTTCACAGCTAGATTTGGCTACGATAACACGAACAAGGTTCTAAATCTGTTTATTTTATTTTTGTGTTCCATGCATACACACAGCTGGTCTAGATTAACAGCAAAAATGTAGCCAAATCAGCCAACATTTGCAAATATAGCTAGCGCAGACAAGGCTAATAGTTTTAAAACATGAGTGGGCTAGTCAAGGTCAAGAGTCTATTTCATTTCATTTATTTCATTTTGAATGGAGGCAAATCATTGCACTACCTCTTCCCCCTTTATTGTTAAAACATACACTCCCCCCCACATTTGGGATTTTTTTAATTATTAAATTTGCACTTTGGGATCTTTGAACAAAAGCATAAAAATAGCAACCGTTGTTATCAGAGGTCTGGTCCCTTTTTATTTTAAAGATAGGGATCTGTGCCATTTGGCTTATAAAGCTTACCTTTCTTTGTCTATTAGTAGTAGGCTGAATGTCACCTGACATACCAGCAATAACTCTATAGTTTCATCTGAATCCTGGCAAGACTGAGTGGCTGTGGGTTTGGGGTCCTGCTTTATCCCGGGAGCTGCCATCCTTGGTCTTGGATGGGGTTATTCTGCCCCAGACAGACTCAGTGCGCAACTTGGGGGTCCTTCTGGACTCACAACTGCTGCTAGAAGAACAGGTGACGGCCATGGCCAGGAGGGCTTTTGCACAACTTTGTGTAATTTGCCAGTTGCGCCCGCTCCTGGATTGGGACTCCTTGCTCACAGTCACACATGCTCTGGTCACTTCCAGACTGGATTACTGCAATGTACTCTACATGGGGCTGCCCTTAGTGACCATTTGGAGGCTTCAGCTGGTCCAGAATGCGGCTGCCTGGGTAGTGATGGGGTGCGGTCATTATGCCCATGCCTTGCCTCTGCTCCGGGAACTGCACTGGTTACTGGTGTGCCTCCGGGCATACCTGTCAACCATCCCGATTTGGCCAGGATTACCCCGTAATTTGACATCGATTGCCGTCATAACCTGCCCTGTGCTGCCAAAACCCGGTAATTTGGCAGTGGGGGAAAACGCTTTCCTTGCATGTGCGGAAGCGCTATGCTGCTTGCTTAGGGGCTGCGCAAGCAGCGTAGCGCTTCCATGCATGCGTGGAAAGCGACCTGCGCACAAGCGATCTGTGCAGGTCCTGTTTTTCTGGAGCCGTGGGTTGACAGGTATGCCTCCGGGTGCAATTCAAGGTGCTGGTTTTGACCTTTAAAGCCCTACATGGAAGTGGGCCAGGATACCTAAGAGACAGTGTTGCCCCAAGAGTGTCTGCCTGCCCAACCAGAGCAGACCGGAGGGGCTCCCTTATTGTTCCATTGGCTAGAGGGACTCACCTCTCTTGCACAAGGAGGAGGGCCTTCTCTGTGTCCACTCCAACTCTGTGGAACCTCCTGCCAGGTGAATTATGGCAGCAGATGGAATTGCTGCCCTTTAGGAAAGGGCTCAAAACCTGGCTGGCAGGGCAAGTGTGGGGGGCTGATGGGGAAGTGGTCCCTGCCCATTGGCTCTTCTAAGAAAAAGTGACTCTCTTGTATTGATGGGGGTGGGTAGGCTTTTTAACTGTCTTTTAATGGGTTTTTATGGGGTTGTCTTTTTAATGATTTTATGGGATGATTTTATATGTTTTATACTTGTTGTGAGCCGCCCAGAGCCACCCTAGGGTGAGGGGGCGGCATATAAATTTAAATAAATAAATAAATAAACAGTTCTGGTTGGATTGGCAAGAGGTGAAAATTGGTCCAGTGTGACAGTGGGTCATGTGCGCCTCCTTTTACAGACATCTGTTTGAAGGACTGTCAGAATACAGGGCCCTGTTGAAGGTGTCCTCTATTTGAAGGACCATGTAGTCATAGTTTAAGTTAAAAATAAAGCATCAGTAAGAGGAAAATCATAAAACTTTGAACTGCTCATACTCACTTAAGACCTGGACTGCAGCCTGGCAGGCAAATAAATCCATTGAGTCCTGGGCTCAGGTGAATGAAAGGGCTACCGGCTGAGTAGCCCTGTGACTCAGTAGGCACATAGGCCTACTTTCCCACTCAGATGAGATATATTGGCTGAATCCTATGGGTTTAGTATAGTAAATCACATGAGAGTAGATGCAACTTACAACAGGATTTCTGCCATTGTAATTCTGTCTCATCTGTAAATATTTCTAATTTTTCACCAATCCATATATAAATTAGCTCATACTACTACTGTATATACAAATAAGTGCTTTCTTTTGTGCTATACTTACAGTATGTGATGAATGTTTTTTCTTTCTGAGTAAAGTTTGGGTAAGCAACCGCCTCAGTATACACTCATGCAAGTCCCACCAAGGGATGACAGCATCAGAGGGCGAGAAGAAATACCATCACTTGGAGCTAGGGATTTTAGCACAATGAAAGAACATGTGCTTTGTTAAGTTTGATCCTTGGAACCTCTAGGTGAGGCTAGGAAATTACCTTACCTTAGGAGAACTGTTGCCAATCAGTGTTGACAGTACAGGACCGTATGGATCGAAGGTGTGACTCAATTTAAGGCAGCTTCTTATGTTCCCCTAGGCAGTTACTACTGGAATTATTAAATGAGGAGGAGAAAAAATGGGATTAATGAGATGTGAAACTAACTAACAGACAAAAAACTGTAGCAAACCTAGGTCAACAGTGAATTTTTGGAGTCCAGAGCAGGCAGAGACAGGTAGTTTTTCACAAGGTGAACATTTTAAATTATCTGTGCATAAGGCACATACAATAACATTGTATTCCTCAAAAACGTGCATAGCACTGTACTATTGGTTCTTAGTCTCATGCTATGTATATGTTCAACAGAATCATTTTTTTATAAAACTGGAAGTAATGCCTAGGCAAGGAGCGGCAAAATTGCAAGTATCTCTTCTAAGTTTTGAAGGATGGATAGGTTTTGGCAACATCTGTATAAGCTACTGATCTTAATGGGCCTGAAATAAGGAATGCCATAGCCATTTCCTATCACATAAATGTTTTAATATCATTTTTGGGGGAGGGATAAAGCCCCATAGAATTGTGCTTCCTAAGAATTTGAGGATGCAGTAGATTATAAATAACAATAGACCAAATGTAATATAGCTCAATATTTCTTCATCTACCCTTAATCACATATAAATGAGACACAGTCTAGTACATAGAGATGCTACACAAATAAAATAAACATTTTAATATTTTCACAACAGAATAGGTCTTGGGATACTCCTAAATATAACTGATGTGGAAAGGTACTTAAATACATACAGTAATTTTGTTGTAAGTCCCAGGTTCAGCACCTGTTATGTTTAGTTGAAGTGGTCTCAGGATTAGGGAAGAACTCTTTCTTCAGCATTGGGAAAGTGTTCCAGGCAGATGAGATGGAACTAATAACAATATACAGATGGCTTCTGTGAGATTTAAGACAATAGTCTGAGTCCTAGAGGTTATCAGGTTACTTTTTGAGCTACAGCTCCAACAATGGCCTAAACCACTGGCCTTGTAGGCTTGGGAAATCTAGGAACTGTAGTTCAAATAAGCAGTTTTATCCAGAGTCCGGATCAGATTAAGTATGGGAGATCTTGATGTGCACATTAACCTTGAATTTTTTTCATAAGGAAGCATTCTTATTTTTTAAAAAAAACTTCAGCAGTTGTCTACACAATAAGTTGTACTTACATCTGTGACCATCGTAGTGTGGGAATTATAGTAGGAATACTGAAATCACTTCTATATGTATTCTACAGTTTCTCATGAACATCAGTGGGTCTATGGACTCATGAAAACTCCTAAAGATGGTTCTTTCAGCAGAGCTCACTTTGGGTTACAATGCAGTGACTAGCAGGTTATGTCAGATCAACTATACAATAGACCTGGGAAGGGTAAATAGCACAGACTGTAAAAACTGGCATTAGATCATCACATTTACATGCATTTAACATACAAATAAAGAAAGAAGCAGTACTGTTCAGCACAAATCCAGGGAAATTGAAATCCCCCTGTTTGGCATGGGCCCCATGCTGGGAACCACTGGTATAGATGTAAACATTTGCACCAGTTCAGCATCTATTTGACTCTTGCAGTGGTTGCAGGATGTTGTCTTCCTTGGAGCTGTCCGTGGTCCCACAGCATGAGTCTTGCTGGTCCATATCTTGATGCCTGCTTTTTGGTGATGGCTTTTCACTCTGACTGCCCTTCATGAGTTCCCTCCCAGCTATGCAGCGACGCATCTCTGCTGCATGGTGTCAACTGCCTGTCCCATATTACACCTTGTTGTTGTTGTTGCTGCTGCTGCTGTTGTTGTTGCTGCTGCTGCTGCTGTTTCTGCCGCTGCTGCTGCTGTTATGTGCTGTCAGGTTGTCTCTAACCTATAACAGGGTTTTCTATGGTGATACAAAATAATAATAATCAATATACCTATATACATCCATATACACATTTAGACCTCAGTTGCTACTTATAATTGCACACTATAGCTTTTAGAGTACACAGCACTGATGTAAATGAACACACCTGGATCATGTGCTGAGTGTATTTAAATCACTGAATTGCAATTGAGTACAACGTCGAGGCACATATGAAAAAACAAAGAGGCCATGACGCAGATGAATCTATCTATTATCATTAAATAAAATTCTAGGAACTGATTGAGAAGGTAAGCGTATCCTCTGGACTGTGATAAAATATATTGTTATATATTGTAGATAAATAGTGTATACGTATGTATATAGGTATATTGATTATTATTATTTTCTATCATCATAGAAAACCCTGTTGAAGTATTCGAAAAGCTGTACACTGGATAGCTTTGGTTTTCTGCTACTCGATATAAACCTATTTTGGATTCTGTATATACATATTCTTGACCTGAAGTAAAGGAATTTATTTTGACAGATTTCGTTTGTGCATTGGTTATCACCTACTATCGAGCCACTGTGTATTTGTCTCTGACCTATGGCAGCCCTAGGAATGAAAGGTCTCCAAATGTCCTGTCCTCAACAACCCTGCTCAGCTCTTGTAAACATAAGCCTGCAGCTTCCTTCACAGAATTAATCCACATCACAATAAGTTCCCTGATGTTTATCGTTTCTGTTTAAGATACCTTTAGAAGCTACAAGGATTTGAAAGTTAAGCCATCCAGGAAATCACCTTAATATTGTCATTATTTCTTGAGAGATCTTTGGAATTTTAAATGTTTTATTCTTTCTAACCTTTTCTGCATCTTTCACGAACAATTCCTTGCCCCCCCCCCCCAACTTCCTGGCTCACATTAAGGCCTGAAGTACATAAGCCATTCACTCCACTTGGTCTAAACCTGAACTCTCTGTACAATAGAAACAGATTTCTCACTGAGAAATTGTATGGCTTTCTGGTGAGAAAATTACTTATCAGAGAGTTACCACTGTAATGCCAGATGGTGGGTATCACTGCAGTTTTTTGGAGCGCCACAAAGAAATTGTTGCTTAATGCCAAAGATGATGTTGGCTATATTTTTTAAGACTAATTATTTCCAGCAGTGTTCTTCACAGATAGTAAAAGTTTGAGATTTTTCATACTATAGTTGTAAAATGGAGGTTCTTTTGCAATAGGTGTGCAGTTAAACCAAGAGTTTTCATTGTGGCTATCCAAAGACAAGTTAGCCCTTGCAAAAATATGGCCATGATGCATTGTGTCTGATGTGTTTCTAGCACATGCATGTACTGTATATGCAAACACCTACCTACATCCACACACTGGATTATATGACAGTGAAGAAATACATGTAAAGAATAAGTGAGCCCTGGAAATTTTTAAGTAATCTAGATATAAATCACTGACCATGTGATAAGGAAGTGAGCAAATATAAGACACAAGAAAATATGCTATATTGACCCAGTTACACTCTGTAAGTAAGAACAGTTTGAAAGCAAACTCTAACAGTATCTACACTGCGCAGATATGTCACTTTAGCTGTCACACTTTCATCATAGATAATGCTTGGATTTATAGTTTGATAATATATTTAGAATTCTAGTCTACTAGAGAGCTCTAGTGCCCTTCCTAGACTACAGAAGAGAACTGTAAATACCTCAAAAAACCACAAATCCCAGGATTCCTTTGGCTGGAGCCAAAGGATTTCTTTGGATGGAGCCATGACAAATACTGCTATGTTTGTGCAGTGTATGAGTGTGATAATGTGTAGAGGAACTCAGTCTCTTTATTTCTGAGGATTTCCTACTTTTTTACCACATAGTTAAGATATCCAAAGAAGCTTTTTGCTAAACTATGGATAACTTTTTTTAACCAATGTAAATTTGATACATACTGTAGCATGCAGCAGAAAGGGCAGGGAAATCGTTTTCAATGGGGTGGACAGCCATTATAATAATAATTTCATGACAGAAATTATTCTGGGCTGAAAGGATTTTTGTTGAAGAAACTCCACTCAGGGAATGCCCAGATGAGGCTCCTTTCATGTCCCCAAGAGCTGGGACAGAGATGGGCACTCAATCCATCGTGCAGTCCCTGGGTCTCAAACTGCCGACTTGCCAGCCTCCCAGCTAACAAAAATAGAAGGATGGCAGGGCGGGGAAAATGCACAAGAAGGAGAACCACCCAAATGAGACACAAGGTCCAACCTGAAGACACCAGGTGACACGAAAACGTAGATACAGGGTGATTTAATCCAAAAAAGTAAGAACATCCTCAAAAGTTTATAATCAAAAATGGTTAATTTACCAGTAACAAATCTTTAAGGTTCACAACTTGCCAAAGTACTTGTGGTCTCTTAAAGAAAAAACTTCATGCAAACGGGGCGAGTAGTTCCAAACTGAAAGAAGTATCAATCAGTTACAAAAATGTTTCTACAAAATTGTTTCTTAATACTTTCCAAAGTTAGGTAATTCAAATAGTAAAATCTGATTCTAAAAGATAATAATCCATAGACAGCAATATCCCTCTGGTAACTGGATATTTCGAAGTTAATCTTCATCAGAAGTAAAGGATTATATCTGAAAGTTACAAAGATAAAATAAGTAAAAATAGTCTGAAGGTTACGATGATACAATAAGAGAACTGCCCAGGTGAAAATACAATATCACAAATACAATCTAATATAAAGTAAATTAGCAGGAACCCCTTACCAAAGCAGACACGTTCAATAGTCGAAATTCATGTTGGGCTAGAACAGAGATGGGGAGACTTGGCCCTCCAGCTGTTCTTGGACTTCAATTCCCAGAAGCCCAAGTCAACACACCAGCTGGTCAGGGTTTCTGGGAATTGAAGTTCAAGGACAGCTGGAGGGCTGAAACTGCCCATCACTAGGCTAGAACATTAAAGCAAGTACACAATGAGTGGAGATTTGAGATCTGGGTTCCTGAGAATGAATGAGAAATATAAAGCACCTGTCATGTAGTCGAGGACCTCATAGTAAAAGGGGCCACTACGCTGAATCGGATAAAGAGTAAATTCGTAAGAGCAAGTTATAAGAAAGATGAAAAGTCAATTTTTGAATTTAGACCATTAGGAGCAAGTGTAGAAAACTGATGTATATAGAATGCCTCCCTTCTTAATAATGTGTGTCCAATATCTGTTAATTGGTGAGATGGGGGTTTGTAAGTTTCAAGAATGCAAGCGCGGCGCCAAAATGGCCGCCGCGCCCTTTGCGGGCCCCCCCCACAGGACAGAGAATCCGGGTAGTTAGGGGCGTGGCCAGCCCCCTGATAAAAGGGGTGGCCACGAGGCAGCCAAGCTGCCATTTTATCTCAGCGACGGAGCGGAGAAGTTTTTTCCCTGCGTCTCCGTCGCTCTTTAGCTTACCGAGAAGCCTTTTGGTAGCGTTTCTGCCTTCTCGGCTTACCCTTTTTGCTACGGTGGAGATGCCTTCGAAGAAGAAGGCAGCTTCGAGCTCAGCTCGTGGGGTGAGGAGGCGCAACCCAGGTCGGAGGACCGCGGTGCCGCCTCCTCAGCAGCCACCTTTGCCGGCCCCGGCCGGGGCCGGCGGAATGGGGTCTATTGCCCCTTGGCCCGGGGTGGGTGATCAGAGCGCGGGCTCGGAAGGGGTTCCGGCCCGCGGCCCACGAGCGGTGGGCACCGCTCCTGCTCCTGCCCACGCTGTCGGGCCTACTCCTCTTGGGCTGCAGCCTTCCCCGGGGCCCTCTAGGCTTGGGGGGTGGTGCGGCCCCCTGCCTTGGCAGGTCTCTCCACCAACCCTGCCGGGATTAGGTGCTGGACAATGGCCATATGTGGCGCCCGGGGTACAGGGACCTGTACCCATGCCTGGGCCAGGCGGGCCGGCCGGCCCTTTGCCCATGGTCAACGTGGACAACTTGCTGGCCCGCATCGCGGCCCTGGAGGCGTCGTTGGCGCGGGCCAGTCAGGCGGGCGCCCCTTTCGGGGTTCCTTTTGAGACGCTGTCGGCTGGAGGACAACAGCCGGCGGGGAGGGTCGAGCTGCTGCAGGCGTGTGGCGCGGTTTCGGCCACGGCCTCGCAGCTCCCCAGCCAGCAACCAGGTGCGGGTCAAGCCCCGGTGATGAGCTCTATGTCGGTCGTGAGCTCCGACGCCCCCAGCGGGCCGGAACCCCCGGTGGGTGCGGCCCACGGGGGTGCAGCGTGTGAGTATACGGTGCAAGCGAGTACATCCACACACATTCCCAATTCGGGGGGGGGGCTTTCAATGGCCTTGGCCTCGCGCGGGTGGTGCGGGGGCCACGCTGTCAGCGACCCACCCGGCGACGACGACCGCCACCTTGGGCACTGGGGTGGGCATGGGTCCTTACACTACTGGGAATGTTCTGGGGGTGGCTGGATTGGTTCAGGCCCCTTTTACCAGGTCGGCTGTCCCTTTTTCGGCCTTGCCGACGGCGGGGTATTCCTTGCCTTTGGGTGATCACCTGGCACAGGCTACCAGGGAAAAGATATGGCGAGGGGAGTACGTAGATATCTTCTCACTCCTGAACAGAGAGCCCACCAAGGAGGAAAGGGAGGGTCAGGACGAGAAGGATAAGGAGCAGGCACGCCGCCGTAAGCCGCCGCGTACCTGGGCCAACTGGCTCCCCGCTTATTTGATATACATGGCGGTATATCTTAGGGCGCGGCCGGATTTAGCTATCCCCATGGTCCAATATTTGGACAACATATACAGGGCGATGGTCGATTTCCCGGGCCCCGCATGGCTTGCATATGATGAGGAATTCCGTATGAGGATTCCCCTTCACCCTGAGATGAGATGGGATGAGCCGTGCCAGAGGCTTTGGCTTCTGTATATGACACCCACACGCCCTGCCCCGGGGGATAGATACCATTGCGGACATGCGGTCCAGCGAGCGGCTCCAGCGCAGGTTACCCGCCAGGCGGCGGGGCGGGGGGTTCCAGCCCGCCTGCTGTGCTGGACTTTCTCGTCAACTGGTTCCTGCAATCGAAAGAACTGCAGGTATAAGCATGAGTGTCCCACGTGCTCTGGCCCCCACGCAGCCTCTGCTTGCCCCAAGCCTGGAGGGCCGCGAGGCAGAGGGAAGGGTGGACAGTGGGCTGGCAAGGCTGCCACGGATGGAGCTAGTCCTCCAAAAGGCCCCCTCCCCAATTAAGGTGGACATGCTGGAGCGCTGGCTCGCATCGTACCCGAAGGGGGAGGACAGGGAGTATATTCTTCAAGGTTTTAAGCAGGGATTTCGTATCCCTTTTGTGGGTGATAGGTCCCCTCAGGATGCCCCCAACCTTTTATCCCTCAGAGGAAGGGAGGAGGTGGCTGCGGCCAGCATTCAGAAGGAGTTAGTCGCGGGCAGGGTCGCTGGACCTTTCCCCGTACCCCCGTTTCCCAATCTTAAGGTCTCGCCACTGGGTTTGGTCCCCAAAAAGTCACTAGGTGAGTTTCGCCTTATTCATCATTTGTCCTACCCAGCCGGCCGATCGGTCAATGATGCTATTCCTGATGACCTTTGTTCAGTCAGGTATACATCGTTTGACCATGCGTTGCGCATGGTCCGCTCGTGTGGCCCGGGTGCCCTGTTGGCCAAGTGCGACATTAAGTCAGCTTTTCGCCTCTTGCCGGTGCACCCGGGCGACTTTGAGTTGCTGGGTTTTAAATTTAGGGGGGAATATTATTTTGATAAGGCCATGCCTTTTGGCTGCTCCATATCATGCTCGGCCTTCGAGCGTTTTAGTACCTTCCTAGAGTGGGCTTTCTCCCGCAGGTCAGGGTCCCGGTCTGTAGCCCATTACCTGGATGACTTTTTATTCGGGGGTACACGGGGCTGGGACACGTGCGCACGTCTCCTCAACACATTTCAGACGCTAATGGAGGAACTTGGTGTCCCTTTAGCGCCCGAAAAGACCGAGGGCCCATCGACCAAGCTAGTATTCCTGGGGGTTGAGATTGACACAGTAGTGCAGGCTTCTAGGTTGCCGGGTGATAAGGTGTCCAGAATCGTGGCCCTTATCTCGGAATTGCTGGCCAAGCGTAAGGCATCACTGAGAGAACTTCAGGTGCTACATGGGCACCTTAATTTTGCTTGCAGGGTGGTCGCACCGGGCAGGGCTTTTGCTCGGCGCTTATGCGACGCCATGGCAGGGTTATCCAGGCCCCACCACAGAGTCAGGCTCACCCGAGGTATCAGGGCAGACATGTTCGTCTGGTTGCAATTCCTGAGGGAGTTTAATGGGGTCTCATTTTGGAGGTCTGACCTCCTGGCGTCCCCCAATTTCCAGATCCAGTCTGATGCCTCAGGATCCCTGGGCTATGGGATGTACTTCAATGGGAAGTGGGCCTATGGTGGGTGGCCACCGGCATGGGCAGGCACAGGTCGCCTGCGGGATCTCACATACCTGGAATTTTTTCCCATTCTGGGGGCTTTGATGCTATGGGGCGAACTGTGGGCTAATTCGGTGGTGCATTTCTGGTGCGACAATGCTGCTGTTGTCCACATTGTCAATGCACAGACTTCCAAATCGCCCAGGGTCATGGACTTAGTGCGCCATTTTGTGCTGCGCTGCCTGCGCCTCAACGTTTTGTTCAGGGCCAGGCATGTCCCAGGGATTAATAATGATATTGCTGACGCTTTGTCCCGCCTGCAGATCTCCCGGTTCCGCGCCTTGGCCCCGGATGCGGAGGAATTTCCCTCGCCACTCCCGGACGAGATGTGGACTATTGGCAAGGAGAGGTGAACCGGGCGATTGGCCTGTCACTAGCGCCACGCACGCGTAAGGCGTATCAACAAGCATTCAATTCTTATAGGGCATTTGCTACTCAATTTCTCTTGCCAGAGACCTGGCCCATCCCGGTGGACCATGTTCTGCGGTTCATGGTTCACCTGCACGCACAGGGCCTTGCACCTCGCACCATAGCATCCAAGCTCTCGGCGTTGGCTTTTATGGCCAAAGTGGGGGGTCATGTGGATACCACCTCTGACTTCCGTGTGAGACATGTTTTGGAGGGGTGGGTGCGCGAGCGCGGGCGTTGCCCGGATGACCGGCACCCTATTTCCCCAGGGGTTCTTACCCAGTTGGCCCGGGGCTGGCCTGGCCTCTGTTTTGATCATTATGAGGCAGCCCTTTTTCACGCAGCCACAACGGTGGCATTTTTTGGAGCGCTCCGCATCAGCGAACTCGTGATGCTGTCTAAGGCGGATGCAAGTGGTAGGGCACTGGAACTCGAAGATGTCTACGTAGCCAAAGACTGGGCCCAGTTGAGGATACGCTCCTCTAAAACAGATCAGCATGGCGTAGGCAGTGGTGTAAGACTGCTACGTTGTTCTTTGGCAGACATCTGTCCGGTTGGTGCCCTACAGGAATTCCTGGCACTGCGTGGCATGCACCACGGCCCTTTTTCTGTCACCAAGATGGGTCTCCCCTTACTAAATTTCAGTTTTGGAAGGTGACAGCCAGAGCCCTCTCCAGGGTGGGCCTACCAGGTGCCCGTTATGGCACACATTCGTTCCGGATTGGTGCAGCCTCTACAGCAGCTGCTTTTGGGTACTCTGGGGCTGACATACGCAGCATGGGGAGGTGGGGCTCGCAATGTTTTCAGTTTTATGTGCGCCCACTCCCGCCATGAGTACCAATCCAGTCACCTTACCGCCTTTTTTCTCAATTTTCTTACAGACCCTGGGTGTCGTATTACACCGGTGACAGTATGGCTGGTGGGCCACAGCTATGTGCACAGGGCAGCGCGTTACGCTGCGGCGACAGGATGGGGACCCCGACTGGGACTGGGTGACCACGCCAGTCTCGCATGGCATGGTAAGCCAGGGATGTTATGGCGGGAGCTGCGGCCTTTCCTTTTTTCTGGCCTGGGTGCTGACCCGCCTGACATTCTAATCATCCACCTGGGGGGCAATGATTTGGGCCAGGTCACCGGCTTATCGCTTAAGCATGCGATTCGCGAGGACCTCGCCTACTTGCATTATGTCTGGCCTGCCACAACCCTGGTTTGGTCGGACATTGTCCCGCGCCATTCTTACAGAGGGGGCGTTAACCTCCTGGTCCTTGACCGCGCTAGGCGCGCGGTCAATAAGGCAATGGCGCGGTTTCTTGCCAACAGGGCTTGGGGGCGGGTTAGTCATCACCCCGATATTAGTCTGCAAAATTACGACTTGTACGCAGGGGATGGGGTCCATCTGTCGCGAGGAGGTATGGACCTCCTGTTGGGTGACTGGCGAGCAGGCCTGTTGACCGAGCTGACGGTCTGGGGGGGGGGCGTCAGGTCTTCTTTGAAGCCCCTCCGTGTGGCGGGTAGCACTGGTAAGGTAAACAGTATGACCCACAAGTATCCGGCAGGTTCGCAATTGACTGGACAACACTAGACAGGAATAAATTAGTTAAACGTTGTCCGGTCAACGACGAACCAGGCGATGGGGTGATGATGATTGCTAACCAGCATGCATCACCCCTGTGATTTCACGGATACGCGTCAGAGGGTGGGGTCATAAGTTAGTTATTGACTACGGTCAACAATTTGTTTGTTGTCAACAAACAAATTGATACAAATTGATACATTGTAACCAATTGCCGTTGGCAATTTTGGGGTGGTACCTTACCAGTGTTACTTCGGCCTGCTTGCCTTAGGAATTATGATTGGTCGTTTTACCAATGCAAATTTATAATTCGGACTAGGGCATTGAATCAATAAATGTGGCCCTATGCTGTTATCCACTTTCAATGTTGTCTGTGTCCGTTATTGGGGGGGTGCGCCTGCAATGCAAGCGCGGCGCCAAAATGGCCGCCGCGCCCTTTGCGGCCCCCCCCCCACAGGACAGAGAATCCGGGTAGTTAGGGGCGTGGCCAGCCCCCTGATAAAAGGGGTGGCCACGAGGCAGCCAAGCTGCCATTTTATCTCAGCGACGGAGCGGAGAAGTTTTTTCCCCTCCACCCCCTCCCTAGTTAACAGTGTGATATTATGGTCGCTTCGGGGCCGGGTGGGAATTTTTGGTTGGGACCCATATTGGCTCCGGGTCCTGGCTTTTTTGCCCATCCCACACTGTTGCTATGGTTTGATATAGGGGGCTTTCTGTGTTCCTACTGTTGACTTTGGTCACATTGGCGGGTAGCACTGGTAAGGTAAACAGTATGACCCACAAGTATCCGGCAGGTTCGCAATTGACTGGACAACACTAGACAGGAATAAATTAGTTAAACGTTGTCCGGTCAACGACGAACCAGGCGATGGGGTGATGATGATTGCTAACCAGCATGCATCACCCCTGTGATTTCACGGATACGCGTCAGAGGGTGGGGTCATAAGTTAGTTATTGACTACGGTCAACAATTTGTTTGTTGTCAACAAACAAATTGATACAAATTGATACATTGTAACCAATTGCCGTTGGCAATTTTGGGGTGGTACCTTACCAGTGTTACTTCGGCCTGCTTGCCTTAGGAATTATGATTGGTCGTTTTACCAATGCAAATTTATAATTCGGACTAGGGCATTGAATCAATAAATGTGGCCCTATGCTGTTATCCACTTTCAATGTTGTCTGTGTCCGTTATTGGGGGGGTGCGCCTGCAATGCAAGCGCGGCGCCAAAATGGCCGCCGCGCCCTTTGCGGGCCCCCCCCCCCACAGGACAGAGAATCCGGGTAGTTAGGGGCGTGGCCAGCCCCCTGATAAAAGGGGTGGCCACGAGGCAGCCAAGCTGCCATTTTATCTCAGCGACGGAGCGGAGAAGTTTTTTCCCCTCCACCCCCTCCCTAGTTAACAGTGTGATATTATGGTCGCTTCGGGGCCGGGTGGGAATTTTTGGTTGGGACCCATATTGGCTCCGGGTCCTGGCTTTTTTGCCCATCCCACACTGTTGCTATGGTTTGATATAGGGGGCTTTCTGTGTTCCTACTGTTGACTTTGGTCACATTGGCGGGTAGCACTGGTAAGGTAAACAGTATGACCCACAAGTATCCGGCAGGTTCGCAATTGACTGGACAACACTAGACAGGAATAAATTAGTTAAACGTTGTCCGGTCAACGACGAACCAGGCGATGGGGTGATGATGATTGCTAACCAGCATGCATCACCCCTGTGATTTCACGGATACGCGTCAGAGGGTGGGGTCATAAGTTAGTTATTGACTACGGTCAACAATTTGTTTGTTGTCAACAAACAAATTGATACAAATTGATACATTGTAACCAATTGCCGTTGGCAATTTTGGGGTGGTACCTTACCAGTGTTACTTCGGCCTGCTTGCCTTAGGAATTATGATTGGTCGTTTTACCAATGCAAATTTATAATTCGGACTAGGGCATTGAATCAATAAATGTGGCCCTATGCTGTTATCCACTTTCAATGTTGTCTGTGTCCGTTATTGGGGGGGTGCGCCTGCAATGATGACGCGCATGTCCTTCATGGTTTGACAACCTCCAACTAACTTGCACAAGAACTTTCTCATCCAGACGCTGTTTCCTCCTCCAACTATCTTGCATGTAGATTTCCACATAGACCTGCCAATATTTTTTTTCTTTTCCTGATGGGAAGCAAGTTGGATAGTGTTAGAACATGAAGAAAGTTTGGAATAATGATCTGTACTGCCAGAACGACAATAACAGGCTCAGAAATAAAACATGCCAGTTTACAACTACATCCCTCAGACAAATATCATAGAATCTGTAAATTAATCAAGTGAAGTTTGAAAAGTGTAAAATGTTGGATGATATATACCCTACTGCTATCATTAAAAGACTGTAAATTGTTCTATCACTGACTAGTAAAAATAAATGGAGGAATCCTTTCCGATTAGGCTGTACATTTTGTCTGCTCATTGCACTGTGTTTCAGTCACTAATTTTCATAAATGGAAGCTATTTGCACATATACCCTCTTGTGGTTGAAAACCTATTTTAGTTTCACTGCCAGGCTGAGATTTTAAAAAAATGGTAGCTATGAATATGACATCAATTGAAACAAAAATGTAAATACTTTAAGATTTAAACCAAGTTGTTTCATATTATCTTTTCTTGCTTTTGTCTTTAACACGCCTTAGGTTTTGTTGACAGATACTGGTAGGCTTTCTGAGCTCATTCAGCCAATCCATGAGAACAAATTCTGCTCTAATGTCAACAACTCACGTGTTTTGTCAGAGTTTCATCTTTGACTAACAGTATTTTCAGTGGTGCTAAGAAGAACTCTTCATAGAAAATTTCTCATAAATAATTGAACTGAGTCACAGGAGAGAATTTTCATATAGATATTTTTTTAAAAGTTTCAATGAGAGGTTTAAATAGGAATGGATGAACCAGTTTGTTGGTGGTCCATATCAATTTCACATCTATTTAGTCATTAGTCTGTTCTTCCCATTTCACACATCAGCCTGCAATTCAGAAGAACAGCTTAGATGGGCTTGCTTCCAAAGGTGGACTAAACAAAATTCTCCCAATTGCTGTCTTTGAGTGATACAGTGGTTCCCCAACATGGGGCACACAACACACAGGGAACTTCAATTCCCAGAAGCCTAAGTCAGTACATTGGTTGATTAGTGTTTTGGGGAATTGAGTTAGGCTTCTGGAAATTGAAGTCCAAAAACCAAAGGTTGGGAAACACTGGAGTAATAGATGAGTTCATCAAAGGTGCATCATAGCATATAAATATGGAAATGAGGAAATGGAATATTAGTTGAAGAAAGAGGGAGGAGCTAAGAAAAATTCCATGCTTCACTAACATAAGCATTGCTGCACTACCTGTTTGGGATGAGACTTCGTTTTCTTGCTTTGATTCCAAGTTTTTCCTTTAGGATTACATTAGAGTATGCTGCAGTCCAAAGAATCCAGATGAAGTTAGCTCTGGAATCAAAGGGATATAAAGTTATATGTAACATGTCCCTTTAATTTCAGAGGGCCCTTTTGATTTTCTGCATCTGTAAATCTGTCTAAAGCTAGAAGGGCCCATTTCCCTAGAACAGCGAAGGTCTTCTACCATAAATTGAACTACTAAAATACAGTAGAACTCATGATAATGTCCAAACCTGATTCCACAAGTCTGGTCGTTAACTGGATTTGGACTTTATGCAGTCCCTATGGGAGACGCTCTGGATAAAGTCACAAATATGTCCAAAAACCATCATTATCCGGGATCTCCTATGGAGGTGCTCCACATAATGTCAGTTTTTAGCCTTTTTGCATTGTTATCCAGAGCATCACATGGTGCATAACAAATGCGACGTTATGCGGATTTGACGTTATCAGGATTGGACATTATCAGGAGTTCCACTGTACCTTGAAAACAAGTCATATCAATGGTTTCTTCATTTTCCAACTTGGAGTTTTATTTTTATGGCACTGTCTTTGAAAGAAGCAGTTGATACAAAGTGAGGCACAAGGGAGAAGATATTGGTCTTTAATCCTCTACTAACAATGGGGGACATGTATTCTGGGATGATCTACCACTTGTATACTGTTCAATATGGCATTTAATCAAACAATGGCCAAAGTTCTGTTGGTGCTTGTGCAACCTGCCACTACGACCATTGGCTATGCAATGATCACCTGTTTGGCCATCTGGTTATCACCACTAACTACCCTTTATTCATATGGCATCTTGCTGTTCCCACCTAAGATTTATTATGATCTCTGCCTTCTAGTTGTAAATCAGAGATTGCTGCATTTTATGCACTGAAGAAAGGAGAATCACTCCCCCCACCCCCCTTTAGTGCATAATTTATAGGTGTCAGAGGCTTCTTTAGTTAAGCACAATCTTTTTCAATTGTATGCCTTTAGATACCTCTGGATTAGACAAAATGCAAATCTGTGAGTATTAGCAACCTTTACTTTATGTTTCAACTAGCCGATTACCCGGCCTTGCCCAGGGGTTGCGCCTGTGCTTACCCGGCCAGGTGGGGCCTGGCTCCACTGCTGTTCCAGCCATCTGGGCTCCCGCCAAGCCATCCTGGTCTGTCTGTGATGGCAGCGGGTTAATGGGTGTGGCTGGCATGCCGTTGCTGCTGCTTGCCACTCCGTCCTCCAGGGGCACCTGGCATTGGCTGTGGCGGTGTTATGCTGTGGCGGTGTTATGCTGTGGTGGGGCTGCTGCCCAGCGGTTGTCCCTCGCTGCTCTGGGCCGCCACCTCCACTGCCTCCTTGCGGCCCTTTGGCTCCCACCATCTCTGCTGCTGCCATTTTGGATGCTTTGATCACCAGTGAGGGCGTGTTGCACATGCGGACATTCGTTCATGTACATTTCCGTATTCACTGGCTGTTTGTCCTGGTGGGTGGGGTGTCCCCTGTGCAACCTATTTCTGGTGGTACAAACACCGAATTGGACTGTCAGACCCCTGCAGTCATGTTCTTGCACGCTCAAGGTAGGTGCATGTGAAGTTTCAGCATGGTTGGTACAGGGGTGCGGTTTTGTATATATCACATACAAGATAACACCTCTGTTTTAGATATATAGACTTTTGTGCTCGGCCAGCCGGGCAGTTTTTATGTGTGTTTTTTTGGTTAGGGGTGGTTTTGGTGGTGATGTTTTGAATTTGTGGTTTTTGACTTTATTTGATTTATTTGATTTTATTTATTTATTATTTTGATTTTTTTATATATTTTGTTGACTGGTTTTTACTCTTCTGGCCTTTAGGTGGGGCTGTTATTAAGAGTACTGCAATTTTCTTTCTTTGCTCAGTTCAGTTCTGGAGGCATGGAGGGAGAACATGTTTGGTAAGTGCTCTTGATTGTTTATTCTGTTTTTATTTTGTGTTGATTTTGGGGTGTTGGGCTGAGGGGTTTAAGTAGAGAGTTTCTACTTAAACCCCCCAAAGTGTTTCTGCTTGTTCATTTGTTTGTATTTTGGGTTTTAGATGTGTTTAATTCTTTTGATTATTTCTGCTTGTTATTTATTTTTTGATTTCTTCCGTATTTATTTGTTTACATTCTGATATTATTGTTTGTTGAGTTAGGTATTTTCGTGTTGTAGATAGGTGTTTTTAGTGTGCTTTTATGGTTTTTTGTTAGCCTTTGGTATTTTGGGTGTTTTTTTTTGTTGAGTTTGTTGTTTATTGGTTTGTTGTTTACTGGGTTTATTTTAATTATTTGTTTATTTATTTGTGTTTTATTATTTTTGATGCTTGGAGTTTTGGTTAACTGTTTAGTTTTGTTGTTGTGTTTTGTTATGTGAAGAATGGCCTGTCTGTCATTTCCTCTTTTCCCTATTGCTGTTTCAAAATTAGGTTTCGATGCAGCGATGGGGAAAAGGAAGAGCCGGCAGTCAGCTCACTCTTCGTCCAGTAAAGTTTGTTAGGTAGGTCGGGTAAAAAGGAGGCAGAGATGAGCAATCTGATTCACAATGGTTCTCTCCTCTCTGTCTCCTTTTCCCCTGGCTTACCTAACGGGAGATCAGCAGGCAACTATCCATAAGGGGTGGTGCTCGTCCTTGCAGATTGCTGGCTGTTGCTTTTCTATTACCTCCACCGCTGTTTCTTGCTAGTTCTCGAAATAGTGGTGTGGGTAGTAGAAAGGCAGCATCCAGTCATTCGCCAGGGAGTGTGCTTCCCCTGACGAATTGCTGCACGCTGCTTGTTTCATTTTCCACCCCAGCTCAACTTACCTTGAGGCCGGTGGTGGTCTTGCCGTGTCTTCAGCGGGGTAGTGGGGAGGAGAGGGAGTCCCTCTTCTCCCCATTTCTCCAGGAAAGAAGGCCAGCGGTTGTATCGCAGTGGTATTTTGTGGGTTTTGGTTTGCAAGGCTGTGAGGCACTGCGTCTGCCTGTGGCGACCTTGTGCTCTTGTTGCGGGAGGCATTTTTTATTTTATTTTTTGCACGCTGGCTTTTTCAGCGTTCTGCATGCTCACGCCCTTGAGCCTGATTGGCTGAAGTCATGGCGCAGAGGACACTGGGATTTGAAGTTTTGTTTGTTTTGTTTGCATTCGTTCGGCGGCTTTTTTTGTGGTTTGTTTTCAATTGGGCGTGCCGGCTTTCCCAATGTTCTCTTTGCTTTTGTCTGTCAGCCTGATTGGCTGAGGGGCGGCGCGGAGGACATTGGGAATTGAAGTTGGTTCATTTTGTTTGTGTTCGTGGGGCAACTGCCCCACTGGCAACTGCCGGACCGTTGCGGCGATGGTCAGGCCAGGTAGCTTGGTACAGGATAGTAGGGACGGGTGCAGAAGCCTTTGTTACATTCCAACGGTTAACGTCCTTCCTTATAGGTAAAGATGTACAGTATCTTGTCTTGTACTGCAGAGAAATGAAAAAATTGTTGTTTCTAATGTAGAATGTCATGTCATAGACAGGACCCCCAAATTTGGACTTTTCAAGTCCTACTAGATTCCTCATCTTCATAGTGAGAGCAAGAAAAGGAACTCACTATTTTCATCCAAGGTCTGTGCCATTTACACATTACTTTTCTGCAGAAAAGTAAGGTCCTTTTCCTTTAGAAAGCAAATGACCTCCCTAGCTGACAGTGAAGGGTGATTAAAAATGGGCACAAAGAACTTGTCTGATACATTTCATTCCAAAAGCAAAGAAACAAAGCAGCAGCGACTGTAAGTTTACATTTTTTATTATTATTTGTGTTTTTAGTGCAAAAATAGTGTAGGGAAATGCAAATTTGCTCATTGATACTTATTAAAAATATCTCATCATCTTGGAACGGAGGAGGAAAACAATATGGTTTTTCATTTTGTGCCACAATAATGTTGTGAATGAGAATGAGACAAGTAACCATTTCCCAGATGGTCATAACTAGCCACAATGACTTATTAACTGTAATCCAGTAATATGTCACAATTAGAGTAGATCCAATGAATCAGTGAGGATTGGGTGAGTTCCACTGAAGCAAAGGATCTACTCGAGTTGGCTCTCTGCTGAATACCAGCCATTATCTTTTGATGATGATGATGATGATGATGATGATGATGATGATGATGATGATGATGATGATGATGATGATGATGATGATGATGATGTGGTGCTGTCAAGTCAGCTCTGCCTTATGGCGACTTTTTCCAGGTGTTCTTTAAGGGAGAGAGTGCACAGTAGTGGTTTGCCTTTCCCTTGGATTGTGCAGTTTGCCCAAAGCTATACAGGCTGGATTTTCTCCTGGGAGGCAAAGTGAGGACTTGAACTCCTGACCTCTGGCTCCACAATTGGTTCACTAAGCCTAAACCATTGAGCCAGCTCTATTGATGGCCATCATTACCACCACATCTGAAAGGAGAAAATTCCTGTGAATTAACATAAATCATGGTGCGAGTGGGAAAAGCAGTCCTTACATGCTCTACCACTGAACTATGACCCCTCCTCCTCCTCATTCCTTTTTGCAAATGGACAGTACTACTATGATTGGTATTGCTGTGGAGGAAAGGCTTCTTGGGAGGTTGCTACAGGCAAAGGAAGATGTCCCAGGGTGCTATATTATTATATAGTTCAGTCACAGATTCTGCAAATTCACCCATTCAGCTGTTGCTATGCCCCTCCAACATCTTTGCTGAGTCCTCTGCCAAGACTCCTGAGTCCATTTCCCAGAGGATCCTTCAGTTTCGGAGGCCAACATATTGGAAGAAGGACACAAGTTATGAGTAACACTTGGCATTTACATACTGCTGAGGATGGTCTGGCCTACAGTGCCGTGAAGCAGCTGAAAAGGCATAGATCACAGGAAATCTCTATGGTCATATTTTCAGGGTTTCTTGGCCTGGAGTCAGACAGCTGAGAATGGAAGATTCATAGGACAGTTTGATGCAATGTCTTCATTATGCAAAAGATGTAGCTCCAGCTCAACAATCTTCCCGGACACCCACAGCAATCTGCCAAGATTCTCAATAGATTTATGAGTTGTTACAACCCTGACACAGGGGTGAGCTGTTTTGCCCCCACCCGCCAGTCCACCCCCTTTCTGCTGAAATATTAGATATTATATTCAAAATGCTGTTTTGTGCCAGTGTATGGTATAAAAGAAAAACCATCATGGGGAGAAACACATAGGGTTACATGCAGAGGTGCAATTCTGCCCCTTGTTTTTTTTAAAGTATCAAATTAAAATTATGCACCAGAACACTCAGCCAGAAGGGTGCAACGAAGGCCAAAGCTGTTTCACACTGAAGTTGAGTGTCTTGAGAAATGGTGTGCTTTCCTTAACTGGAGAGATGTAAACAGTGACTGGATGGATTTAAAGGCAATTCTTTCTAGCTTTAAAATGCTATGGGTCTTTTATTTCATCTTACACAAGAGCTGTACAACTTAAATTTATTCACTAAATTAATACTCCTAAGAGATGCTTTTCTATAGAATTTTACCCATGCTGACTTAGCCTACAAACCCTCTCCCACTTCCAACTGGATTGTCTATGAGAGAAAAAAGTTAGGAGTTTGGGGAATTTGGGGTTGAAAATGCCAAAGTAAGTTGTCATTTGCTATGGCTGGAAAGAGTACACAGAGGAACTTTACAAAAAAGACTTAAACACCCCGGATAACAACAATGAGGGGGGAATTGAACTTGAACCAGACATCCTAGAGAGTGAAGTCAGAAAGGCCCTAAAAAGCATGGCAAATAACAAAGCCAGTGGAGATGATAGTATCCCAGTTGAATTCTTCAAAGCCCTAAAAGATGATGGAATCAAGCTACTACATGCTATATGTCAGCAGATTTGGAAAATGAAACAGTAGCCACAGGATTGGAAAAGATCAGAATACGTCCAAATCCCCAAAAAGGGCAATGCCAAAGAATGTTCAAATTATCGAACAATTGCGCTCATCCCACAAGCTAGCAAAGTGATGCTCAAGATAATACAGGATAGACTGCAGCAGCATGTAGAAAGAGAACTACCAGAGGTGCAGGCTGGGTTCAGAAGAGGCAGGGGGACCAGAGACTACATTGCCAACATACGTTGGATCATGGAGAAAACAAAGGAATACCAGAAACAAGCTTACTTCTGTTTCATTGACTACACCAAGGCCTTTGATTGTGTGGACCACAACAAAATGTGGCAAGTAATTAAAGAGATGGGAATACCAGAACACCTCATATGTCTTATGAAAAATCTGTACATGAGTCAAGAAGCAACAGTTAGGACAGAGTATGGAATGACGGAGTGGTTTGGAATAGGAAAAGGAGTAAGACAAGGCTGCATTCTGTCACCCTGCTTATTCAACTTATACACAGAGCACATAATGCGCAATGCAGGGATGGAGGAATCACAATATGGGATCAAAATTGCTGGGAGAAACATCAACAATTTGAGATATGCAGATGATACCACCCTAATGGCAGAAAGTGAAGAAGACCTAAAGAAGCTCCTGATTAGGTTGAAAGAAGAGAGTGCAAAAGCTGGCCTGAGACTCAATATCAAGAAAACCAAGATAATGGCAACAGGCCATATCAGTCCCTGGAAAATAGATGGGGAAGAAGTAGAAGCAGTAACAGAATTTACTATCTTAGGATCTAAGATCTCTGCAGATGGAGATTGCAGCCATGAAATAAAAAGGCGACTGATTCTTGGGAGACAAGCTTGAAAAACCTGGGGAACATAGTGAAAAGTAGAGATATCTCACTGCAAATAAAGGTCCGCATAGTCAAAGCAATGGTATTTTCAGTGGTAATGTATGGCTGTGAAAGCTGGACCATTAGAAAGGCTGAGTGAAGAAAAATAGATGCCTTTGAGATGTGGTGCTGAAGGAGAGTTTTGAGAGTCTCCTGGACAGCGAGGAGAACAAATAGGTCAATATTAGAAGAGATTAACCTTGAGTGCTCCTTAGAAGGACAAATAACAAAGATGAAGTTGAAGTATTTTGGACATCAAATCAGAAGAGAGGATTCACTTGAGAAGGCCTTGATGCTGGGGAAGGTGGAGGGCAAAAGAAGGGGATGGCCAAAGATGAGATGGCTAGATGGTATTGTGGACACAATGGGCACGGGGCTGTGTGGACTAAGGAGGATGGTGGAGGACAGAGGTGCCTGGAGAGCGACGGTCCATATGGTCGCAAAGAGTTGGAATCGACTGTGTGACTGAACAACAACAAATTCTTTTGTGCAGAGTAAACTAGTAAGCTCCAGTCCTTTCCTTGCTAATAAAGGAAAATCCCTGCTGAGATTCTTACAGATATATGCAAATGTTGGCTTGGTGCATGTATGCACTCTCTGAGAATCATGGCAAGGGCTCTCTTTTTTTGCTAGCAAGAGAAGGATCAAAAAGCATGAGTTTGCTTATGCAATAGGATTTTGGCCAGTGTGTTCTTCATGGTATGTTCCAGGTGCAATAAACAAAATTGACCTATTGAGGGAACCAATGAGCATTGAAACTATTTTCCCCATTGGTTCACCTGTAAAATTAATGGCTTAGTTAGTATCAAGAAATAAATACAGTGGAACCTCATATAACAAATGCATCATGCAATGAAAAAACCATACAATGAAGAGAATTTGAAAAAAAATGTTGCATCATGTAATGAAATTTTTCATTGTACAATGCAATGCTTTCCTATGAGAAAAATTGTACAATGAAAAAAATTCTTTGTATGATTTCTCCCATAGAGATTTTTGTTGTACAATTTTCCCCATAGAGGTTTTTATTGTACGATGCATGCATCGTACAACAAAAAAATTGTATAATGAAGTGCCTTGTGGAACCAATTATTTTCATTATACAAAGTTCCACTGTATAGGTGTTTTTGCAGATGTGGATAATGACAATGATAACAACCTGCTACAGATGTAAATTAGGAGTTGTCGTGAGGACGGGCATCAGGTAGCTCAACGGTTACCCCTATTTTCCATTGCTTGTGGGCTAAGGGACTGGCTGGCATGGTTGAGGTTGAGATGCGCTGGCTGCTCTGGGACGTCGGGCCTGTGGCGCGCTACCTCCGTCCAGTAAAGACTGGCTCATAGGAAATAAATTGGTGATTTTGGATATCGCAGGTGTTGGTAGCAATTTATATTAAAGTCCCGTAATTTTGCCACTTGCCGCCTCCCACGTCTAAGTTAGTAGCAGAGAACTAGCTGGCCTGGGAAGATTCCGGGGGCTGAATGGTATGTTTACTTTCAAAGTGGACCCTTGCTGATAATGGCTGCAAAGCCCAGGAAAACGAAAGTTCCCAAATCTTCTTCAAGCCACTGGTTACACCCCCCGGACAAAGGCCTGAGAAAAGAGCCCTTCATTGCTCCTTATCAGTTCTCCCCTTGTTCTCTCCCTCATCGTGGAGTAAATGAAAAAGGCTGCTCCCAAGATTCTTTTAGCAACATTTATTGTAAAATAATAAAGAGACATAAAGAGCGAAATAATTATTCTAAGAAGCTTTCTAATCTACACTGGATTTCATTCTGAATAGACAAATAGAAAATAAAAACCACTAGCTTGACTAAAGCCTGGCTAATTGTGGGCAAACTCACCCCCATGAAAAAGGACATCGATGGATCAAGGCATGATCTGAACATACATGCCAAGTTGCTGGCGTCCAAATACAGAAAGGTTTCCGGGCATCGGCATTGGCACATTCGTGCCGCTGCCTCTGATGACAGAGACAGTGACATGTATGTGCAGTAACCCCTGTATGCATGCGCAGTAACCCCTGTGTGCATGCACAGAAATTCCTTTGGCCAGGAAAGGGGTTCCTGTGCATGCGTGCCCATCAGAGGCAGCGGTGCGCATGTGCAGTAATCCCTTTCCTGGCCATTCAAATACGGGATGACGGCGGGAAAGAGCGTGATGGAGCAGTGAATTACAGGAAATTCCAGCCAAAACGGGATACTTGGCATGTATAGATCTGAAATAAATTGAACATTGTTCCCCTAGCATTGGAAAACACTGCTGACGGACCCAGGCTCAGGGTTCATCTTTTACACCTTTCTTTGGGGTGTTGCGCTCCCCTCAAAAATTTGTGAAATGCTTTAAAAGTCTTTGTTTTGACTAACAGCGCTTCTCATTAGGCACTAAGGTTTCCCTTGCTCGAAAGCCAGTCGTATCCAACTCTAGGGTGCAGTTCTCATCTCTATTTCCAAGCCAAAGAGCCAACGCTGTCTGCTTCTGCAGACGTTTCCGTGGCCATGTGGCAGGCATGACTAGACACCAGAACGCATGGAATGCTGTTACCTTCCCACTGAAGTGGTCCCTATTTATCTACTTGCAATTTCTTGCTTTTAAACTGCTAGGTTGGCAGGAGCTGGGACAAAGACGGGAGCTCATTCCATCCTGCAGTACTCGGGAATCGAACTGCTGACCTTCTGCTTCCTAGCCAGCATCTTAGCTACTTGAGCCACTGCAGTCCCTGTTGGATTGGGGCCGTGAAGCGGCCATTGGGTCCCGGAGGAGACTGGTCAAGTAACGACACGAGACAAGATGGAGCGAAGACCAGTGGTTTATTGAGGGAAAATCATCATCATATATAGGAATACAAGGCGGCGTGTGATAGAATCATCATCTGACAGAAAATCATATCGCATGTTTGCACGGGTTAATTGGGAACCTCTCCCGGGGAAGTTAATTAACTAAATTAAACAGGGGAAGTCCATTGTTCCAAGCTTACCCAAGAGTAAACATGGCCACTGTTGACGTTAGGGCTTGGGGTAATTCGCAGGTGCGATATTACTTATTACCTAACCACTTAGTTAGACATTCAATTTCCTCCTGCTCGGACTGTTTGTCAGATCAGATATGGGTGAATCAATTTTAGGACTATTAATCCGCTCCCCAATTTCTGTCCCCTCGGATCCCAAGGCTCGGAGTGATCTCACAAGGCATGGCCTCTGTCAGGGACAGTATGCCAATTGTGCTCGCGGATCCCACAAGTCCCCATTAGGCACTACAGGTGTGCTTATCTAGATGTTCTCATCTCTTGAAGATGAGCTTCTGTTTGATTCTAGTCCAACGACTTGACCTTGGCAATTTGGAAGGTTTTGTGTCACTAATGACCTTGCTAATCTGTGGAGTGTGCTTGAGTCCTTTGGTATGCAAAATAGCTTCACTACTGCTCTCTTGCTAAGAGTTAGAATACCATTCTAAAAAGACTACAGGTGAACTACAGTGTTCCCTAAGTGATTACAAAATAACTTACATGAAATGTAACTTCCTTTAAGGGTTCCCCTGACAGGAGTAACAGAACAAGTTTCTTTTGGGAAGTAACATTCTAAGCTCTGACCATAGTTACCACATGTGGAAGGACAGTCTTGCCCTTATCTTTTCCAACATTAATTTGCCCAAGGTTTTATAATCTGTTTTTGTCTAATTATGGTTAATTCCTGTCTACAGATTCACTTACAAGCATTTTCCTAAATGCTTGCTGAAACTGACTATAAGGGTGCCGGCTAGCCAGATAGTTTAATCAGTTAGGAAAAGAGGTTGGAAGTTCAATTCCCTGTTGTCTCCCAGGAGTAGAACCAGGCTATGTAACCATGGGCAAGCTAAACAGTCCCAGGGTGCCCCTAGAAGAAGGGAATGGTAAACCACTTTTCAATACTGTCTACCTAGAAAACCCTGGAAAGGTTCATCATAACTCAGAACTGACTTGATGACATACACTTAAATATTGTGTTAGAGTGCACAGCACTATTTATCAAGTGTTACTAGCTGTTAGGTAAATGTTGTTAGGTAAGGATGGAGGTAGATTTCATGCAATTCAGATTTTGAGAAGAACACTGAGGATGTATGGACAGCATTCAGTAACTGTTACACAGAGGACACCAGTCTTGGAACTTTTCCTACAAATTACTCAAAGAATGAAGGGTCTCATTGTTGGTTGTTTTACAGTATCATTATTAATTAGGGGTGTGTCATTCATTTTTTATAGAATACCAATCCCTGATGTACCCATGAGTTCCTCAGGCAGAATTCTGGGCGCTCCAGCCCACAAACGCATGCTTATAGACACCTTTAGTTCACTCACCTGGACAAGCCCCATTCTAGGCTGTCATTTCCTGGTGCAATACTGTTTCATATACAACTTCCCCAATACAATTATTAATGGCTGAAATCCTGCTGTTTAGTGCAATATGTTGCAGTAGAGTAGGCCCATTGAATCAGTGGGCATTTGGTGAATCAACGCCTCTAAAATTCTACTGATTCAGATGGGCCTATTCTAGATGTGATTTATTTTAGAGTATTAAGTTGCACTTAGAATAGGCCCATTTGAGCCAATGGAACCTATGCAGGTATTGACTCATCAGATGCCAATTGATTCTGTGGGCCTATCGTAGTGCAACTTATTACACTAAACAAAAGGATTTCAGCCATGAATGCATGTATTGTGGAAGTTATATTTTAAACATATATACAGATCATTCCCATATACATGAGTTCAATATCCCATGATTACAGTTATCCACAGATCTAAAAATATTCAATAAAATGTCCTTGAAATACATAATATATGGTCTATTACCAGAGCTGGCCACTAGAAGCCATTGTCTGCAGTGTAATGTTTACAAAGAATGGAGGCAGCCATTTTCATAGCTCTAATGTAGAACAATGGAGGCATTTTTAAATCTTCCACTTCTATGAGTCAGGTATATAGCTCCCCTGGTAGGTTAGTGGTTAAGACATTGAGCTTGAGACTGGAAGGTCGGGTTTCAATACCCAAAAGCTGCACTTGGGGACATGAAAGGAGCCTCATTCAGGTATCCCCTGAGTGGAATTTCTCCAGCAAAAACCCTTTCAACCCCAAGTAATCTCTGACACAAAATTATTACTAATATGTGTTAAAGATAGGGCTCATTGTTTCAGGTATCTGTGATAGCTCTTGGAACATAACCCCTGTGGATATGGAGGGTGACCTCTAATAGAAAATATTTCATGTAAATGTACATATATTGAAAAATGACATCTAAAAATAAATGTACATTGTGTGGGAGAAATATTTTTTTTTGCAGGTTGAGTACATGTAATGAGAGATAGGCTTTGCTAGAAATCCTTCAATCCTTTGAGTTTAAAAATCTGAAATTTGAAAATAAAACTCCAAGTTGATCAAATTGGACTGTAAACAGTAGAGAAGAATGGCCTGTGCATTTGAGAAATGTAAACACAAGGGGAACAAATGTTCAGGCAGATTTGCTTCCCAGGTCTCTTGCTTTCTTGTGGAAGTGATAATTAACCAAATGTTCCACACAAACAACCCAAGAAGTACTTCAGTGCCTTTGGAAACAACACTTGCTTTGTTTAAATCTCCTTCAATTTCAACCAATTTTATGTTGAATGCGGTCTTTTCAGCACTACTGTATCTCCTTAATTACATTGCAGTAATGCAATGGTTTAAATATTTAAATATTTTTTAAAATGTGCTTTAACATGCTGTTTTTTTACCTCATTGCCTGGTAGCCAACTTTTTTATTTATTTAAATATGAACTTTCCCCCCCTACAGATCTAAACTAGGGTTATTCCTCCAAAACTATAAGGAAGAATCCAACAAATTCTAAGCAATGTACAGTGAAACCCCTACTTACGCAAAAAGTCCATAGGTTTTTGCTTAAATCAGTTTTTTGTGTAACTCGAAGCAAACCCATAGGAAAAAAGGAATTTTTATGTAACTCAAAGCAAACCCATAGGAAATTGTGTTACGTAGACTTATGTAAATCGGGACATTTATTTAAATCGGGACATAATTTTAGCACAAAATCATTATGTAAGTTGAATTTTATGTAACTTGGGGCATTAGTAAGTTGGGGTTTTACTGTACCTGTAATTATAACTCAAATGATTTGCCAGTGCTCAGAGAGACTGCCCTGTTTATCCTTCAAGTTGACCTCCTCAGCTACAGAAAAGGACATGGTAGAGAGATGATGAGTACCCACAAAATTTCTTATTGTTCATGATTTTCAGAGACCTCCGAAACCAAGACTCCCCAACAAGACTTCCCTCTGCATCAAGATATTCTAGCTTCAAAGGAAAGAGACCCTGAGCTTGAACCCATTTGAAGCCCATTGTCACTAGTTGTTACGTAGACGTTGATAAGTGGTGGATGGAGGTAGATTTCATGCAGTCTGGATTTTGAGTACTCTTGTCAAATACAGTGGTACCTCAGAAAATTATTTTAATCCATTCCACGGGTCTCGTTGTTGTACCAAACAATTGCTATATGATATATGCATCATATAGCGATTTTCCCTATGGGGAAAATCATTGTGATGCACATGATAACCATATGGTGACTTGCCTGCCAGGTGCAAAAGTTGCAGACATCATGAGAAATCTAGATAGCTTGTTAGAGAGAACTGGGAAGGAGCCAGTGGTCATGGTACATGTTGGTACCAATGATGTTGGGAAGGCCAAGCGGTCTGTCCTGGAAGCCAAATTCAGGTTGTTAGGAAGAAGATTAAAGTCCCGGACTTCCAAGGTAGCATTTTCAGAAGTGCTGCCTGTTCCTTGTGCAGGACCTACCAGGCAGGCAGAGCTCAGAAGCCTCAATGCGTGGATGAGGCAGTGGTGTCGAGAGGAGGGCTTCAGATTTGTCAGGAACTGGAGAATATTTTGGGACAAGCCAAATCTGTTCAGGAGGGATGGGTTGCACTTGAACCATGATGGGACCAGATTGCTGGCACTCAACATCAAAAAGGCTGCAGAGCAGCTTTTAAACTGATAACTGGGGGAAAGCCGACAGGAGCTGGGCAGCATCCGGTTCAGGAAAGTGTGTACTTGAGTAGTGAGGAGGATGCAAAAATTACTGAGCAGAGCAAGGAGCTAGTCACCAGCACTCTAGCAGAAGGATGCAAGAAGCAGTCTAACAATGCAACTGGACTCAAAAGACTATATCAGAAAAACATATATAAATGCTTGTATGCAAATGCCAGAAGCCTCCGGAACAAAATAGGGGAGCTGGAATACTTAGCAATAGATAAGAATATTGATATTATTGGCATTACTGAAACCTGGTGGACGGATGATAACCAATGGGATACAGTTATCCCAGGCTACAAACTGTACAGGAAGGATAGGAAGAGACAAACCGGAGGTGGTGTAGCCTTGTATGTCAAAGAAGTGATAAAATCATACGAATTGGAATATCTAGGTGATTAGGAGTCACCATTGGAAACTCTGTGGGTAAGAGTACCAGGCCGCAAGGATGGTCTAACAGTAGGCATATACCATCGGCCTCCGACCCAAACTACTGAGGGAGACTGGCAGTTGGAGAATGTTGTAAAGGATGCATCCAAGAAAGGAAGCCTGGTTATAATGGGGGACTTCAATTACCCTTACATAGACTGGGTGAACTGTTGTTCAGCACATGATAAAGAGATAAAGTTCCTAGATATGCTAAATGATTGTTCCCTGGGACAGATGGTTGAAGACCCAACTAGAGGTACAAGAATCCTTGTGCAAGATGTTAATGTGACTGATCCAATAGGGAACAGTGACCACAACTTAATTATGTTTAACTTGATCATAGACCGCAAGTCACTGATAAAATCTAACACAGAGACCTTAAATTTTCAAAAAGGAAATTTCCCAAAGATGAGGAAACTAGTAAAAAAGAAGCTGAAAGGGAAAATTGAGAGAGTCCAAACATTCCAAGAGGCATGGAGGCTGTTTACAAAAACAATAACAGAGGCCCAATTGGAATGCATACCCAAAAGGGAAAAGGGCACTGCCAGGTCCAAGAGGACTCTGATGTGGCTTACAGGAGCTGTTCGGGAAGTGATCAAAAGCAAGAAAAGCAAGAAAAGCTCATTTAGAAGATGGAAGTCTTGTCTGAATGAGGACAGCAGGCAGAAACATAACTTCTGGCAGAACAAATGCAAGGCAACAATCAGGAAAGCAAAGCAAGACTTTGAGGAGTATATAGCTAAAAATACTCAGAGAAATAACAAAGACTTCTTTAAGTACATTAGAAGTGAGAACCCAACTAGGAAAGCCATTGGACCATTCGATGACAATGGAAAGCAAGGGGTTATTAAAGAGGAAACAGAGATTACAGAGAGACTCAATGAATTTTTTGCTTCAGTATTCACTGAAGAAGACAGAGACCACATGCCCAAAACAGAGCCTATCTTCGTAGGGAGGGAAACCGAAGAATTAAGCCAGATAGAAATAACCAGGGAGAAGGTCCTTGCATGTCTTGTTAAACTAAATGCTAACAAATCACCAGGACCAGATGGCATCCATCCACGAGTTCTCAGGGAACTTAAAAATGAAATTGCTGATCTCCTAGCCAAAATATATAATCTTTCCCTCAAATCAGGGTTTGTGCCTGATGACTGGAAGGTAGCACCAATTTTCAAAAAAGGATCCAGGGATGATCCAGGAAATTACCGACCGGTCAGTTTGATGGAAACCATCCTAAAAGATAGGATTAATAGGGACATAGAAGAGAAGGCGCTGCTAATGGAGAGCCAACATTGTTTTTGCAAGGGCAAATCATGCCTCACTAATCTGTTGGAATTTTTTGAGAGTGTCAACAAGCATGTGGATAAGGGGGATCCAGTTGACATTGTTTATCTGGACTTTCAGAAGGCTTTTGACAAGGTCCCGCACCAAAGGCTCTTGAATAAACTTACCAGTCATGGAATAAAGGGACAGGTCTTGTCCTGGATCAGCAACTGGCTAAGGGACACCTCCAAGTGGAGGGAAGTAAAGAGAGGGGTCCCCCAAGGTTCAGTACTGGGACCCCTGCTTTTCAACCTCTTTTCAACCTCTTCATAAATGATCTAGAAATAGGAATAAATAGCAAGGTAGCCAAATTTGCTGACAACACTAAATTATACAGGGTGGTGAAAACTGTGAGAGATTGTGAGGACCTCCAGAGGGATCGCTTGACACTGGGGGAGTGGGCAAAACAGTGGCAAATGAGCTTCAACATTAGTAAGTGCAGAGTGATGCATGTTGGGGCAAAAAACCCCAATTACATTTATAAACTGATGGGGTCTGAACTCTCTGTGACAAACCAGGAAAGGGACCTTGGTGTCCTGGCGGGCAGCTCATTGAAGGTGTCAACCCAGTGTGCCTCAGTAGTGAAAAAAGCAAACTCAATGCTAGGGATCATTAGGAAGGGTATAGAAAATAAGTCAGCAAGTGTCATTTTGTTATGTGATTTTGTTATACGGGGAGCTTGTTGTATAAGGTTCCACTGCATGCACATTGGCATATATGTCAACATGCAATGCAGATATATTTTGTTCTTTCAAATTTTCTGAATTTTGAGATGTAGTTCTCATAATGTAAAAAAGTACAAAATGCATATCTGAAAACTGTTCTCCATCAATCATTGCAGGCGCACCCCCCAACAAAGGACTCAGACACCGGTATAAGTGGATAACGGCATTGGGCCACATTTATTGATTCATGCTCTAGTCCGAATTATAAATTTCAATTGGTACTCAGCCAATTATAATTCTTAAGGCAAGCAGGCCGCAGTAACACTGGTAAGGTTCCTCCCAAAATTGCCAATGGCAATTGGCTACAATGTATCCATTTGTATCCATTTGTTTGTTTACAACAAACAAATTATTGACCGTAGTCAATAAACTAACTACTGACCCCACCCTCTGACGCGTATCCATAAAATAACGGGGTGATGCATGCTGAATAGCTCGTGCCATCACCCCATTGCCTGGTTCGTCGTTGACTGGACAACGTTAACCAACTTGTGCCTATCTAGTGTTGGCCAGTCAATTGCGAACCTGCCGGATACCTGTGGGTCATAAATATTTACCTTACCAGTGCTACCCGCCCATGTGACCAAAGTCAATAGCAGACGAGAACCCCTATATCAAACCATAGCAACAGTGTGGGATGGGCAAAAAAGCCAGAACCCAAGAGTCAATTGTAGGTTCCAGCCAAAAATTCCCACCCGGCCCCGAAGCGACCAAAATATCACACTGTTCACTAGGGAGGGGGTGGAGGGAAAAACTTCTCCTCTCCGTCGCTTTCGGAAAATGGCAGCTCGGCTGCCTCGTGGCCACCCCTTTTAAAGAGGGATGGCCACGCCCCCTAACTACCCGGATGTCTGAGTCCGGGTGGGGGGGCAAAGAGCGTGGCGGCCATTTTGGCACCGCGCTTTCATTGCAGGCGCACCCCCCCAACAAAGGACTCAGACACCGGTATAAGTGGATAACGGCGGCCACATTTATTGATTCATGCCCTAGTCCGAATTATAAATTTCAATTGGTACTCAGCCAATTATAATTCTTAAGGCAAGCAGGCCGCAGTAACACTGGTAAGGTTCCTCCCAAAATTGCCAATGGCAATTGGCTACAATGTATCCATTTGTATCCATTTGTTTGTTTACAACAAACAAATTGTTGACCGTAGTCAATAAACTAACTACTGACCCCACCCTCTGACGCGTATCCGTAAAATAACGGGGTGATGCATGCTGAATAGCTCGTGCCATCACCCCATTGCCTGGTTCGTCGTTGACCGGACAACGTTAACCAACCTGTGCCTATCTAGTGTTGGCCAGTCAATTGCGAACCTGCCGGATACCTGTGGGTCATAAATATTTACCTTACCAGTGCTACCCGCCACACGGGGAGGCATCCATGATGACTCACCGCCCCCCCCAAGACCGTCAGCTCGGTCGCCAGGCCTGCTTGCATCACACCAAGAACGAGGTACATAGCTCTAGCCGATAGGTGGACCCCTTCTCCTGCTTACCAGCAAACTTTTGTCTAATCCTATCAGAACAGTCCGAACTAGGGAGATCCGCATCTCCCCTAAATTAGTGTCTCGGCACGATGTTAGACCAGAGCGACCGTATGTAAGCCATACGTGATGTAAAAAGCCAGGTCACAGCCCCCAGACGGTTTAGTAACAGCAGTGATCCATATCATATCGCTGCCGCCGGGGTGCCTGTAAAACATAGGGCGGTCGAGCATCCCTGGCAGACAGCAGGAATGGCCTCAGTTCACGCCCCCATGTGCCGCGCATACCATACCATAGCCTTCGTGCGGATGCACACAGCCCGGCCGGGGTCCACTCTCTGTCGCTGCAGCCCATACTGCTGCCCAGTGTACATAGCTGCGGCCCACCAGCCCCCTGCCACCGGTGTGTTGAGACCCCTAGGATCTGTAAAAAGGAGAAAAAAGGTGAGGGCATAAACAGGTACTCACACAATGAGGGGACGTACATATCTGAAATTGCGCGTACACACATATCCACCTCGTAGTACCCCAAACGTAGCCGCGATCAGCGCGACGCCTACCTTAAGTAAATGGTGCCAAAACGTCCCCCACACTGCGAAACGTGGCACCAGTCACCCTCAGGGACTGTACTATGGTAAGGGTAGACCCATCCCGGTGGCAGAAAACAGGCTGGGGCGCGCAGCAGGCACTGTCGGAAATTATGTAGGGCACCAACCGGACAGATGTCTCGAAAACTTAGTAGCAGTATACACCACTGCCTGCCGTGCTGAAACACCCGTGGGGACCGTATCCCCACTCGAGCCCACTCATGTGTGACAGAGGCATCTTCGAGTTCCAGTGCCCTACGAGACACCCCCGCCTTACACAGTTGGTACCAACTCTGGCACCATTTCACTGGTGCGGAGCGCTCCAAAAGGCTACCGTGGTAGCTGCGTGGCTAAGAGCCACCTCCTACCTATCTGTAAATAAGTAATGCCACCTCGTGCAAGGTGTGTCAAAATTCTGGGAAAAGGAGTGACGCGTGTAGGGGCAGCGGGCACGTTCCCGTGTCCACCCTACCCTGATACTACACATGAACTCATAGTGATACGCCTTACACGTGCGAGGTGCCAATGACACGTCCGGTTCCCTTCAGCTCGCCTAACGCCCAGCTATCGGCCAAACGTGGCAAGTGGAATTCCTCTGCTTCGGGAGTAAAGCATGGAAACGAGCGATCCGCTGGTGGGGAAAAGCAGCAGTAAGGTCATTATTCATACCTAGAACATGTCTGGCCTGGAACAGCACATTTAGGCGTAGGCTTCACAAAAGAATAGACAAACTAATGTCAGAACCCGGGGGATTTGCATTTCTGGGTGTTGACAATGTGCACCACTGCCGCATTGTCATGCTGAAATTGGACCACTGAGGAGGCCCACTCGTTGCACCATAGCCTCAGTGCTCTCTAAAACGGGAAAAACCATGATTACGGTGATTGCAGGGACAACCCGTGCACCCACCCTCAGAGTAAACCCCATAAGTCAGAGAGCCGGCGGTATCTGACCGTACTAGGTATCTAGGGCAGACCACTAGGTCTGATCTCCCATAAGAGACCCCCCGGAACCCAGGAGTAATTTGAGCCAGAGCAAACAAATTAAGGGGGGCAATGAATTAACTACAATTCCCAAGGGCATACTCTATGTTTGGCAATCCATGCCAAAATCACCCTGGACATCCAAGCCACCGTATCAATGGTTAACCTGGATGCCCGCGCGACAGCATCGAGGCGTAAATGTGATGTCAGAATATGGGACCTCGGTCTATTCAGGCGCCAAGGGGACACCCAGTTCCCACCTGAGTGTCTGAATCATGATGAGGAGACGCGTACACGTGTCCAAGCCCCGTTTAACCCCAGACCCAAAGTCGTCGAGGTAATGGGCTGGAGACCGAGGCCCCAACCTGTGAGCGGATGCCCACTGAATGAAAGTCCCACATCGGTCGGGCGCTGAACCTGAACTAACGTGGTCAGAATGGGGGGGGGTTGGCCGTATCTAATTAAAATTCCCCTCAAAACCCAGAAACCCAATAGGTCTAAATCATGAGGTGCACTGGCAACAAGCTGGAAGCCGAGTGCATATCACACTGTGCCAAAACAGCACCAGAATTGCGTGAGCGCGCCACCCATAGTAGCCGAGGTAACTACAGGTACTTGACTGAACAAGGTCATCAGGAAGGGCATCCCTGAACTGAGCACCCACAAGGTGAGCCGAATGGAGTATTATAGTACATTCACCCTTCTTCTAGCTCGGTATGAGCGGCAAGGGGATACATTTGACTGAGGAAAGGCGGTTCCAATAAGGGCCCCCTGTTACTCTCATAGCCCCCAACTTCCTAACTGTGGATGGTGGAGCCCCCTCACCGTTACCCTGGAAGGGAACCAGATTAGTAGCATCCTGGGGCCCCCAACACCCCCGAATGGATACAAAGGCCCCATTGAAAACCCTCCAGCAGGTTTCCCGCCCCATCCCTTCTTGGATGAACTGAGTGACATCCCTCCAGGCTAACTAGAATTGGGGCGGGGGGGGGTTAAGGCAAGGTTAGTTGGTTCAGACGGAGCCCTGATCGCCCCTGTGCACCCCCACCCCTGCCCCGTAACCCACCAAACCACGGGCACGCGGAGGTGGCGTGAGGCCAGCGCAAAAAGGGGGCACTAAGTCGGTAACGACCGTGGTGCATAGTACGCACCTCGTCAGCTGAGCAGGCCGAATACAGTAGACGGGCCGGAACCCCCCGCCCACCCAGTTTGCGTGGAGCCAGTGTCTGAACCGCCCGCTGCTCAGCATGACCCCCATGGAACCCATCACCATGCACCAGTCCCGAGGGACTGATGTACACGAGCACCCTTGCTGACAGGACTCATCCCACCTCCCCTCGGGATATATATAGCCACCCTCGTCCACATTCCTCACCATGAGCCAACTGTCCTGGGCCCATCCGCTCGACATCAGGATGGCCCAAACAGGTCCAATCCTGCGGCATACCACAATACGTACAAGGTATGCCGACAACCAGTTGGCCCCAAGGTGCGCGGTGGCTAACGACTATGGGAGATCTATTTGTCTCAGTCGTCCTGTCCTTCTCTCTCCTCCCTGTGGGCTCGCAGTTCAATAGGGAGAATATCCACATGTCCCCCTCCAGCCCTTGCCCCTCATGGCCTGCGTCCCATAATCAACCGGGGCCAGTAATAGCCGTCCAGCGGCGAAGCCCGTGACGGGATGTTCTGTATGAAGGGGCCCACGCAGCAGCATCCAGACAGCCCCCGCGATGCTCAACCCTGTTCCGGGGGCGGACACCCCAGTGCGTGGTGGCTTACTACGGGGAACCACCCAATGTCACTGTCTTCCTGTCCATACCTCTTATCCCTATTTGGGTCTCAGTTCCTAGGGAGAATATATCCACGTACTCCCCCCCCACCGAATCTTTTCCTCCCTGATCTGGGGCAGATGATCACTGGGGGGGGGCATGAATAAACAGTCGTCGGCAATGCCATTGCCGGTACATGATGTACACCGGGCATACGCAGCGTGACCCGGACAGCCCCTGTGACGCCACGTACCGCCCCGGGAGCGTAAGCCCCTACCCTCAACGTCGTGCCAAAATGCAACCAAGGGGCACTGGGATAGGATGGCGAGTGATGCCCCCCAGCCTCAAATTGGTGAGGCAAAGAGCACTGACCCCCACTGCTGGAAATGGACTGTGATGTGTGTGCATTCAACTTGAACCTAATACTCACAAGTTGCACCCCCGTGAGCCGCCCCCACTGGGGGTTCCGGCCCGCGGTGGGCGTCGGAGCTCGCGACCGAAATCGAGCTCTGGGCCGACCTCCGACGCACTCCAGCCGCAGTTCCAGACAAACGGGGAGCTGCGAGACAGCGGCGGGCACAGGCCGGACTGTCGCAGACACAAAGGGGCTCCGTAGTTAGGGAAAGGGGCCCCCACCAACTGGTTAGCCAAGGATGCCCCCAGCACTGCCAAACGTGCTAACCAGGCATCCCCTGCCATGAAAAAAAACCCTAGTAGGTGGGCCAGGTGGGCCGGACGGCCCGCTAGGGATTGGGCCAGAGGCCCTAATTTGAGAGCCTGGGCCAGAATAGGGCCATGCCCAAAAATCCCGGCCCCTGATGTGTAAAACGGGCTGCGAGCCAGCACCAGGCCCTCCCCCCCAATCGTTCCGGCCCATGGCCGGCAGCCATGGGCCGAGGGCCGAATCCTCTGAAGGGCCGGCCCAGGGCTGAAAATGGGAGCTAATTCTGTCCTGCAGTACACAGGAATTGAAACACTGACCTTCCACTCCCCAGCCAGCGTCTGAGGCATTTTACACTCCGTGTCTTAGCCACTTGAGCCACCGCGGTCCCCCTACGAGCCAGATAGAAAGATCCCTGTATAGGGATCGCGCAGCCCAGTTACCGGGATGTAAGAAACTTAGGGGAAACCCCAATGAAGGAAAAAGGGAGGACCAATATATCCATTCCCACTCTCCTTCTAATTTCAACTCCCCTCAGGGGATTCGAACCAACAACCTCCTGCTTACAAGGCAAAACTGCAACCTCTAAGCCATGGCAGCTCTGCTGTCAGAGGAAGCCTCAAACAGAGGCTAACAGAGGAGGAAGCGACGGAGCAAATTCCTCCGCCCCGTCGCTTCTAAAAGGCAAAATCCAGCCTCTTGAAAGAGGCGAAAAGGAGAGGGGGCGACGGAGAAAAACTTCTCTCCGTCGCTTTCGGAAAATGGCAGCTCGGCTGCCTCGTGGCCACCCCTTTTAAAGAGGGATGGCCACATCCCCTAACTACCCGGATGTCTGAGTCCGGGTGGGGTGGGGGCCCGCAAAGAGTGCAGCGGCCATTTTGGCGCCGCGCTTTCATTATCCTAGGAGAGCTGCTTGCAAAAATGTGTACAGTAGGCAAAATTCATGCATACAAAAAACAAATTTTAGTACTGACTTTAGGGGGGAAACAGTTGCAAAGCAACGAAGAGAGTTAGATATTTTCATATCTTCTTTTGATATATTGACATGAAAGACCACATCTATACCTATAAAATGGTATGTTAACCATTGGAATGTGACAAAGGATGTTGCACCAGGCCCCACTAGCCCGTAATGGGCCTCCGTTCACTCGCCCAAACCCGGTTCGCAGGTAACTGTCGGGTTGAAATTTTCGACCCGGGGGCAGGAGCCCCCCAGTCGCAAACAAAAAAAGGGAACTTCAATTCCCAACGTTCCTTGCGCCATGCCGGAGCCAATCAGGCTGAGCGGTGCGGCAAAAGGAACGTTCAAAAATGTGCCATGGCCAATCAAAAAAAAAAACTGCAGGGGAAAAACCGCTGCAGTAAGCAAACACGCGCAGCCAAAACTACAAGCCCCAGCGTCCTACGTGCCATTAGCGCGCCGAACGCTGAGGCGGCCTGCACATGAAAGTTCCCCCCTTTAATCCTCCCTATGCTGTGAAGGTCTCTGGAGCTGATATGGTGAGGTAGCACTAAGTGTTGTGGGGGAAAGGGAGGAGAAGAAGTTATGTTATGCTTTGCCAGAGTGATGTTGAATCTTGGCCACTGTCCTATCTGCTTTAAGATATATATCTATATCTATATCTATATCTATATCTATATCTATATCTATATCTATCTATCTATCTATCTATCTATCTATCTATCTATATATATATATAATCTGTTTCATCAACAGCATTGAAAAAAAGTTAATGTACTGCTATGACTAATGAAGTAACTTTGCATGCATTCCACTCCAATGCAGGACGCTGGGGCTTGTAGTTTTGGCTGCGCGTGTTTGCTTACTGCAGCGGTTTTTCCCCTGCAGTATTTTATTCTCTTTTTCATGAGAAAACAGAACAAACTCAAGTCTTATTTGCTTTGACAGGTGCCTGATTATTTTTCTTTTCCTATGGGATCTTTCTTGGGTAAGCTTTCATATTGGGTGAGAAAAACTGTAAAACTAGTAGCTTTTAAAAAACATTGGTTTCAGCTACTTCTTTTATATTGCCCTTTTGAGACTGAATGTTATGAATTTAAAACAGGGGTGCCCAAACTTTTTGGGCCATGGGCTGGTCATGTGGTTCCTCCCACCAGAAGCAGAAGTAAAACGCGTCCGGGCATGCACAAAGCTCAGCTCCTCTCTCTGTCCCTCGTACTGTAAGAGCAGGGCAAATCTGAGACATAAACAAACTCTGTCAGCAGGCGGCTGTAGCGGGGCCACATCCATGCATGCTCCCTCAGATTTGGAGCCTTCCTTTACTTCCTCTGTCTCTTGCCTCTCCTTGGGCATCAGCTTGGCCACCTCTTCCCACCTTTTGGTGGCTGATTGGCTCCAGTCACTGAGCGGAAGCCCCATGACTTTGAAATGGGGGGACCAGAGAGGCCTGTGGGCAACTGGACGTGCAGCCCAATTCAGGCACTGGGGGTGAAGGAAACTTATTATTTAAACCTCTTTCCCCCATCCCTCCAACAAGGCTCCAGTCCAGGCATCAGAACAGGCAGATATTCAGCAGGTGTGGGTTTCTTTTTTTGTTTAGATCAGTGGTTCCCAACCTTTTTTTTTGGCCATACCCCAACTAAGCATCTCTGAAATCCTGATGCTCCATTCTTCCACCCTGTGACATATAATTCTTATTATTCAAAAAGTGAACTCCTGTTCAGGTGGCTGAAGTGTAAAAGCCATTAACTTGGTTTAAACAAGAAATGCAAAAAATAATAATAATCACTTTACTAACTCAATCTCGAATTGCCCCTCTTAAAAATCAAATTGGCCCCCACATTGAGAACCACCGGTTTAGATCCTGTGGCCAGAAAAAAGCAGCTGTTGCAAACCATATGTTTGCTCTTCTGCGGAACACCAGAAATTGTAGATAATGCACATGTTCTGTTTAGTTGTCAATTATATGCCACTATACTTGTCTGGCCGGACATCCCGCTATGGTAATGGAGTAGACCGTACAGCCAGTGACTCAACGCTGAGTATCAGGTGGCGGTTAACTAACCTGACTCCCTAAATGGGCCAACAGCTATGGGCAGATGAACCCCTTTAGGTGGGGCGACGGTCACTCTCAGTGGAGGAAATGCCACTGGAAACCATCATATTGAGCTCAATGGCAAAATGAGTGGAGAAGGAACTCTGATTCCCAACAGTCATTGAGGCAGAAGAGGCCATGCCAGACGGACTGGCTGTGAAGGCGCACCTTGCCCAAATCCTCAAGGCTGTGGCGGTCCATTGCAGTCCCAGTGTTAAATCTTGCATGTCATGCTTAATGTGTGTCATGGGTGATGGCTCTGAGATCATAGTATGTGGGTCACTTCATGGCAAGATGGGATCCACCTTAAAAAATTTCATGCCAGTGACATTTTTCCTGCTTCAGGAAAAAATGCATTCTCGGATACGAGTTGCAGTCGACGACGAATATGCCACTATAAGAGCCCAGCATTTATAGACATTACTAGACAGAGTTAAATACTAATAAAAGATGAACTTCCTTCCTTCAGGGTACAAATAAGTATGTAAATATCAGAACTGTCAAGTTTATAGTTGGGGGCCATTCAAAAGAGAAGATGCTTTATTAATTAGATGGCATTGCATGCAAAGGTGATTAATTTCATTGAGTAAATTTTATATCTTGTTTTATTGTGATTATATCATTCTACTTTTAATCTGCTTTTATTCTGTTTTTGTAATCATATTTTATCTAATGTATTTTATCACATTTTAACCTGATATGGTCAGATGACCAATCAGTTAATAAAGGATACTGGGCTCTTCTTTTAGCCTTAAGGTTGACACCTTCTCCCCACCCAAGAATTATTGCACTTTGAACAGCTGCATCAGGTGGAAACCCAGCAGGTGCTGCACCTTGAACAGCTTAACCTGTTATAGAGGACTATAGCAGGTTAAGCTATTCAAGGCACTGCACCTGCTGGGTTTCTACCTAATGCATTTCACATGGATAGGAGCTCTGTTGGGAAAGGATGTTGACCACTCTATCACCATTTTTTGAGGACCATAAAACTGTATGATGGTGGTTTTTTTTTTGGTAGAACAGAATAACATGCTGCCCCAATGGACAAAGTTATTTATTTACAGGTATTTTGTTAAAATTATAACAGAAGGCCACACAGGGGAGTGAACAACCATATAAAACCATATAAATAAGTACAACCCATTAAAATACAATAGAGCAACCATAATAAAGCATATACATAGGCAACAATTAGTACAATATCACTAGAAAATAACATTAACTTCAGTGCACTTGATCCACGAAAGCTCACAATAAAAATATAGCAGTTAGTCTTTAAAGTGCTACAGTGTTTTTATTTTTGCTTCCTGATATGCATAGAAGATATGATGAGCTAATAAAAATCATGGGCATCAGATAGGGAGAAAATGTCCCTGAAAGTTCATCTTTGATAGTTCTCTTTCAATAAGAAGAAAAGGGTGAGTGATATCCTAAGCAGACCATCACAAATACAAGCTAGCTTTTGAGCCTCAAAGGGTCTTCATTAAGCTGAGCAGGAGGCCTGTGGAGGTGGTGCATTAGAAATATAAACATTCCATAATTCATAGTTAGGTATGCAAGCCAGGCTTCTTTCTTTTAAAATGTTTCAAAATGGGGGCTGCAGACTTATGTCAGAGGTGGAGGTTTCAGATGTGACCTATGACCATGCAAATTAGAATACTCTTCCCAATCTGCTACAGGATTTGCAACATCCTTCTGCGCCTTTATTTCCAAAAGAGAGAGAGAGAGAGGGAGGGAGGGAGGGAGAGAGAGAGAACCATGTGTTTTAATACAGGTTTATGGGAAAGGTGTGCTTAGGGTTGCCATATGTCCTGGTTTTCCAGGATTTTCCCGGATTCAAGCTGTCCCGGCCGGTTCAAGAAAAAACATGTAAAAGTCCCGGATTTTTAAATTTGAACAAAGGAAGCAAGATCCCCCCGCCACACACACACACACCCCAAGGGATTTTTGCAAAGAGTTAATTCACTGCCTCCCTGCCTATCTTTCAATTATCCTGCTTGAAAGTGGTGAAGGCAAAACAGCACCATGAGAAGACCGCCGGGGAGGGGAGACACTTGCATAGGGTCAGTATTCCTAGAGAGGAAGAGAACAGGGTAGACAGAAAGCGAAGAGTCGTCCATCACAAAAGTCCTCCTCCAAAATAAGTCCCTTCCTGTCTCCTGCTTTTCTCCTTCTGGAGGGAAACGGAGGTTCCATGGACTGCATTGCCGTTCCAGGCCACTCTTTAGAACTTTCTTCCAAGGGATCCTCGTGTGGGGTTTGAGGGTGAGTCTACTTCAATGGGGAGTGTATGAAGGGGAGGAGAGGTGACCTCAGGGGAAGGAAGGGTGGTTTCAAGAGTGGCCCAAGACATTTTATCCAAAAAATAAAAAATAGAACCATCAAGGATAGTCTTTTGCAAGAAGAATCACACGAGAAAAAACCTCTTGACTACAGTTTATTTTAAACTGATGGAGGCTGTCTGCCCCTATGGGGATTATGTGGGGTCTTAGAGCCACGGTCTCCTTGGTAGCCCCGTCCAATGCATGCACACTTTGAAGAATGCAGTGACGTCACGTGGCTGTCCCGGTTTGGCGGGATAGAATTATGGCAACTTGCAATCTGTCATTTAAGATTGGGAAAGCCAATCTAAACCACATCTCCAGAAGTGAAACCTAAAAAAGAACACCCATGACATGAGTCCATAGCCTTCATCATGAAACTCGCTTTAAACAAATGAGCCAGACTCTGCATCTCTCCATGTCCAAACAGCGTGTTGTTATCCACCAGCAGCCCCCTCATAAGCATGTTGGTCCTGTATTTAGGCACTCCAAACCTCAGCCTATTCAGGGGCCTCCAAATGCTGTAGGGGAGGTTGAGTTCCTCAGCCATATCCTCCTTTAAGGTTGTTCCTTGTCCAGTGAGCTCCTTCCTCCATCTTCTAATTTGGTTTTATTCTTGCATACCCTCAAGAATGTTTGTTCTTGCCATAAAGCTCTTCCTGGATCTGAGTCTGCAGACTTGAGGCTCATATGTGTGTATGTGTATGTGTGTAGAGTAAAGGTCTCTCTTGCTGGACAGCCAGTCTTGTCCAACTCTAGGGGGCAGTACTCAAGTCCGTTTACAACCAAAGAGGCAGTGCTCTCTCCGTCTGCACACATTTCTGTGGTCATGTAGCAGGCAGGCATGACTACTGCAGATGCACAGAATGCTGCTACATTTCTGGCTGCAGTGGTACCTATTTAACTACTTGCAATTTCTTGTTTTCAACCTGCTAGGTTGGCAGGAGCTGGGATAGAGATGGGTGCTCACTCTGTCATGCAGTACTCAGGTCATGAACTGTTGACCTGCCAACCTTCCAGTTGTCAAGTGCAGTGTCTTAACCACTAAGTCACAGCAGTTCTTTACTTGGTGAATAGGTACAGACAAATTGGTAATAAATCAATTTGATATGTGTTATGTGATTGACATAGAAGCTTTGCCTTTTCATCATCCCAGGGACACCTGATCTATTTCTGCTTGTTTGATGTGGATCTGTGGATCTTAATTTGAAAAAATTACAACCGCCTCTTTTCTTCCTGGGCAATGAGATTTTTTGTTTAATTAAGGAAGAATTGTTCCTAATTAAAGGTGAGATATAATGCTTGCCTACCTTGTACTTAAATTCTTGCCTACTGCCTCTATTTGGTGAGTCCCCGTGTTAGTCTGGGAGGATTTTTTTTTGGGGGGAGGGGTGCTGGAGGTAATGGGAATGTATGGGATTTCCCCCCCAACTCCCCAAATAGGCGCTCTCTTCTCTCCCTGTCCAGCACCCTCTCAAGGTGCCCAGCACAGGCTTGGTGCTGGGCAAGAAAAAAATGGCTGGTGCTCCTCCCAGGGCTGGCAGGGTGATGGAGCAGTGGCGCTGCTGGAGCCTTGTGGAGCATGGCTCAGTGGCTGCTGCTGCTACTGGTGGAAGTGTTTGTGGTCCGAGGAAGCCAGTCCCTCTTCCTCCTCTCTTTCTACTGGAGCTGCCACCCACCTGGCTTTGGGGAGTGATGGGCTGCAGGCAAGTTGGTGGGATGGACCGCGAGCCTTAAGGAAGGGCTCTGCTTCCCTTTTGGCCACCTCTTCCTCTACCGAGACCATAGTAGCCCCAGCTGGACCAAGGGGATCCAAATTGGCGGGTCATTGGACTGGCCCACTTCCTTCCTTTCTCCTTCTCCTCTGAAGGACACAAAGCACTTCCCGAAGCAGCACCTCTTAAAGTTTGCCTGCTCCAACGCTGACCCCTGCCTGGCACCTGAACTCGCCAGGCTTGCAGAAGGGGTGGTGGTGGTTTGAGTGGCATGGTGCCCATCTTGTCTTGCCCGGGATGCATTTATGACAGCAAAGGGTCATTTACGGTAGCATTATGAGCATGTGCGGGTGCGTTATGTGCACGTACATGCATGTTTTACTTTCGCTTCTGGGTGTGGCGAGGGCGACGTGGGCTGGATGATTTGGAACCACGGGCCAGATCCAGCCCATGGGCCATAGTTTGGGCACCCCTGCAGTAGAGCAATAGAAACCTGGCCGCTGGATGTGTTTATTAGAATGAAAAAAGTGAGAAAGTATCTTAAGGCTTAATAGCCAAGTTTATGTCTGACTCAAAAGCAGCCTTGCAGTTATTCCTAATTGCTTCTTCCTACCACAATTGTAACCCCACATCTTAGGCCTTTCCCACTCTCCGGGAGAGGCTTTTTGGTGGTCAGAATGCTGCCCTGAGGAGCAGCAGGTGAGGACTTCCTCCTAGTTTAGCATTTTGTCCGAACACAGATGCCGAATATAATCCAATATCCTTTTGCCTCAGATTGAATATATTGTGACTTTTTTTTTTTTACTCAGGAGACATTGACACTAATGGGGAATGTGTAGTTGTACAGATGTTGGTTGGCTGCAAGTCCCTTCCACTCTAATTTAGCATCACCAATAACATTAGTGTTCAATAAAATTACGGGACTCACTTTGTCTTCTCCAACGTATACAATTACTCTGAAAGCTTCTGCGGTCAGTGATCTGCCCTTCCTCTCTGTCCATTTCATTGATTATGCATGGAGTAACAAATATACACTCTAAGGGAATGCAGCAGCATTAATGTCTGTATAGTATTCCTTAATACAGTTAATTATTAAATATTTCATAATATGGTTAAATAAAATGAAGTTATTAATCAAAGAGAAAGAATGAGTTTTTCCTTCTTAGCTTCCTTCTGGTAATACAGGGTGTCCCGAAAGGTTGCCGTACACAGGAAAAATTGCATAACAATAGATATCTTGGAACATGTTCACCATGAGTGGGTGAGAAGGCTTATTGTGTGTAAAAACAGGTGGCGAATATGTAGATAATGTTTTGTAAATACTTTGTAAACTTGTGCGATGAATATTTTGTATATAAAGGTACAGTTAGCTACAATTTCTCATTTTTCCTATGAACATTTGGGACACCGATGGAAATTATTATTGAACTACTTAGATTTTAGATTGTAGAGGCTTTTCCTTAGCCCACTATTTGCAAGTGGATGGAGGACTTAGTCATGTACTCAGCAGTAAGACTGCCACCAAACTCTTCTCTTTCTCTGTACAACAGGTAGAAAGAAAACTTTTCTTTAGAGACTCTCTCCCTATGAATAGAAGATTTAATAAATAAAGATACACATCTTAGTGGCTTGTCTCCTTCTTTCTTAAATGGGGAGGTTTCTGTATACAAAGTAGTAGAAGAATGAATGGGGCTGGATTTTCACCCAAAGAGTTTTATTACATATTAAGGAAAACTGGGTATAAAAAAGATGATATAAAGCAGGCATACTCAAACTATGGCCCGTGGGCCAGCCCCGGCAGCCATTTCATCTGGCTCCCAATGCTCTTACCAAACCAGGAAATAAATATGGACTCTTCCATGCATGCGTGAAAAGTTTGGCGCAGGACACAAAATGGCCACATTTGCGCATGCGCAGAAGCGTCCGTGCCAACCCAGGAAAGAAAATGGCCACTTTTGCACTAGGTAGTATCCACTCAGAGCACTGCATTCAACTTTCCACAAACTCTCTCTCTCTCTCTCTCTCTCACACACACACACACACACACACACACACACACACACACACACACACACACACACACACACACACACACACACACACACCAGGAGACAGAAAGGCTATCCAAATAGTGATGTAAATCTTTTTCTTTTCCCTATAGCTCTACAAAGTAGCTGTTGAGGTCTCTGTAACAGAATATGTATATATACTGTACAGCGACTTTAGGAGACTGCTATGACTTAGTGGTTAAGATGCTTAAGTTGATGACTCGAGAATCAGCAGGTCAGCAGTTTGAGACTGAGTACTGTAAGATGGAGTGAGCTCCCATCTCTGTCCCAACTCCTGCCAACCTAACAGTCTGAAAGAAAAAAAAGGTACCATTTCAGTGTAGTCCTCTCCTTCCTCTGTTCTGGTAGATCCAACTCAGACAATCGCTACCAATGTGCTTTCTCAGGTTTGCACCAATTTGCCATTGATTGATATTATATCCTTTTCTTCTTCTTCCCTTTGCAGCCAGATGGCACCAGCAAAGAGTGTGTCTTCATTGAGAAAGTCCTAGAGAACAACTACACTGCACTCATGTCTGCAAAGTACTCAGGCTGGTATGTTGGCTTCACAAAAAAAGGGAGGCCTCGGAAAGGGCCCAAGACTCGGGAGAACCAGCAAGATGTTCATTTTATGAAAAGGAACCCAAAGGGTCAAATGGACTTACAGAGACCTTTCAAATATACCACAGTGACCAAGAGGACTAGGAGGATACGACCCACCAACCCCAGTTAAAACACAGGAGAATAAACTACAATTGATAGACTGTGCCAGAGAAATATTTTTACATTGAAAAAAAGGGAGAAGCTCTATTTTTGTACATTGTTTTTAATTTTTTTTAAAAAAAAGACTGGATTAAAAAAACCCACTGGGGAAGTTGTAAAAGATTTATTATAACTTGAAGAAGAAGAAAAAAAGATGGCTTTATTTAAGTTGACTTGGTTTTTTTTTTGTGTGTGTGTGTGTGCTGTGGACTGACGTACAGGTACTTATTTCTCTTTTGGAATGGACAACTTTTTTCAAGCCAGTCCCTAGAAGGGAAGAGTTCATCTGAAAATGGTAATAATAATATGATTTTTTTTAAAAAACCAAACCCACCACAAACCAAAGAAAACCAAAGTTCTATTCGCAAAGTCCCTGACAAAACTTGGATAATTCTCTGGTGTTGCAGTGATCTGTTGTATTGTGTGCTGCAAGCTCGACCAAAACATGAGACAATCTGCAAAACCCATCATTGAGCTTCCGTGGAGGGCTCAATACCTCAGTCCTTTGTAACCTTTCCGATGACATAAGGTGTCACGCCTCTGTGACCCTGCATTATGACGCTCACTTCTGGAGAATGCTGCTAATGACCTTCAAGTGACTAAGTAAAATAATGTAATAACACCAATGATAAGGGAATATTTTAAAACCAGCTCTATTATATATATAAAATATATATTATATATATATAAGCTATTTATTTCACCTCTCTGTATATTGCAGTTCCATGAAACAAGTATTACTGCCTCAACAATTAAAAAGAAAATTATTTAAAAACACAAATATGTATTGCTGCTGTTCACACGTTCATCTCACCCACCCCATCCAACTTTTCAGTGAAATACTGAGACCCTACAAGCTTGCTAACTGGGGATGAGCTCAAAGGAAATTTAGATACTTATATGATAGTTCAGAATGTTGCATCAGATACACCAGAACTTAATAAATAATTATTATCCCCACCCCCAACCCCTATCCTGGAATCCAGCAGAGTTGGGTGATTCCATGGACTGGTTGCCACATGTTCTGCTTTCTTTAAGTCCAGGTGGAGTTTTAAGATATGCCATGATTTTTTTTTTTAGTTTGAGTTTGTTCTCTCATACACTTCTTATTCTGCTGTTCTAAATACGGGATGACACCGGGAAAGGGGAGGAATGCGCGCCAAAATATGGGATTTCCCGGCCAATCTGGGATACTTGACAGATATGGGGGAAAGCCCTGCATTGCACCCGAATTAGGACTACTTTATTTCAATCTTGGATGGGTGGGACCAGCCAGAATTTCTGCTACCGGTTCTGGCGAACTGGTGCGAACATGCTGATGCCCACCACTGCATGTAGTCCATGTGTAAATGATAAAGGGGAAGGTGCTAGCACTGGAAAAGCCAAGCTAAGGGATGAGGCAGCCTGGGCTCTTGTGTTGATCTGCAGAAGTTCATGTACTTTGTTAAAATGCACTCTTAGTCAAAAGCCTTCAAAAATAAACTTTTATTTTCCTTATATAAGAAAAAATGTGATTGTCAAAACTGGCAAATATGCAAGGCTTTAGTTAACATTCCTAATAAAGGAAGATAAATGGTTGTATATGAAAAGTTGATTCAGAACTGTCTGGATTTGTTTGCTTCAGTTCTTTTTATCCCTCTTCGAATGTCAAGATGATATGCAGCCATCCATAAATTTGTTCAGATTATGATTTAGCTTTCTTTGTTCTGATAATCTTTACATATAAGAAGGGGATTGCGTGGTATGTGTCTGGCATGCGTGGCCACACCTGGCCCAACCATCCTGTACCGAGCCGGCCACACTTGCCTTAAGACCCTGCGAGCATCGCCACAAGGGTCCGGATGCCAAGATTGGGGCACCCGCCCCACAAACATGAACAAAAAAACCCTTACATTTTCCAGCGTTGTCCATGCCGCACAACCCCCCAGCCAATCAGGCTGAAGGGTGCGAGCATGGAGGAGATGGGGTAGCCAGCGCGTGAGTTAAAAAAACCTGCTAATGCACGCAAACCACTTCCCTCAGAAAGACACTTCGTCTCCCAGAGGGAAGCCATCCCCATGGTACTGGTGAGCGAGGCTGGTGCCGGCCTCGTTGCGGCTTTGGTGGGGTTGCGGGAAGGAGGGGGAGACCCTCATCTCCCTGCGGCCCCGGCGATGAAGGTGTGTGGTTGTGGTGTGTGTGTGTGTGTGTGTGTGTGTGTGTGTGTGGGTGTGGTTGTGTTGTGTGTGGTTGTGTTGTGTGTGTGGTTGTGTTGTGTGTGTGTATTGTGTTTTGAGCGTGGTTGTGTATGTATTGTGTGTGTATGTGTGTGTGTGGTTGTGTTGTGTGTGTATTGTGTGTGCATGTGCATATTGTGTGTGTGTGTGTGTGTGTGTGTGTGTGTGGTTGTGTTATGTGTGTATGTACCCCCCAAAACCACCCCAACCACCAACACACACAAAAACCCTGCCCACCTCCACCATCACATTTTTAGGACTTGACTCCTAGTTTATAAACCTGACTTTTTGGTCTGCCCTGATGCATCAGCAGTGCAATATAATACTAATACTAATACTAATACTAATACTAATACTAATACTAATACTAATACTAATACTAATACTAATACTACTACTACTACTACTACTACTACTACTACTAATAATAATAATAATGATAATGATAATGATAATAATAATAATAATAATAATAATAATAATAATAATAATAATAATAATAATAATAATAATAATAATAATAATAATAATAATAATAATAATAATAATAATAATAATAATAATCTGAATATATATTTAAAACCCAGACAAAATATAGTCCAGGTTTTGGTACACCAAAGATGAGGGAATCTCTTTCAGTTCCAAATTTAGTTCCAGAAATGTTCTGGGGGGCAGGGCCAAAGACAAAGCAGTAGGACCAAAAATATCAGCATGCTTTAGCTTAAAACTCCTAAAACTAGTAACTCAGTCTTAAGGGAAACATTTCAACCTTTCAGAATGAGAGAGAGAAAAAAACTGTGCAACCACTTGGGAATCACCAGTTGGTGGTTTCATAGGGAAGATGGGATGGTCACTAGAAAGCCAGACTGGGAATTCAAGGAGAACAGCAGATTCAGGATTGGGGACCAGTTTTCCCACTGCTACGTTCAGAAAAGTATCAACTGCAGTACATGAGCAAAACTCAGCTATGGAGAATGAGCACACAGGGGCATGTCTGCATCCAGAAAATGTTTTGTGCATGGTGTTTTGGCAGTCTTGTGGAATTTCACTTAAAACCTAGAGCAGGCTCCCCATCTTTTGGAATTACCAATCTCCACTGGATGGTATCCCTGGCTGGAGACTAAATTTGCAACTGAATAATGCTGGCATGGTACTTCAAGCCGATTCTGCTGTCAGGACCCATTTCTAGTAGGAGGAGAGTGGGAAAAGAAAGAAAGGTATTTTGGACCTTTCCAGATGTTGTTGGCCTGCTGATTTCAAGAGCCCTCACTATTGGTTAGGCTACCCAGGGTTGCGGGGGTTGCAGTTGACCAATTGGTGCAGGGAAGACTGTAGTGGAAAGAAAGAGGGTGGGTGGGAAATCTATGGCATGAGTAAACTTCTGTTCACACGAAACAGGATGCAACATGCTGCAAAAGAACAACATAGCAGCAACATAGATCTAAAACAAGGATCCTCAACCTATGGCCCATGGGCCTGATCTGTCCCACAGCACCAAATCATCCAGCCCATGCTCTTGCTCCAGCCACCACTTCCACCACCACCACCGCTGCTGCAGCCTCTATCTTTGTCTCCTCCACTTGGCTTGGTGTGTTCCTAACAGTACTCCATAGCAGGGCAGATGTAAGGCTTACAACATCCACCCTGCTATGGAGCACCATTAGGGACACACCAAGCCACGCCAAGCCAAGAGGAGGAGACAAGGACTGAGTTGGTGGTGGCAACAGCAGCGGCAAGGGCATTTCTGGTGGCCGTGGGCACAGGTTTTTTCCACCCACATGACACAGCTCCTCTAAGCCAGTAAGCAGAGGAGCCATTGGGGGGGGGGGCTTTTGGGGACGGGGTGGGCTCAAGGTCATCATCCAGGCCCTCAACAGTCTGGCTGGCCCCTGGCTTTAAAAGGTTGAGGATCCCTGATCTAAAAGGTCATTTGCATTTTACTCTACAGCTGTGAATAAAGATGATGTGATAGAAACCACCAAGATTAGGCTAAAGCTACGATTCAAAACAACCACTACATGGCTGTCTGAGTACACCCTTGACTTTTCCACAATTTGTTTCACATGTTGTTTTATCTTCCTCAGAGTTTAAAAATTTTAATTTTTCAGATTTCAACTTCCAGAATTCCCTAGTCTATAAAGCCTCAGTCTGGAAGTTATAGAATTTAAAAAGTTACATGTCCAAGATGTGATGGTTTCTACTATCAAAGGATCAGGATTGGAAAAGTAATTGCCACTCACATTTTTGAATTGAGTCTGATATGCAGCCTGCCAGAGTATTAACAGAAACTAAAATATAACTCTTAATTTCTTGTCTTAATTGGAAACTGGGATCATTAGATCTCTCTCCCTTTTTTTGTTTGTTTTCAAATTGCACATTAATAAATGTGCCTAATCTGCATTATGCAGAGACACAGAATGGGTAAATTTGGTAAGGATACATTAGGAAATATGTGTGCCAAAAATGAGTACAAATTTCTATGTGAGAAGGGGAAAAATCTCAGTACGTTTCAGCTGACCCAGAAACATGGACGGGAAGAAAATGCAGATGGGGCCTGCAGATATGGAGACTGAGAGACTACAAGGGATTTATCTGAGGGTGAAGTGTGTTAAAAGCAAGAGCAGTTGCTTCAGGCTAATCAGAAGTGTTTCAATAGTAATTGCATCACTTTATGTCAAGTGACAGCTTAAACAACAATATGTTTGTTATCCCATGTATACATCTCCATATAAAGTTCAGACTCCGCTATAGGAACAATGCAGCCCTACGTAACCTGAGACAGTAAAGCAAGAATATGCTTCTACAAAAGGGTTTAGCTCAGGAGTTCTCAACCTTTTTAAGGGTCACACTCCCTCAGACAGCTTTGGGGGCTGGACTGACATTTTGCCCTTCCTCCATTACATGGCACTTCCTGGTGTGGTGGAGGTGGTGGAGGGCCACATGAAATGGTGCTACAGGCCGCAGGTTGAGAATCCCTGTTTTAGCTATTGGTGTACACATTCCATTGGTTCGACTGGATCCAAATTATTTATCTTACAAGTCAAAACTGGCTTGCTTTGAGATGAGTTGTATCTGCCTGATTTTCTTTTGTGCCTAAATATTTTAGAATATTTGCCTGTACAGTAATACCTCGGATAACGTTTGCACCACATAACGCTAAAACCACATAACGTTAAGGAATCTGGAAAAAATTGCATCGCACAATGTTAAAATCCTATGGGATGTATTGCATAACGTTCGCTGAAGTCTGTGCAGGTTACAATGTATCTCTATGGAGTTTAACATTATGCAATTCATCCCATAGGATTTTAATATTATGCAATACATGTATCGTTGCTATGTTGTTCTTTTGCAGCATGTTACATGTATCGCATAACGTCAAAAATTGGATAACGCTAAAATTCATGGAACCAAGTTTTAGCATTATCCGGAGTATTACTGTATTTGGATTTATCCAAGTAGTGGGGGAGGGGAAAATGAAAATGAAGGAAGATATAGAGCTCTGGCATGGTATGGGTGAGGGTGGACTTTGTAGAGTGATTTAGAATATCCAAAGTACTGTACTGTGGAACTGTAACTTATCTCTACAACATGGACTGGCATTTTACTAGGTCCAATTAAAGTCAGATATTTAGGTGTCTTTTTTTATTTTAAAGATCTTCATATGAACCAAACCAAAGTAGAACAAATTGAAAAGGAACTGTGGTGGCCCATGAATCATGGATGAGTAATTCAGGCTTTCAAATTACACAGACCTTGTCGGCTAGGAGATTCGGGGATTTTTTTAGTTCAAGAAAGTAACTTCTCAAATCTCTGTTTCCTTGTGAGTATAAATATATCAATCCTATCAGTCTGAAGAAGCAAATAAGTCTGACACTTTCTGAGTCAGAAAGGATAAGAGACAGAGAGAGATCTGAACTGGCTTCTAGTTAGACATTTTGCACAAACCAGCAACATTCTCACTGGTGCTTCAGTGCCTCCACCTTGTCTTTAGAAACCATGCTCCCATTAGGTTTGTGTCACAGGTGTTGATCCCTTTCAGTCTGGTCATCTCTTTAAAAGAGCCACAAGACCAGCAAAACCTATCCTGTCTTGCATTTCTCTCTCCTGGTGGAAGGCAGCCCTACTGAGCTTAAATGTACTCTTGCAGGCATGGCAAGGCTTTAGGCCCCAAGTATTAAGTTTAAAGGCTTATGAGTATAAACCTGGGATCCCATTATAAGGGTGGGAAATAATAAAATCAACTACACATTTGAAAACTTTTTTGGACACATGCAAATATCTGAGCTGCTGCTATGTTTGGCATACACAAAAACAGTCCTTGATGCTATATTTTTCCATTAATCATGTGTGTTATGATAGTAGATTAGCTTCCAAAACTAGCTCATGGCTCTGTCCCAGATTATGCTTCAGTTTATGATTACATGCTCTTATGCTACATAAGAAGGTGTAATGCATAACTGTGACCTCCATGTTTTATGAGGCTGAATTACATGGAGTAGGTTCTGACCACCTCTCTTGACATAACTAATCCAGGAACTAAAAATCATGGAGCAGTAATTTTTAAAGTGAGATAATTTAAAGGATGTAATAAATCTTAACACCCTCCCTCTCAGTGCCACTCCTATTACAAGGAAGCATGAGGCCAATGACACAAGAGGGCCATGAGTTGAGATGTCATGAGATAACAGCAAAATGGAAGTCATTTCATGCATTATTTGTTTATGTTGATATGGATTCAACCAGAACCCGTATGCAACATTATTGCAGTTTAATTTTATTGTGAAGGTTGGGATTTCTGTCTCAGGCAGTGAAATAACTTGAGCTATGGTGGGTACTATGGTCCATATTGTGCAGGTTGGGATGGCTCTGTCCACTGCTGACTCAGGCAGCAGAATCTGATAGTCCCATACTACAACAGTGTGGTGTAAGGGTGGTAAAAGCTTGCTAATGTCCTTCAAATGATCCTGATTGTCTATATACAATTTGAAACCGCCCCTCCCCCCCTTTGGTTAGCAAGAATATAAGCCAAAGGACACACAAATACACAAAGGCAGTAAGAACATCTTAAAGATTCCTTGGATATACAGTTGCTGCCTTTATTTCAAAGCTAATGTGTGAATTTAAACTGAGCGGTAGTCTTAAAAGGGAGATGGTTGTTGAGATAGGAGGTTCTCACAGCTCAGATTACCCACAACAATGGCAGCTAGAAGAAACCTCTGCTGATTGATTTATCTTCACTTCCTCGGGTTCACAAGAGGCCCCTTAGCTTCCTCTCTTTTTTTCAGCAGAAGAATAATGTAGGGATATATCCTGGTCTCTTTCACAGAGAATGAAAGGTGAGTACTCCATCAAGGGAGAGATTTGCAAAGCATTCCTACACTTCAAATTGCATTCCTTCTAACTTCATAGTCATACTACTGTTACCTCACAAGGAAACTGGGCTTGAACTCTGAGCAGGAGATGAATTTTATAAAAATTATGAATAACATGGGAGAAAATGCATTTCACCATGGCTTCAGACGTTCAGCCCCAAGCCATAGACAATGTGGGGCCAGTTGGAGCCATGGCACCCAAGGTGGGACCAGTGAGACCAAGTCCCATTCTCCACAATTGTGTGTGGATAGAATGGCTGATGGGGCATCTGTGATTCATAATGGCTCTGATCCTTTTCCCAGCTGCTCAGGCTTTCAGACCAGTCTGTTTTGTGTTGGCCAGGAAAGACTGGTGCTCCTGGGCAAGTCATTTTCTTCTAAAGGTGAGGTAAAAGTCCCTGGTAAGTATGGTTCTTAACCAGAGTAGAAAAGGGTGACAAAAGAAACCAAGGCATATTTCTTTCATCCATCTCGCAAAAGGAGAGGTGGGATTTTGTTTACATTTATTCTTCTTTTGTCTGGCTGCTGTTTCCAAGACCGGCTTGTTTCAGATCCCCTCCATGGAGCTTTTGCATAGTGTTGGCCTCATTTGTGAGCATGGGGGTGGGGTGGTAGGGAGAAAAATCTGAGCCACATTTACCCTGTGTGGCTGCTGAAACAGTGTGCCTGGCCTCTGCCACCCAGTGCGTAGCCTCTAAACCAGCTTCAAATTAGCCTTCTCCACTCGTAACATTTTTCATCCCTGGGAGACAACATTGGGAGAGCTGTTTTGACGCAGTGATTTTGCACATACCTTTATGCACTTTCCCCTTCCTAATCCCCCTTTGCTCACAGAAGCCAAAAGGTCTTCCAGCCAAAAAGGAAATCAAAACCTTTTGTTGGCTGCTTCTTATAAGAATTATGGGTAGAGTGAGGAGTTGTAACTGGGGTCTTAATTAGCCATTGTAAATAACAGAGAAATGGTAAAGCCTACAACCATACCACCTTGGGGTGTGATGGTGCCGGACCACACAAACGCTAAAGCAACTGGGCTGGCTACTCACCATGGGGGTGAAATCCACTGCTCACAAAAGCAAGGCACATTGGAAAAAGTCATTTGAAGTATCCCATGCACAATGCACAGGCTCCATATGAACTGTAACTACTTAAAGATCAAGGCAAGGAGGGGCTCTTGGGGAGGGGAGGCAGAGAAGGGGTGAGAAAGCTCCACTCAAAAGTACCCAACATGTTAAATCCTCAAAGAACAGGACATGCTAACAGCTGTACAAATGCTAAAAGGCTGGTCACACTGGCAGATCATGGTTTTCACACCTGATTTTTAGATCTGGAAGCAAAGGGCGGTTGTGGAAATGGTGTAAGATATCATTTAAGAGGAAGATAGGACATTTGTACAGCACCAAGAAAGAAGACAACCTGTGTCATCAAGAAAAGAAGGAGGAAGGAGGTCTCGGACTTGTATGAAATTATATTTATTATTCTACACCTACATATTTACAATCAGACTTAAAAGAATATTTAAGCAGAATTATAGCATTTTTCACTGGAGTGTGTAAGAGAGTGATTAGGGGACTTCTGTTCCTGCTCACTCTGCTCTCTAAGTGCGAAGAGCAGTTAGAGAGTCCCTTCCTTAGGCTTCTTTACTTTTAGATAAAGCTTGGCCTGGGGAGCCCTTGAGATATAGGCTTTTTAGAAGTCAGTTTAAATTAATACAACACTCAAAATGTTATGTGTACAGGAACAAATGTCAGTTAGACTCATGAGGAGGGCTCATGAAAATAAGTCAGGCAAAGTTTGAAAAGAAAAATGCATGTCTAATTTTTCTCACTGGTGGCAGTGGCAGTGGTCAAATTTGTACCGCCCAAGCCGCCCAGGTGGCAACAGTTCTCGCCTCCTCTCCGCCTCGATGGTCTTGCCTCTGGCAGCTGTGGCGGTAGCAGAGGCGGTGGTGTTGGAGCCACCTGGGTCCCCTGGTGAGTCCTCTTCCCTCCCAGCCATAGAGACAGTGAGGGAGCCAGGGAGGGGGCCAGAATGATGGTGGCAGAGGAAGCAGCGGTGGCAGCAGTGACGGCGGTCAAATTTGTACTGCCCAAGTCACCCAGGTGGCAACAGTTCTCGCCTCCTCTCCGCCTTGATGGTCTCACCTCCGGCAGCTGTGGCAGTGGTGGAGGTGGCAGTGTTGGGGCCACCTGGGTCCCCCAGCGAGTCCTCCTCCCTCCCAGCCATAGAGCCAGCGAGGGAGCCGGAGAGGGGGCCGGAATGGCGGTGACAGAGGAGGCAGCCTCCTCTGCCACCTGTATCTTGTGCTTCTTCTTCAGTGTCCCCCAACCATAATTCCATCAACGGAGTGATATATTTATCATAGAGAAACAGAAAGATGAACATCTGCAAACATCTGAATGTAGTTGGCTGGATCGCTGAACAATGACACGATGGAAGTGGCGATTTAGCTAGTATCCCGAGGTGAGATTTATCTGGTTTTACTGAGGATCAGCAGACATTGCAATAAGCAGGTGACAGGTGATTCAGAGTTCCCTCAATTTAGCCTTTTAGTTTAATTTCTAAATGCATTTCAAAACAGTATCAGATTCCACTAGATTTGTCATTATCCAGGCACTACTTTAGAGATTTCCTGGGTTGAAAACAAGAACTGAGAAGTTAGGATCAATCCTGCTATTTTACAACATTATTTTTACTATTTTAAGGCAAACTGGCATTTATAGGGTTGTCAAACTGCTCTGAGCCATCCCAGTCTCTTCACTGCAAAGAAAATGATTTTTAGACAAATATTTCTAAATATGGGCATCTACGTCATAGGATTTCTGAGAAACTGTCACTTATTCCAAGAAACGTTGATTGAAGTCCAAATATGGGATGCTCAACCTACAGTGACACAATTTCCCTTTCTAATTTCACTCTCATTTCTTTGCTGTTTCAAACTGCCCCTAATGGAAGCCTATGGAGGGACTTCTGAGCGGTTTTCAGGTTCCCCACTTCATTGATTTAAATGGGGGGGGGGTTCTTGCTCACTTTTGCAAGTCTGTCTTACATGGATTTATTTAAGAAATGGAGTCTTGTGCTTATGTACACATGTGTGTTTTGTCATGGATGCATGTGGGATGTTCTGCTTCTGCAAACATAAGCCTAATGGTTAGTGTTTTCAGGGATAATAAAAATTCTTTATTTTAAAATTAAATAAATATAAAAGTGGAAATTATGAAATTAAGCTCTCATGGAAAACTGTCTCTTCTACATTCCTAGTTATGGTGGAGACATATTTTCAGTTTCCAAGTAGTATCCATATTAACAGAAAAACCAAAATCTAAACCTAACCTAACCAAACCAAAGAAGATGAATGCAAAAATAGATTTTTGGTGGTGTTTTTTTTAATGGCTGTCTGAAACTGTTGTGTATGTAACTGTATCACTTTAAGAATGTATGAATGTAACCTGACAATTATCACAATGTAACTCAGCTGTTAAAGGAACGCGAGCTAGCTACCTATAGAGGGCAACAGCGAGCGTTCAGCTCACATGGTTCAAATTCCCCCAATCACCGGCAGCTGCAGGAACCTTCCCGCGCAAGGAACACCTGGAGAAGAAGGGCATGACTCAGAATGATGTCACGCAGGTAGCAGCCAATACACTACTGTGTAACCCTTTTCAAATGTATTGTTGCAGTATAAAAAGAGCTGTACCTCCACCATTACCACATGTTCATCCTGACCATCATGCAATAAAGCTGTGTTTTAGCCCTCACTGTGGCTCCTTCTTTGTCTTCCGTGCAAGACACCAAATTGGCGATGAAGGTGGGATTGCATGGCGTATCCCAAGATCAAGCCTCACCAATTCGACATCAGCGATCCAGAGCAATGGGAGCTGTATGAGTGCCAGTTTTGGCACGCGATGGATGCTGCAGGCATCGACGACGAGGGGAAGGTGTGGTCGCACTTCCTAGCCCAGGTGGGGCCAGCCATGCTGCGTATCCTGATGAACCTGCTGAGGGAACACTTCCAGCCACCCGTCTCCATCTTTCTGGCCCGGGTCGCGTTCCACAGGCGGGACCAGCGCTCGGGAGAATCTGTGTCCGCCTACGCAGCGGCCCTCAGGCTGGTGGCTGTCCACTGCCAATGGGAGGACCTGGACATAGCCCTTTGAGACCGCATGCTGTGTGGCCTAAGGGACGAGGAGGTCCAGAGAAAGTTGATGACCCGCGACCATCGCCTCATGTTTAACGAGGTACTGCAAGAGGCCCAAGCGGCTGAGGCGGCGAGGAGCGGGGTCAGAGTCTTCAAGTCCCGGGGGGCCACACCTGAGAGAGCCAAGTCACCCATGCAAGCAGCCTGGCGGACTTTGGCACAAGCAGCCTGGTGGGCCTCCCGGCCACCCACAGGCACCCCAGCAACCTCCGAGGAGTCATCCACGACTGCGGACTCCTGCTCCAGCAAGGACAACAATGTGCAGAGAGTCAAGAGGCATGGAGAAAAGCGCCGAGCCAGCGAGAGAGGAAACCACTATTGCGATGGCTGCGGGGCATCTCATGACCAAATGAGGTGCCTATTCCGGAAGGCCGAGTGCCACAACTGTGGGTGGAAAGGCCACATCACCAGGGTCTGCAGGCTCGGGCGAACGGAGGACAAGGGCTTATTGAGACACCCTCAAGCACACCAATGCAAGGTGGCTGGCATCGGAAAGGTCTCAGCCAACGATGACGCAGCGCCCGTGAACCACGTGGGCCTGGAGCACCGGCTCTTCTTCATAGAGGTACTGTAACAAGGGGTCCCGGTTAGGATGGAAATAGACTCGGGGTCGTCCTACTCCATCCTGTCCCAGAAGGAGTTCCTGCGCATTCCCCCAAATGCGCGCCCCAAGTTGCGGGCTATGAAGTCGAACCTACGGGACGTGCAGGGTTATGGGATCCCGGTGTTGGGGGTGGGAAACTTCACGGTGAAGTTCAAAAGGTTCACCGAAAAATTGCCCCTAGTAGTTCTCAAGGAGGGGACCTGTTGCCTTTTGGGGACCCAGTGGTTTGCTCCCCTGGGAATTGAACTGTCCAGCATAAACGCCATAGAGACTGACCCAATTCGGGACGTGTGTGATGCGCACCCTGCAGTTTTCAAGAAGGGGCTCGGAACTTACAGGGGACCCCCGGTTTCTTTTGAGTTGGACCCAGAAATCCGGCCCATACGTCTCAAGACAAGAAGAGTCCCCTTCGCCCTCAAGGACAAGATTGAGGCGGAATTGGACAAATTGGTGGGGCAGGGGATTTTAGTTTCAGTTGATTCTGCGGAGTGGGAAACTCCGATTGTTGCAGCTTTAAAATCCAATGGGGAGGTCAGGATTTGTGCTGACTACAAATGTACAATCAACAAGGCCATTCGGCCAAATGCATACCCGGTGCCAGTAGTTAGCCACTTACTGGCCACTTTACATGGGGGGGGAGGTGTTTCACAAAGCTAGACCTGGCGCAGGCATACCAGCAGCTCACAGTAACCCCAGCTGCTGCCGCTGCGCAAACCATCATCACGCATAAGGGGGCATTCAAGGTAACGTACCTACAGTTCGGCATAAATTTGGCCCCTGGGATCTTCCATTCCCTTGTGGAATGCCTTTTAAAGGGGCTTCCAGGCATGCTCCCATATTTTGACGATGTTTTGATAACAGCAGGGAGTGAATCGGAACTAGTGAAAAGATTAGACAAGGTCCTAACTGTATTCGAGAAAACGGGACTGAGGTTGAGAAGGGACAAATGTGTGTTTTTTGTGAGGGAGGTTGAGTTTTTCGGGTTCAAGATAACCCCGGAGGGCATCAAGCCATCTGAGTCCAAGGTTGCAGCTGTGCAAAACGCCCCTCGCCCCACCGCAAAACCGGAACTGCAGTCATTTCTAGGGCTCCTGAATTTTTAACATTCTTTCTTGCCAAGGAAGGCATCCATTGCGGAGCCACTGCACGGGCTACTTAAGAAAGATGTGGCTTGGCGGTGGGGAGATAGGCAGGAGAAAGCGTTCAAAGAGCTCAAGGCGCTCTTGTCTGCAGACGCCGTCCTGACCCATTTCAACCCGAGGAAACCGGTAGTTTTGGTCTGTGATGCATCACTAGTGGGGGTGGGGGCAGTGCTGTGCCACGTGTTAGAGAACGGGTGGGAAGCCCCGGTTGCCTTCTATTCCAGGTCACTTTCAAAGGTGGAGCGCAACTATGCGCAAACAGATAGAGAGGCCCTGGGCATAATCATGGGAACAAAGAAGTTCCACGATTTCCTGTATGGCCACGAGTTCACAATTGTGACCAATCATAAGCCCCTTTTGGGAATCTTTACTACAGGCAAGCCCACCCCATAAACCCTGTCCCCCAGAATGCTGCGTTGGGCGATTTTCCTCAACGCTTATCAGTATGAGCTAGTACACCACCCAGGGAAGGAGATCTCTCATGCAGATGCGCTGTCCCGATCTCCCCTCCCTAGTTTAGGAGACACCAAATGTGAGGTAGAGCAGAATCACCAAGTCCTGCTGATCGAGTCTCTCGACTCACCCTCCATAGTTCCCGCAGACCTCGCCAAAGCCACGGCGGCCGAGAAAATCCTGTCCCAAGTCAGTTCCTGGGTGAGAAAAGGGTGGCCCACAACTCCCCCCCCCGAGGAGGAATTCAAATTGTTTTTCAGGCGCAGAGTAGAGCTTTCCCTTGAAAGGGGCTGCCTGCTCTGGGGCGAGTGGGTGGTCATCCCAGAGAAGTTACGAGCAAAGGTGCTGAGGCTACTGCACACCAGCCACCCGGGAATAGTGCGTTCCAAGCACTGGCCAGGAGCTACTTCTGGTGGCCCCAGATAGACACGGATATAGAGCACTTGGTGGGCACGTGCGAGAGCTGCCAGAGCTCTCGGCCCAAGGAGTCCCAGCTGCCCCACAGGGAATGGGACATGGCCCACGGGCCATGGTCCCGAGTACATGTCGACTTCACTGGCCCCTTTCGCGGGTCCATGTTTCTGCTGATAGTCGATTCATATTCCAAATGGCTGGAAGTCATTCCCATGTCCAACACCTCATCTGCCGCAACCATTAAACAATTGCACAAGGTGTTCAGTTGTTTCGGCCTGCCAGACATCCTTGTGAGCGATAACGCCACTACTTTCATGTCTGCGGAATTCAAGGTGTTCATCGAGAGGAATGCCATCCGGCACATCACCTCTGCCCCGTTTCACCCTGCCACAAACGGTCAGGTAGAGCGCCAAGTGTGCACTACGAAAGACGCACTGCGGCGCATGGGTCCTGGTGAGTTGAACCTCCAGCTGTGTCAATTCCTCATTTGTTATAGCGCAACTCCCCTAGCTTCAGGACTTTCGCTGGCTGAGCTCCTCATGCGGAGGAAGTCGATAACACTTTTTGATCGGTTGGATCTGACCAGGGTGGAGGATGAGGGGAGAAATATAGAGATAGAGAGCTCCAAAAGCTTTGCGGTAGGGGACCCGGTTCACTGCAGGAATTATGCAACCTCGGGACCAACGTGGGTTCCAGGAACAGTCATTGAGCAAATGGGGCCAGTGTTTTACAGGGTTGAAACTAACACAGGTCTGCTGCGGAGAAGGCACGCTGACCAGCTCAGAAGGCGAGTTACCAGTGAAATAGAGTCAGCGTTAGGGTTCTCCCCCACCCATTTAGCCCAAGGGGGAGACACGGGGATGTCCCCAGGTACAAATGCATACCCTGGATTCTCACACGGGGAGGAGGATACTTTGAAAGAGTGGGATGAGTTTGATTTTATGTTGCCATACCAGGGGGATGTCGCGGAGTGGTTCCCCACCCGTCCGAGCGAGAAGAGGGGTTTTAGTTCAGCCCCTGGTATTTCCAGTCCCCCCAGTCCTTTTGTTCTAGAGTTTACCCCATCACCAAGAGTCCCAACTCAGGCAGCAGGGGGAAGTTCGTTCTCTCCATCCCCAAGACCACCGAGTCAGGCAGCAAGGGGTAGCACAAGTATGCCAATTGCAGTCACAAGAAACCGGGGCGAGACGACAAGGGTCTCCTCATCGGTCCCAAGATTCATGCTGGGGGGGTCGCCAGGTGTCACGAGCGATAGGCATGAGGGTTCACATCCCAGTTACATGTTCTGTTCCCCTCTCCAAATGCAAGGTTGCCCCAGAGTCCCCGCCAGACGACTAATGAGTCCCCCCTTTCTGTTGCACGACAAGAGTCTGCGGAACTCGGAGCCCCTAGTTCCCCTGAGCTCAGCCGAGCAGTCATACGCCCCAAGCGCACATGCGGGAAGCCACAATGGTTGAGGGACTTCGTCTCATCCTAGGGGGGGAGGAGTGTTGTGTATGTAATTGTATCACTTTAAGAATGTATGAATGTAACCTGACAATTATCACAATGTAACTCAGCTGTTAAATGAATGCAAGCTAGCTACCCATAGAGGGCAGCTGCGAGCGTTCAGCTCACTTGGTTCAAATTCCCCTAATCACTGGCAGTTGTGGGAACCTTCCCACGCAAGGAACACCTGGAGAAGAAGGGCGTGACTCAGAATGACGTCACGCAGGTAGCAGCCAATGCGCTACCGTGTAACCCTTTTCAAATGTATTGTTGCAGTATAAAAAGAGCTGTACCTCCACCATTACCACATGTTCATCCTGACCATCATGCAATAAAGCTGTGTTTTAGCCCTCACTGCGGCTCCTTCTTTGTCTTCCGTGCAAGACACCAAAGAAACTTTCACCAGTTTTCTAAAAAAATTACCATGAGACCTATCAATAGATCTCAATCTACCTTCTGTAGCGATGTCTGGCCGCTAGGGCGGCGTTAGAGCCCGGAGGAGACTGATCAATGACAACACGAGGCAACAGGAGCGAGATCAGATCAGTAGTTTATTGGAAAAAGGCAACATCATTTATAGGGGGAAAAGCGCAACGGTGGCAAGCTGTCATCTGACAGGAAAATTACCTCACCCACGTACACGGGTTAATGGGGAACTCCTCAAAGGGGAGTTAATCAACTGGGGCAAACATGGGTTTAGGGACCTCATTGTCTTGGGGATTAAGCAGGGACAAACATGGCTTATTTGCGCCAGGGATTTCCCGAGCCGGGAGATGAACTATGCACTTAATATTTGACAGGAGTCAGCTATCTGCTTACTTGGCAGCGTCGCAGGTCAGGTCACGGTAACTGGGTGAATCAAACCCTATATTTTATTCACCCCCCTTAACTTGGCTGCCCGCAGAGCCCGCGGCTCAAGGAGCGTCCTCCTGAAGCGGCCTCTGCAAGGGCCGTTTCCATGCCCGATGGGCATGGGGAAACCGCATACCTTCTGCTCATACTTATTCCAAAGAGCTTTTGTCAAAAATTTATTGATTATTGATGAGCAACAAATGTCAACCTTTCTATCAGAAAGATTTACAAATTAATATTTTAGCAGTCTATAGATGGAAGCAGATTTTGTGATGGAGAGGATGCAAGCTGTCACTTAACACAGCAATAAGAGAAACACTCCGGATAATTATCAATCCATGATCTAATATCAGTCTATGATCTACATGGAGAAATGGCAAGACTGCTGCAAGCAATGCTGCGGCTTTTATTTAATCACTTAAGAACATGTGGAAGGCTTATACAGACTTGGCTCTGAATGAAAGTTCTGCAGAAACAGGTCTAGTGACAACATTAATTAAGGTCAGTCTGCATTGCAGTTTTGAACTCAAGATATATGTGCTGCCAAAACTTGCAAGTACCTGGCTCGGAATATAATTTTGCCTAGCTTGTAATGCTCCGACATCTTGCAAATTCAGCCCTGTTTTCCTGAGATGTTCTGCTACACGGTTTGGATTGTATGAAAATTATACAAATGGGGGTGGGGTGGGGGTGGGGGGTTCATTTGCATCTGTTTCTCTGGCCAAGAGATGTCAATAAATGCCAATACCACCTCAGTGAGTGCTGTGCAAACATGATAAAATGTGGTTGGTAAGAGAGAGAGAAAGCTAACTAGCATGCTCTGAGCACTCATGGGCAAGCTCAAGAAAATACCCGAGACTTGGAGACAAAAAAGGAGAACAGATACCACACAGGATCTTAACCAAAAGGCACAGAATTCAAAAAATCAACAGCAAAGACTGCCCAAATCAGACAGGATTGCATAGCCTCTCTTGAACTCTAAACTTTATTTTGAATGCCTCTCCTAATCTATGTCTACATGTAACATATGCTTTGTTTGGTTATAATCTGAATTTGATTGCTTTATCAATAAAGTAAAAAAAAGGACTATCCTTGAACTTATCCAAGTCCCTGAGCTGTCCATGGCTTTGAGGGTGGTGTTGCTGTCTCAGAATACAGAAATGTTACTTTTTGACCACAGTTCCCAGTATCTCTTCATGATATAGGCAAATTAAACACTTCCTTGGCCCCATTAAAGTATTTAATTTCTAAAGGCAGCATGAGGAGGCAGCCTCTAGAAAGCCAAACCTCTCTCTGTGTGTGCTTGTGTATACCCCCTCTGCACATGAGTGTGTGCCTGGGTGTGTATGTGGCTGGCATTTTATAAGGAGCAAGCAGATCAGCAGGGGCTGCAGGAGAAGATAGGAGGGTGATTCCCAAAGGCAATGTGAGGAATGCTGATGCCTCCTGTGTGTATGTGTGAGTGCGTCCGTGCGTCTATCTGTCTGTCTGTCTGTCTATGTGCCTGTGTGCATGTGGCTTGGCTGGGATTTTTAAAGGGATAATTGGAGCAATGGCAGCAGCAGCAGGAGACAGGAGGGGGATTTTTGTTTGCTTTTCTCCACAGGCTCTTTAGGAGAAAACCAACCCACCCCCCCTCATTTCTCCCATATCTCCCCCCCACACCCTTTTCTCACAGCAGGCTGATGAGGATGGAATAGGTTCATTTGAGATCCATATGCCATTTGGATGCAAGAATTGCACCAAATGGCATATTGGGTCCCTTAGCAACCCTATCTGGCCTGATCCAGCTTGCTCCAAACTAGGCGTATATAGACAAGCCAGGCCATACCTGTCAAGTATCCCATATTGGCCGGGATTTCCCGTATTTTAGCGCTCGTTCCTCCCCTTTCCCGGTGCCGTACTGTATTTTGAACGGCAGGGAAAAGGGTTACTGAGCATGTGTGCCCATCACAAAGGGGTTCTGCATATGTGCAAATGGGTTAATGAGCATGTGCAAGCGGGTTACTGAGCATGCACGCACATGTGCAGTAATTTCCCGTATTTTCCGGAGCCGCGCTTGACGGGTATGAACCAGGCTGTCCACTATACAAAACCGAGCCAAACCACTGGGCTCTTTACAACTCACAATGCATCAGAAACTGCACTTTTAAAAAAAAAATTGCAAACCTTTCAGTCTTTGGGGGAATGCCCTAATTTCCATCCACTCCATTACTGTAAGCAATATTTCCTCATTGGATTGGAGGTAAAGGACAATGTCTCCCTTGCTTGAATGCTAGTCATGTCCAACTCTAGGGTCTGGTGCTCACCTCCGTTTACAGCCAAAGAGCCAGTCCTGTCTGCATCTGCAGATGTTTCTGTGGTCACGTGGCAAGCTTGACTAGATGCCGGAGTGCAATAGAACACTGTTACATTTCCGCCAGAAGCAGTACCTATTTACAGTATCTACTTGCAATTTTTTGCTTTTGAACTGCTGGTTGTCAGGAGCTGGGACAGAGATGGGAGCTCACTCTGTGGTGCAGCACTTGGGTCTCGAGCTGCTGATGTACTGACCTTCTGGTCATCGTGTTCAGCATCTTAACCACTAAGCCAAAGGAGGCCATTAGATTGACTGAAAATAGGGAAATGTAATTCTAATTGTTGCAAATCCACAAACATCCCCTCCATTTGCCAACATTCCTCAGCTTCCTATCAAGTCCAGTTACTGTGAATATGAGGTTAGCAGCTTCCATGTATTATTGCTTTCAAGTTTAGTCAGATATATAGTGCAAAAACAGTGAAATTGTCCATCCTGTTTTTTCAGTTATTTTCATCCTAACATGCTAACACTGGAAACAATGGGAAGACTGCTTTAAAAAAAATCCAGCCTGCGTAAAATTAGGAATCTTTAGTGTTCAAGAACCAAGACAATAGAAACAGCTGAAGTCAGGCTTAACTCATCTTTATTGCATGATGGTCAGGGGGAACATGTAGTAATGGCGGACGAACAGCTCATTATATACAGTGGCTATACATTTGAATGTGGCTCCTCGGTAGCTCATTGGCTACTGTCTGCATGACATCACCCTTAGTCACGCCCTTCTTGTTCAGGTGAGGCAGTGGCGGGAATCTTCCCGCGGCTGTAGGCATTTGGAGAATTTGTACCATGTGAGCTGGACGCTTGCTACTGCCCCCAGTGGTCACTAGCTTGCATCCTAATACAGAAGGTTACAATGTTACTTTTAGAGATTGTTGCTTTCACTCATTCATGTGGTTGTATTTACTTAAAGGCACATTACAATCCATACACAACACCCCTCCCCCCTAGGATGAGATGAAGTCTCTCATCCAATGTGGTTTGTTGCATGAGCGTTTTGGGCATAAGGCTGGCTGGCTTGTCCCGGGGGAGCTATCACTTCTGTGTTCCCTGGGCTCTTGTCCTGCAACAGGAGAGGGAGACTCGTTAGCAACTTGCTGTGGTTCTGCAGCTTTTGGGGTAGGGGTAAACTCCATTGTGGGAAAACCGGGGGCATTGGGGACTAACGAAAAGCCCTGCTCCTCGCTTGGACGGGTGGGAGACCACTCCAAAAAACTGCCCCGGTTTTGTAACTCAAAGTCAAACTCCTGTTCTGGGATATCTATGGGGGAATCCTCCAGGATATCTGTGGGGACAAACTTATTCTCTTCCCCCCTTGGTGGAGACCGCCAGTCCCCCTCTTCTCCCCCTTGGGCTAAACGGGTGGGGGAGAACCCTAATGCTGAGTTCTGATGCGTGGTTTCCATGCCCTGACTACCAGGAACCCATCGCCGAAGTTGGTCTGCATGCCGCCTCCAGAGTAGACCCATGCTGGTCTCAACGCAGTACGACACAGGTCCCGTTTGGCCAATGACTACTCCCGGGACCCAGGCTGGTCCTGCAGTTGCGTAATTTCTGCAATGGACTGGGATGCCTATTTTGAAACTCTTGGTGCCCACTATCCCTATGTTCCTCCCAGTATCTCCACCCTTGTGAAGTCTAGCCTCATCAGTATCGTGGTCAGCTTCCTGCGCATGAGGAGTTCTGCGAGAGAGTAACCTGACGCCAGCGGTGTCACCCTATAACCCAGCAGGAATTGGCATAACTGTAGATTCAGGTCCCCGGGGCCCATGCACCTCAGTGCTTCCTTTGTTGTACGTACGAGGCGTTCTACCTGTCCATTTGTCGCTGGGTGAAAAGGTGCAGAGGTGATGTGCCGGATAGCGTTTATGTCAATGAATGCCCGGAACTCGGCGGATGTGAAACTACTCGCATTATCACTCACAAGCACATCGGGTATACCGAATGAATTGAACACCTTGCACAATTGCTTTATGGTTGCAGCTGATGAGGTGTTTGCCATTGAGATAACTTCTAACCACTTGGAGTAAGCATCCACTATGAGGAGGAAAAATGAACCTCTGAAAGAACCTGCGAAATCTATGTGCAGGTGAGACCACGGCCCTTTGGCTGCGTCCCATTCTCTGTGCGGAAGTCGGGACTCTTTGGGCCGAGAGTTTTGGAAACTCTCGCAAGTGCTCACCATGTGCTCTATGTCAGCATCTAACTGGGGCCACCAGAAATAGCTCCTGGCCAAAGCCTTGGAGCAGACAATCCCCGGATGGCTGACGTGCAGTAGCTTGAGCACCCTTGCTCTCAAAGATTCAGGGACGACCACCCGCTGGCCCCAAAGGAGGCAACCCCTCTCCGTGGACATTTCTATCCTCTTCCTTAAAAAATGGGTCAAATTCTGCCACTGGGGAAGACGTTGGCCACCCTTTTTGCACCCATGAATTCACTAGGGCCAACGTCTTATCCCTCCCTGTCGCTTTGGCGATTTCCGCGGGTACTATTGGGGGTGAATCCAGAACCTCTATCAGGAGCACTTGGTGATCTTGTTCCACTTCACACGCGGGGTTACCCACGTGAGGCAGAAGTGACCTCGAGAGTGCGTCCGCATAGCTTATGTCCTTTCCGGGGCGATAAGCCAGCATGCTCTGGTATGCGTTTAGAAAAATGGCCCATCTCAGCATTCTGGGGTACAGAGTCTGCAGTGTGGGCTTGTCTGCAGTGAAAATGCCTAGCAGGGGCTTGTGGTCAGTCACGATGGTGAAACGGCGACCGTATAGAAAGTCATGAAACTTCTTTGTACCAGCGATTATTGCAAGTGCCTCCCTGTCTGTCTGTGCATAGTTACGCTCTGTCTTTGACAGGGATCTGGAGTAGAACGCCACTGGGGCTTCCCGCCCGCTTTCCAACACATGGCACAGGATTGCCCCCACCCCCACTAGTGAGGCATCACATACCAGAACCACTGGCTTCTTGGGATCGAAATGGGTCAGGATGGCCTCTGAGGATAAAAGTTGTTTCAGCTCATTGAATGCTCTCTCTTGACTCTCGCCCCATCGCCAACCCTCGTCCTTCTTTAATAATTGATGAAGTGGCTCCACCACCGATGCCTTCCTAGGCAGGAAGGAATGGTAAAAATTCAGGAGCCCCAGGAACGATTGCAACTTGGGTTTTGGGGTGGGGCGAGGAGCATTTTGAACAGCGGCCACCTTTGACTCAGAGGGTTTTATACCAACTGGGATTACCCGGAAACCTAGGAACTCTACCTCTTTTGCGAAGAACACACATTTGTTTTTCCGCAGTCTCAAACCCACTTTCTCGAATGCGGTCAGTACCCTGTCTAGCCTTTCGGCCAGTTCTGACTCGCTCCCCCCCGTTATCAAAACATCATCAAAATATGGCAAGACCCCCTCCAAACCCTTCAAAAGTCGCTCCACTAATGATTGGAAGATGCCTGGAGCTGAATTTATGCCAAACTGTAGGCGCGTCACCTTAAAAGCCCCTTTGTGGGTGACTATCGTCTGCGCAGCAGCTGCAGCTGGGGTTACCGTAAGTTGCTGGTAAGCCTGCACCAGGTCTAACTTCGCATAACACTTCCCCCCATGTAACCTGGCCAATAAGTGGCTAACTACCGGCACCGGATACGCATTTGGGCATATTGCCTTGTTGATGGTGCACTTGTAATCAGCGCAAATTCGAACCTCCCCATTAGCCTTTAGCGCTGTTACAATAGGAGTTTCCCACTCCGCAGAATCGACTGGGACTAGAATTCCCTGGCCCACTAACTTGTCCGCCTCTATTTTGTCCTTTAGTGCAAAAGGCACCCTTCGCGGTTTGAGCCTTATCAGCCGGATCTCCGGGTCCAGGTTGAATGCAACTGGGGGCCCCTTGAATTTTCTGAGTCCCTTCTTGAATACCTCGGGATGTGTGTTATACACTTCCTGTATTGGATCAGTTCCGACGGTATGCACACTCCCTATGAACAAACCCAGGGGCTTAAACCATTGTGTTCCCAGGAGGCAACAGGCCCCCTCCTTGAGAACGAGCAGAGGGAGCTCCGGGGCATGTTGCTTGTATTGCACCTTGAATTTTCCCACCCCCAACACTGGAATGCTCTTTCCCTGCATGTCTCACAAAGTAGACTTCAGTGCTTTGAGCTTGGGCCGCACATTGGGGGAAATTCGCAAAAAACCCCTCTGGGAAATAATGGAATAAGAGGAACCTGAGTCTATCTCCATCTTAACGGGGACCCCTTGCAACAGTACCTCAACAAAGTAACGTGGATGTCCCAAGAACACGCTTTGGACCGCCGTATTGTCGTCACTGGGGACTTGCCGGTACACTCCATGTACCTCGACGTCGCTGTCGTCGGAGACTCTGCCCACGTCGTCCTGTTTCCTCGAGGGCCGGACGCCATCCTTCCTTGGGGTATGGTCTGCTGAGCCCTTGTGCTCTCTGCCCCGCCGCCTGCAAACCTTGGTGATGTGGCCCCGCCGTCCACAGTTGTGGCACTCGGCCTTCCGGAATGGGCACTTGCTACGGTCGTGGTACGCCCTGCAGCCATCACAACGTTGGCCGTCCTTCCGCACCTTCCGGATGTCCTCATCTTCGCTGCTCTCCATGGAGAAGTGTGGCGCCCGCCTGGCCGCTTGCACCGGAGCTGCTGCCCTGTCGGGTTGTGGGGGCCTTGTTCTGAACCCCTTAACCCTGGCTCTCATGGCTTCTGCCGCCTGCACTTCCTTCAAGACCTCTTGTAACGTTGGGGGCGGCTCTTTGTTCATCAGCTTCTGCTGGGTCTCCTCGTCCCACAGGCCACACAGCATGCGGTCCCTGAGGGCGAATTCTAGGTTCTCCCACTTGCATGGGCCTGCAGCCAAACGGAGGGCTGCTGCAAAGGCAGCCACAGACTCACCAGGGGACTACACCCTCTTCCAGAAAGCGTCCCGGGCCGAGAACATCGAGACCGTGGGCTGGAAATGGTTCCGCAGAAACAATGGGAAGACTGCTTTAAAAAAAATCCAGCCTGCGTAAAATTAGGAACCTTTAGTGTTCAAGAACCAAGACAATAGAAACAGCCGAAGTCTGGCTTAACTCATCTTTATTGCATGATGGTCAGGGGGAACATATGGTAATGGCGGATGAACAGCTCATTATATACAGTGGCTATACATTTGAATGTGGCTCCTCGGTAGCTCATTGGCTACTGTCTGCGTGACGTCACCCTTAGTCATGCCCTTCTTGTCCAGGTGAGGCAGGGGCGGGAATCTTCCCGCGGCTGTAGGCATTTGGAGAATTTGTACCATGTGAGCTGGACGCTCACTACTGCCCCCAGTGGTCACTAGCTCGCGTCCTAATACAGAAGGTTACAATGTTACTTTTAGAGATTGTTACATTCACTCATTCGTGTGGTTCTATTTACTTAAAGGCACATTACAATCCATACACAACAGAATCTGTCTCATTCTTTGGGATGGTTCATCAATAGAAAGCTTTCATCCACAGGTTTTGTCTCCTCACAGGTTGCTGTGACCTCCTTTGTGTACATAAAGCTTCTGTGTAACCTTGCATTGTGAGGAAGCCAGAAGCTACATTTTGTGACAAAGCACATACCTTTACGGTACGTGGTTCATTAAACACCTTTCCATCGAAGCCAAGAGGTCTGCAAACCAGAAGGGTAATGAAAAGCCCCTTTTGGCTGCTTTGCAGCCAGACAGAGAAAGGGCCATGCTGTCTCTCAACATGCAGAAGAAAACAAACTTGGGGGAAAAAACTTTTGGCAGCCAACTGGGTGAGTGTCAGTAAAAGCTTGAAGTATCTGGAATGGCTCCATTAAGTGGTGAACCTTCTGGTAAACAATTACGGAGTTGCAGTCACCAAGAGCTGGAGATACTATGAAGCTTGGAGTATCTGAAATGGTACCAAAAATCCAATGCTCTGCTAATGTTCTTGGACTTTGAGGAGAAAGGTATGTGTGTGTTTGTGTGTGTGTTTGTGTGTGTGTGTGTGTGTGTGTGTGGGTTGGGGTGGGTGTGGGTGGGTTCTGTTGAATGAGTTCTTATGACAGGGTTGCTGTCACTCAGGATAATTGAAAACCTCCACAGGGACATTAACTGGATTCCAAGCCAAATCGTGCTTGAAGTAAGTTTTATCTTCTCCTTCACATTCCACTTGCTATATCAAGTGTACCCTTTGTTTTTGAGAAAACCTTTTCCTCTTCTTTGCTTCCTCTTTTACCACCCCCCACAACACAACACAACACAATACCACAAACATCCTGCTGCAAGGAGACTTACATGTTTCACTGCAAAATCTAGGACCCAAGTTGTAAAATGAAATGACGAGAATAATTAAATCATGTTACTGCTAAGCAGTAGAGAGTTAATCCATTGAATCTTTTAATTTTGGTCTCCTTTTTTAACATGCATTTCCCAAAAACATATACAGGTATGAATGAAAGTGCACATATTATATTTTTGATATTTTTTTACTGACTTCAAGAATGAGCGCAAAAGAAAAGTGTGTGACACCATTCCATCTGGCCCGTCATTGCCTCTCCTGCACCTGGAGGTGGAAGCAGGCACATTTACATCAGCTACAAAATGCACCCACACATGCGCAAATGCATCCATGGCTGTAATAAATGCAGAAGTAGGCGCATTTACAACAGCTGTAAATGCCGTGGCATAAAAAGGTTGGCCACCTCTGGTTTATGAAGTTAAGCACAGCAAGGAATTAAGCATTTAAATTAGGGTTGTGAATTCCTCTTATATATATTTCTTATTTGGTATTCTTATTTGTACATAATTGTTACATATATAACATATATAAATGATATACAGTATCTATACTTTATTAAAATGCCTACATAAGTTATAAGGTATTCAAAGAAATATAAGGAATGGGATTCTTCTGTGTATATGATTTGTGTGCGTGCATGTGTGCATGCGTGCAGTACATATCCATCCTTAGCTGTATCCATAGGATGAAAAATGGAAGCCCATATGTAACTGAGCAATACAGAAGTCCATTCCATTGAATGATTCTTGTTTGCAGACCCATCAACACCTCCGTAAAGATATGTATGGCAACACCTAGGGGAACTCATCATCTGTTTCTCTGACATTGAAGTATCATGGTACTTATGAGACCACATCACCACAAGGACATCGGCCCGTCCCACCAGAGCAGATCAGAGGGGTTCTCTAAGGGTTCCATCTGCCAGAGAGGCTCATCTCTCTGGCACCAGAAGGAGAGCCTTCTCCATATCTCCTCCGGCCCTGTGGAACCTCTTACCAACTGAGTTGCGCCTCCAGGCAGAGCTATTGCCATTCAGAATGCAAGCGCGGCGCCAAAATGGCCGCCGTGCCCTTTGCGCCCCCCCACCGGACGAAGACATCCGGGTAGTTAGGGGGCGTGGCCAGCACCCTTATGTAAGGGGCGGCCACGAGGCAGCAGAGCTGCCATTTTGTGAAGCGATGGAGCGGAGAAGTTTTTCTCTCTTACCTACGTCGCTCTTGCCTTGCTCGGGGAAGCCTCTGGCTGCTGATTTTCTTGACTTTTAGGCTTCCCATCGTTAGCTGCTATGCCCTCGAAGAAGAAGGCGACTGCGAACGCGGCTCGTTCTGCGCGGAGGCGCCAGGACCGCGGCTGCGCCTCCCCAGCAGCCTCCTTTGCCTGAGCCCACCGGGACCGGTGGGATGGGGTTAATTACCCCTTGGCCCGAGGCCGGGGGTCTGCGTACCGGCCCAGCTGGGGCCGTGGCCCCTGGCCTGCAAGCAGTGGCCACTGCCTCTGGCACGGCCCATCCCCTCCCCTGGCAGGGCACCCCCCCGGCCCTGCAGGGGCCGGGCCTGGGGTCATGGCCGTATATGGGCCCCGGGGTCCAGGGACATGGACCAGCGCCTGCACCCAGTGGGCCGGCTGGCCCTTTGCCCCCACTTGGCTTAGGGGGCTACGTTAGTGTTGAGGCCCTTCTGGCCCGCGTTGTGGCCCTTGAGGCATCCCTCGCGAGGGTTAACCACCCGGGGGTGCCTTTTGGGGTGCAGGTTGATCCGTTGTCTGCCGGTCAGCGGCAGGCGGCAGGAAGGGTCGAGCTGTCCGAGGCGCATGGGCCGGCTTCGGCCACTGCCTCGCAGCTCCCCACTCAACAGGCTGATGCTGGTCAGGCCCCGTCGACGAGCTCAATTGCGGTCGTGAGCTCAGACGCCCCCAGCGGGCCGGAACCCCCGGTGGGGGCAGCCCGCGGGGGTGCTGCATGTGAGTATGCGGTTCAATCTAGTGCACCCACACACCTACCCACGTTGGGGGGGCATTCCAGTGGCCGTGGCCTCGCATGGGTGGTGCAACGGTTCAGTCGCCGACATCCCACCCGGCGACTTCACCGCTCACCCAGGGCCCAGTTGTGGCTGGTACCTCTTATTCAGTCGGGAATGTGTTAGGGGTGGCTGGGTTGGTCCAGGCTCCTTTTCAGATCCCCGTGGTTCCCACTGTGCCGGTGTCAGCATTGCCGACAGCGGGGTATTCCTTGCCCCTGGGGGACCATTTGGCCCAGGCCACCAAAGAGAAGATCTGGCGTGGAGAGTATGTCGACATCTTCTCCCTTCTTAACAGAGAGCCCACCAAAGAGGAGAGGGATGGGCAGGATGAGAAGGATAAGGAACAGGCACGTCGTCGTAAGCCGCCACGTACGTGGGCCAATTGGTTGCCGGCGTACCTTATATACATGGCGGTCTACCTCAGGGCCCGGCCGGATTTGGCAATTCCGATGGTCCAGTATTTGGACAACATTTACCGGGCGATGGTCGACTTCCCGGGCCCGTCATGGTTGGCTTACAATGAGGAATTCCGTATGCGGATTCCCCTGCACCCTGAGATGAGGTGGGATGAGCCCTGCCAGAAGCTGTGGCTTCTGTATATGACTCCCACGCGCCCCGCACCTGGGGACAGATACCATTGTGGACATGTGGTCCAGCGAGCGGCCCCAGCACAGATACCCCGCCAGGTGGCGGGGCAGGGGGTTCCAGCCCGCCTGCTGTGCTGGACTTTCTCGTCCAATGGTTCCTGCAGTAGGAAGAATTGCCGGTACAGGCATGAGTGTCCCTCTTGTGCTGGCCCCCATGCGGCCTCCGCCTGCCCAAGGCCTGGAGGGGTGCGGGGCAAAGGTAGGGGCGGACAAGGGGCTGGCAAGACTGCTGCAGAGGGAGCTGGTTCACCGAAAGGCCCCCTCCCCAATTAATGTGGACATGCTGGAGCGTTGGCTCGCATCGTACCCGAGGGGGGCAGATGCGGTTTACCTGCTTCAAGGTTTTCGACTGGGGTTCCGTATTCCTTTCCAGGGTGATAGGTCCCCCCAAGATGCCCCCAACCTTTTGTCCCTTAAAGGGAGGGAGGAGGTGGCTGCCGCCAGCATTTCTAAGGAGGTTGATGCGGGCAGGGTCGCTGGCCCTTTCTCTGCACCCCCGTTCCCCAACCTTAAAGTGTCACCCTTGGGCTTGGTGCCCAAGAAGTCACCGGGCGAGTTCCGCCTGATCCATCACTTGTCCTACCCAGCCGGCCGATCGGTCAATGATGCTATACCTGATGACCTTTGCTCGGTCAGGTATACATCTTTTGACCAAGCCCTGCGCATGGTGCGCTCATGTGGCCCGGGTGCGCTGTTGGCTAAGTGCAACATTAAGTCTGCCTTTTGCCTCCTGCCGGTTCACCCGGGTGACTTTGAGTTGCTGGGTTTTAAGTTCAGGGGTGAATATTATTTCGATAAGGCCATGCCTTTTGGCTGTTCCATATCGTGCTCGGCCTTCGAGCATTTTAGCACCTTCCTACAGTGGGCTTTTGTCCGCAGGTCAGGGTCCCGGTCTGTAGCCCATTACCTGGATGATTTTTTATTCGGGGGTGAACGGGGCTGGGACACGTGCACACGTCTCCTCAACACATTTCAGACGCTAATGGAGGAACTGGGTGTCCCTTTAGCGCCCGAAAAGACCGAGGGCCCATCTACACAGCTAGTCTTCTTGGGGGTGGAGATTGACACGGTAGCGCAGGCTTCTAGGTTACCAGGGGATAAGGTGTCAAGGATAGTGGCCCTTATCTCGGACTTGCTTGCTAAACGCAAGGCATCACTGCGGGATCTGCAAATGTTGCATGGTCATCTCAATTTCGCTTGCAGGGTGGTCGCACCGGGCAGGGCATTTGCCCGGCGCTTGTGCGACGCCATGACAGGCTTGTCCAGGCCCCACCATAGGGTCAGACTAACCCAGGGCATTAAGGCAGATATGCTTATCTGGCTCCAGTTCCTGAAGGAGTTCAATGGGGTGTCATTTTGGAGTCTGACCTTCTGGCTTCCCCTCGTTTCCGGATACAGTCCGATGCCTCTGGGTCCCTGGGTTATGGGATGTACTTCAATGGGAAGTGGGCCTATGGTGGGTGGCCACCAGCCTGGTCAGGTACGGGGCGCCTGCGGGACCTCACGTACCTGGAATTTTTTCCCATTCTGGGGGCCTTGATGCTATGGGGTGATGAGTGGGCCAACTCGGTCATTCATTTCTGGTGTGACAATGCGGCCGTTGTCCACATTGTCAACTCACAGACTTCCAAATCACCCAGGGTGATGGACTTGGTGCGCCAGTTTGTATTGCGCAGCCTGCGCCTTAATGTACTGTTTCGGGCCAGGCATGTCCCGGGGGGTCAATAATGATATCGCTGACGCTTTGTCCCGCCTGCAGATATCCCGGTTCCGCGCCTTGGCCCCGGATGCAGAGGAATTTCCCTCGCTACTCCCGGACGAGATATGGACCTTTGGCAAGGAGAGGTGAACCGGGCGATCGGCATGTCGCTAGCGCCACGCACACGTAAGGCGTATCAACACGCATTCAATTCTTTCAGGGCGTTCTGTGCCCAATTCCGGCTGCCAGATACATGGCCTATCCCGGTGGACCATATACTTCAATTCTTGGTTGACCTGCATTCCCAGGGCCTTCCACCTCGAACCATAGCATCCAGGCTGTCAGCGCTGGCTTTTATGGCCAAAGTAGGCGGACATGCGGACAGTACCGCTGACTTCCGTGTGAGACGCGTTTTGGAGGGGTGGGTGCGGGAGCGTGGGCGTAGCCCGGACGACCGCCACCCAATTTCCCCAGGGGTTCTTACCCAACTGGCACGGGGCTGGCAGGACCTATGTTTTGCTAGGTATGAGGCAGTCTTGTTTCATGCGGCTACAACGGTGGCCTTTTTTGGAGCGCTCCGCATCAGCGAGTTTTTGATGCTGTCTAAGGCGGATGCTAGTCGTAGGGCACTGGAACTCGAAGATGTCTATGTGGCCAAAGACTGGGCTCAGTTGAGGATACGCTCCTCTAAGACGGATCAGCATGGCGTAGGCAGTGGAGTAAGACTGCTACGGTGTTCTTTGGCAGACATCTGTCCGGTTGGTGCCCTACAGGAGTTCCTTGCACTGCGTGGCACGCACCATGGCCCGTTTTTTCTGTCACCAAGATGGGTCTCCCCTTACTAAATTTCAATTTTGGAGGGTGCCGGTAGGCACTAGCCAGTGTTGGCCTCCCTGGGGCTCCTTGCGGCACCCATTCATTCAGGATAGGGGCGGCTTCTACTGCAGCTGTTTTTGGGTACTCCGGGGCTGACATGCGCCGCATGGGAGGGTGGGGATCACAATGTTTTCAGTTTGTGTTTGCCCTCTTCAACTGTGAGTACCAGTTTAGTCACTGCACTGTTTCTCCCCCCCCCTTTTTTTTTCCTTGACAGACCCTGGGTGTCGTATTACACCGGTGACAGTGTGCCTGGTGGGCCATAGCCATGTGCACAGGGCAGCGCGTTACGCTGCACAGGGCAGCGCGTTACGCTGCACAGGGCAGCGCATTACGCTGCACAGGGCAGCGTGTTACGCTGCATAGGGCAGCGCGTTACGCTGCGGCGACAGAGTGGGGACCCCGGCTGGGACTGGGTGCATCCGCACGTCTCAGGTGCTATGGTAAGCGCGGCATGTTATGGCGGGAACTGTTGCCATTCCTTTTCTACATCAGGGATGCTGACTCGCCGGATGTCCTGGTTATGTACCTTGGGGGCGATGGCTTAGGGCGGGTCACTGGCCTATCGCGGAAGCTTGCGATTTGCAGTGACCTGCCCCACTCACGTTATGTGTGGCCTGCCACAACCCTCAATTGGTCGGACACGATACCGCGGTACGCTTACAGGGGGGCGTGCGGCCTCGAGGCTCTTGGCCGAGCCGATGCTCCGTGAACGGGGCTATTGCCCGGTTCCTTTTCGACAAAGGTGGGGGACGCGTCATTCGCCTCCCCGACATCAGTCTGCAAAATTACGAGCTTTTACTCAGGGGATGGGGCCCATCTGTCGCAAGGAGGTATGGACCTCTTGTTAGTAGACTGGCGAGCAGGCCTGTTGACCGAGCTGACGGTCTTGGGGGGGGGGGCGGTGAGCCTTCTGGGAAGCCTCCCCGTGTGGCGGGTAGCACTGGTAAGGTAAACATTTATGACCCACAGGTATCCGGCAGGTTCGCAATTTACTGGACAACACTAGACAGGTATAAGTTGGTTAAACGTTGTCTGGTCAACGACGAACCAGGCGACGGGGTGATGGCTACAGCTAGACAGCATGCATCACCCCGTGATTTTACGGATACGCGTCAGAGGGTGGGGTCATTAGTTAGATATTGACCACGGTCAACAAATTTTTTTTGGCAACAAACAAATTGATACAAATAGATACATTGTAACAATTGCCGTTGGCAATTTTGGGTGGTACCTTACCAGTGTTACTTCGGCCTGCTTGCCTTAAGAATTATAATTGGTCAATTACCAATAGAAATTTATAATTCGGACTAGGGCATGAATCAATAAATGTGGCCCAATGCCGTTATCCACTTTCATTGGTGTCTGAGTCCTTTATTGGGGGGTGCGCCTGCAATGCAAGCGCGGCGCCAAAATGGCCGCCGCGCCCCTTGCGGGCCCCCCCCCACCGGACGAAGACATCCGGGTAGTTAGGGGGCGTGGCCAGCACCCTTATATAAGGGGCGGCCACGAGGCAGCCGAGCTGCCATTTTGTGAAGCGACGGAGCGGCGAAGTTTTTCCCCTCCACCCCCTCCCTAGTTAACAGTGTGATATTTTGGTCGCTTCGGGGCCGGGTGGGAATTTTTGGCTGGGACTCACAATTGGCTCTTGGGTCCTGGTTTTTTCGCCCATCCCACACTGTTGCTATGGTTTGATATAGGGGTTTGTCTGTTGCTGCTGTTGACTTTGGTCACATGGGCGGGTAGCACTGGTAAGGTAAACATTTATGACCCACAGGTATCCGGCAGGTTCGCAATTGACTGGACAACACTAGACAGGTATAAGTTGGTTAAACGTTGTCCGGTCAACGACGAACCAGGCGACGGGGTGATGGCTACAGCTAGACAGCATGCATCACCCCGTGATTTTACGGATACGTGTCAGAGGGTGGGGTCATTAGTTAGATATTGACCACGGTCAACAATTTGTTTGTTGGCAACAAACAAATTGATACAAATAGATACATTGTAACAATTGCCGTTGGCAATTTTGGGTGGTACCTTACCAGTGTTACTTTGGCATGCTTGCCTTAAGAATTATAATTGGTCAATTACCAATAGAAATTTATAATTCGGACTAGGGCATGAATCAATAAATGTGGCCCAATGCCGTTATCCACTTTCATTGGTGTCTGAGTCCTTTATTGGGGGGTGCGCCTGCAAAGGACTGCAGGACCGAATGAGCTCCTGTCTTTGTCCCATCTCCTGCCAACCTAGCAGTTTGAAAGCAAGAAATTGCAAGTAGATAAATAGGGACCACTTCAGTGGGAAGGTAACAGTGCTCCGTGTGCTCCGGTGTCTAGTCATGCCTTCTACATGATCATGGAAATGTCTGCAGAAGCAGACAGCGCTGGCACTTCAGCTTTGAAACAGAGATGAGCACTGAACCCTAGAGTCAGATACAACTGGCTTTTGAGCAAAGGAAACCTTTACCTTTACATTCTGCAGAAGGGCTTATAAATGCACCTTGTCACAAAATGAGCCTCCTTCATCATTACTCAGCTTGCTCTTCTGTCTGGTGATCCCAATAAATACCCAAATGGACCTATGGAGTTGGATAGGTATTTTTGGTCTAGATCGGGGTCAGCAAACTTGGCACTCCAGGTGTTCTTGGTCTTTAATTACCAGAAGCCGAAGTCAGTATACCTGCTGATTGGTGCTTCTGGGAATTGAAGTCCAAAAATATCTGGAGAGCCAGGCTTGCTGACCCCTGGTCTAGATCACTTGTTTGCTCTACTGAACAAAATATGTCTGATATAATTTTTAGCTTATCTCAGATGGATAACCCCCAGGACATTGGAGAAAATCTTCAATAAGTAGTCATAGCTTGGTATTATTTTGGAAGCTGCAAAGGGGAAATATACCAATTGTACTGGACCAATAAAATGATAAAAACAAAAGGAAGCCAGAACCATTCCCACATTTAAGGACCTGTTTCTGGTTTAGAACACTCCCCCTCCCATTTCTAAAGATGCAGATTCAGTTCTCAATTATCTTATCCTAAAGCAACCCTCATGGATTTGAAATAACAAATCTGTAAGACACAGGGACAAGATTTAAAACATGATGTTGCTTGCACTTGATATCTCATCTTTGCACACTGCTGTGCCACATGATGGGACCAGATGTCTCTCCCCAAAGATGTTGGAACTATACAATGAACAAAATTCACCTTCATCTTTTTACTGGTGTCAGCAGATATTTGGAGTGGAGGGGAATCCTATTTCAGCACCAAGCATCAATTTTATTTTCAAACAGAAATAGCTATTGGGTGGCAGATTTTTGTACGTGCCTTGAGTAAATGAAGAGAGAACTTTGAAAGCAAACAATAATCCATTCAGATGCATCATTTTTTTACACTGCAAATAGACAGATGATTTATTCATCCTCTTCAGTCATTTTACATGTTCAAAAAACCTCTATGTCGATCTCTATAACTCTAGGTGAGGGGTCAGCAAACTTGGTTCTCCAGGTATTCTTGGACTTCAGTTACCAGAACCCCAAGTCAGTACACCTGCTGATCAGGGCTTCTGGGAATCGAAGGCCAAGAACCTCTGGAGAGCCAAGTTTGCTGTCCCCTGTTCTAGGCTAATTCTAGGTATCTTAGCAGAGGGGAAGCAGTGACTCTCCATCACCCCGGCTATTAATTTATCAATTTCACTTTGGGATACTGTACAATAGTTTCTGCCAAGCAAATGAAAATAACACCAGATATTTGGATGGACATGGGATATTACCCTGTAGCCCTATTAATATGTTCAGGCCAATGCTTGGGGGTTTAAACTAGAAAGGAGATGCATGTGGAAGGTTATTTTAACTTTTCTGTGTGTCTGACCAATAACATGTACTTGTTACTCTTTCTTTCTTTTCCTTTTCCTTTTTGTCATCTGAGCAAGGGAAAGCTTTGGGGGGCCATTTTGAGAGAAACATACACCAAACCAGATTCCATGCCATTTTCTTATTTCTAACATAAAAAGCAAGGAGCAATTTAATGAGTTCCAGTGGACACCAAGTGATTTGTAAAAGTGACATGCTACATTTTAAATAAGAAGAATGGTAGCAATAATACAGTAGAACCCCGTATAACGAATGCCTTGCACAGCAATTAAATCGTACAACAATGAGGATTTGAAAAAAAACATTGTGCCCCATATAACAACTAAAATTGTTATACGATGCAATGGGAAAAAATCATACAACAAATTTTTGTTGTTGTATGATTTTTCCCATAGAGATATTTATTGTACGATGTATCCCATATGGAAAATCGCTATACGATGCATTGTTTTTTGCACAACAATGAGCCCCATGGAATGGATTAAAATCATTGTACAAGGTACCACTGTACTAGCTTTTAAAAAGTAATTACCTAAGTCCTGAACAACTCCATTGTGCAAAAATGTGGAAGGAACCGGGACCCTATCCCTAAGCCTAAACTTATGCTCACCAAGGCACATGTGCCATGTTTATTGACTTTTCACTTTCTCTGTTGGATGATAGGCTAACCACCCCCAGGAACAGGATACTAGATTTAACAGGCTGCTCCAGTAAATCTCTTCTGTCCTCTATAGGCAAACAAGGATAATTAGAGGATCCGTATTCCACTTGTAAAGATGCAAAAGATGCAGGAAACAGGCGATACCTTTATTGGATCACTAAGAAAAATGAAACATTGCACGAACTTTCATGGTTCAAGACCACTTCTTCAGGCATGTATTAAAGTGTTCATGGCGTGGTGGTCTTCCAGGCTCTCTCCTTAAGGACAGCAAAATATTTCATGGAGTTAGGATGCCACTCCTACAGGAAGCTGGGCATTTGCGCCCAGCCCATTTGACCCTCTCTGAAGCATACATAGTTTCCTTTTGTGGCCAGACAAAGGAATACAGATGCCATGTGCAGGGGGGAGGCTTTAATTTGGTATACATACTCCTGTGGGAGTGGCATCCTAACTCCATGAAATATTTTGATGTCCTTTAAAAGAGAGCCTGGCAGACCACTATGCCACGAACCTGGCAGACCACCATGCCATGGACACTTTAATATATGCCTGAAGAAGTGGTATTGAACCACAAAAGTTTGCGCAATGTTTTGTTTTTCTTAGTGATCCAATAAAGGTATCACCTGTTTCCTGCATCTTTTGCATCTGTCCTCTATGGTTATTGCTTTTGTTCTAGAGAAGCATAGGTAGAAATAAAACCAAGACCAAGTGTCCAATCTTAGCACCAGATTTGATTGTTGCTTCAATAGCCAAGGGAAGATGGAGTGTGAATGTTGCAGAGTACCTTTGAACATGAATTAACCCCCCCCCCCCCATTTGTGGTCTGTAAATAGGTTATAGGGATTTTGGTTCCTCACTGACTAAAAGCCCTACATCTTTTCAGGGACATCCCATATGGACCCATAAAGTCAGGCTAAGAAATAAACTTTCCTTTAGCTTCAGTCATTGTGATCACTTCTATTTCTAGGGTGAGGAACATGTTTCAAAACCGCTGAAAGCTATTCATCATAACTAATATGCTTCCATAGATTTTCAGTTTATTTGTATAAAACTCCTTTAAGGTCAAACACAGCATTTTTGCAGCTGTCCCAGATTAATACAATCTTATTCCTTTGAAGGGAATTTTCCAGATGTAAAGAGTTTTACATTACCGCATGAGCACTCTGCAAGTTTATGAGTGAATATGCCTGATACTGATAGCATCCTCTACCAAACATGGAGGTATTTTCACATTTAGTATTTGGACTTCATTAAGGCTATTGCAGAATTAGAGATGAGCATTCAGCATGTGTTTGGAGCTGTAGATGAATCCATTTGTCATGTCAGAAAACAAACCCAAACCAGCTGAAAAGATAAAATTTGCACAGCAAGAGCTCAGTAATTCTATGCAGAGACAGTAGGTATGAAATAGGGTTGGCTTTGCTTGATAGCTGGAGATTTCAACAGCTAATTAGACTTTAACCAACTTCCCAACCAACCAACTTTCCAAATTTTGCAAGCATCTTCATATATTTGATATGAAAAGTATCTATTTAAAAAAAAATAAAAATTGAATGTTGGAGATAATGAAAAGAACAAATCTGCCGAGCTAGAGGCTTTGTGTGCTCAGTTTTTAGAAGCCCAGCTTTGAATCTCTGTATGTTTCACATCACTTCTGGTGCTGAATGAGAATGGCCACCCTTTTTTTCTAATAAACTCATCATCTGGTTCATGACAACACATTCTTCTGAATATGGTCATTCAATTTTGTTTTATTTTGTTTTATTTTGTTTTATTTTGAGCGTGTGTTGTAAGTGACATATACCTTTTCCAGAAGGCAGCATATTGTTATGCTTTAATCAGTTTCCTGATGCTATTTTGGCTGATATATGTATTTGTTTTTAATGCAAAATTGGTCCTGTGGAGAGGATCTCTGGGTGAACATTGCTGTGGAGCACCACCATTCCAATCAGATTGAGTACTGGATGGCAGCTAATTAACTTGACTCCTGGAGAAAAAACAATGTAATCAGGCAAAACAGCTTGACTAGAAGGACTTGAAAGTCTTAGAGCCTCAGTTACCTTTAAATCCCATATGACCTTTGGCAGCAGCAGTGTCAGTACCATTTGAACACCAAAAGAAAAGAACGCAGGTATGTAGGTATGGAGAATGGTTAGGGTCTGGCCAGATTATCCTGCTATGGTAATAGAGTAGACCATACTGCCAGTGACTCAATGCCAGTTGCTAGGCGGTGGTTGACTAACCTGACAACCCTGAGGACTAAACGTCTTGTGTTGCGAAGTACACAGAGAAGAGTGATGGTCTCCAAGTGGATTAAATCTCATGAATCCATCTTGATGGAAGGCAGCAGCTTCATAAATAGTGTTTTAGGACCAGAAAGTGACTGCTGGAACTGGATCAGTTGTATGGGTGTCACGCTACAATGCATAAGGCAAAATGGAAGGCTACTTCATTATATTGTTCCCAGGACAATCTTCATGGCTGCTTTCCATGATGATAGCCAATATTCAGAATTGGTTATGGCACTTTAAGAAGAAGATCAAGAATGGTGGGCATTAAGGTAGCTATTACAATGGACCACAACACTGAGATGTGAAAAGCAATGGAGAACTGCCCCATTATGGCTGAAATCCTGTTCACAGCACAACCCAAGTGAAACTTTCTACCTGTTTCTTCCTGGTAAATAAGCCACATTCATTCATTCATTCATTCATTCATTCATTTATTTAGCATATGGCATTTGTACACATTGAGTCAACATATAACAAGAAAAAAAATAAACTACATAAAACTAAACATTAATTTATAAACAAACATCTAAATAATTAGCTGCTGCTATTCTCAAGGAGCACATGCATGCCCCAAGCCAGTGTGTGCATCCCTGAGAATTGTGGCAGCGGTAGTATGTTTATGAGGGAGGAACAGATGAAAAGTTGTGCTTGGGCTTATGCTATGACTAGAATTTCAGCCTTTCTTCCTTTTCAGCTATATTTATTTTGGTGGGGCTGGGGCAGAAGGAAGGGAGTTCTCCCTTATGTTTTTAGCGTAAAAACATAATTTTTTAAAAAAATCTTCTGAAGTATATATCTCATCTCCAGGTTGAAAATTAGATTAGGAACTGGAATGTATGGTGTATGTATGAGGTAAGAGAAATCTATCATACAGTAAAAGGAAAGGATGAACATTCCATTGATTGGAGAAATTAAGGTCTGTTAGCCAAGATCCAGCCAAGTGCAGTGAGATACTGAAAATACTGTGGAGGTTTTTAAGACACTAAAGACACATAGCATGTTCATGGAATGGCAGTCCCAATCAAATGCAATCAGCTACTGTTATCAACTTTGTTCTCTAGTCTGACTGGGAAACACTACTCATTCAACTAAACACAAAAATCCTACAGATATCAATATCATTACATGTACATGTCCAAACTGCTAATACAAACAAAACATAGGAAAGCTCGATGAAGAAACTGATACTGTTCTAAAACATGAAAAAGCTACACCTACAAGTCATAATTTGGGGTTCAATGCTAAAATAAAGGAAGAAGCCTACAGAGATTTTGTTGGTTCCTCTGCAGAAGGAACATGAAATGAGCATGGAGATCAAATAATAAAAATTTATCAAGAAGAAGAACTTGTAGTTACCAACATGCACTTTAATTATCCCTGAGGGATTTTGGCATACAGAAATTCCAAGGTGGCACTTAGAAGCAAATAGATTATCTCCTAGTTAGTAAGAAGTACTGGAAGAGGGTAACATTGAAAACTTAGCCTAGAGCTGAAATAATTTTAAGTCATAATGCTGTTGCTGCTGCTCACTTTGTAGCTCACTTCAAATTAAAGAAATTACAGAAACTAAAAAGAGAATCATTGAAATTTAACTAAGAGATTAAACTGTATATGACATTATTAAGAAAGAGATTCATAGGGTATCAATAAGGTGGCATGCTCAATAGTTATGCTATAAATGTGGCTTGCTCTAAACTAGCAGAGATATTAGCATAGGTAACCAGCAGCAAACCCCAAAAAGGGGGGGGGAGTACAATAGAAGAAACAGAAGAGCAACAAAAATGCAAAAATAATGATTACATCAAATCTACAGAATTACACAGGGAATCCAAACTAAAATTGTGGTACGAAAATTGTACAGTACATATATTAAAATTTTTTAATGGAAGATCTATAGCTGCATTAAGGAGCATAAAAAGATCTTGACAGTACTAGGCATATTCAAAAAACAGCAAACTGTTATTGATGGGTAGTAAAAATTTGCTGATAGCTGACATCAAATATAAAATCAAAGAGTGGACAAAGTACTGTACATTACAAAGCTGCTTAGACATAATAGACCAACAGCATTCATTTTTTAAGATGTTAGCACTTGATCAGATACAGTATATAGTAATCGAAAATCCAAAATGCCATACAACAAACAGTATCAATCTCCTGAATTATCATACATTTTCACAGAAGTATTGAAGCTTGTAGAACATGATATCGAAGATGTTTTAGTGAATCTTTCCCATCACATTTACACAATTGGAGTCACTTCTGAAATTTGGCTTATAGTGACCTTTACTATAGTATCCAAGAAAAAAAAAAGGCCAATGCTGGAAGTGACTATGAAGTTGAAAGTTCAATAATATGGTTTCTTAAGGCTTTCTTTTAAAATACTACATGATGGAATTTGTACAAAATATGAAGAATGGCCACAGCAAACAGAACCTTTACTGTTGATGAAAAAGCTGCAGTAAAAGCTGACAATAGAGGAAGTACAGATACAGAGAGGAGTATAATGAGGATGTATACTTTCCAACTCCTTTTCAAATTATATACTGAGAGTATCTTCTAAAAAACACTTGCTAACTGGAATGATAGTAAATTTATAGGTTGGCACAAGCTAAATAGGCCTCAGTGAAATCAATTGTGACTAAAGATGTTAAGGCAACTGGATGTCAACAAAATCCAATAGTAGAAGATAAATAATTCTTTATGTGCATCAGAACATTGCACTAAATATTTCATTTGTGAATAAAATCAGGCTACTTCAATAGCATTATCCAAGCCATTTATTAGATCCTGTTTTATACACATTATTCTTCTTGTGCCGTATTTGATTCTGAATATAACTAATCATCATGGCAATCAGCCATGAAGACTGTACTGAAAATATAATGCAGTGGCCTTTCATTTGCCTCCCATATGGCAGTGTGACACCTATACCACTGATCCCATTCCACGAGTCACTTCCTGGTCCTGAACCCTTTTGGCACGCAACATCCTCCTCAGCCCCAGGTCAGTATGGATGAAGCTGTTGCTCTCCATCGAGATGGATTCAAGTGGGATTTAATCCATTGGGGACAATAACTACCCTGTGGACTTCACCACCCAAGGCTGCTAGTCCAGAATTGTCAGGTTAGTTAACTGCCACCTGATGATCAGCATTGAGTCACTGGCAGTATGGTCTATTCTATTACCATAACAGGATAACCTGGTCAGACTGGATTTGTACACAAAGTAGGACATAGTGCTTGCACATAATACTGCATTGAATGAATTTTTCCACATTCACAGAAAAATTATCCTATATCCAAGTAGCCCAAATTTATTTGATTACTCTTTGATCTTCCTACTTCACTTTGAAGTGTATTTTGTGATTTCCATATGCTCCAACCAGAATCTTGTCCTGGTGGGAGACACTCTTCAGTATTCTTCCATTCAATAGGGTGCCTTGTTTTGCTCTCTATAGGTTCAGTCTAGCTTCTTCCCGGAAGCCTAAGTGAATTCCCCAAAGCACTGTTCAGCCAATGTACTGAACAGTCCAAAAACCCAAGGTTGGGGAACACTGCTTTAAGGGGATTGGTTTCTATGAAGTTGATGGATTTGGTTCTGTATTGCCTTATTTCATTTATTATTTGGTAGCACTTCTCAAAGTACATCTGGAGGGGCAATGCCAGACAAGTACTAAACTTCTCCAGTGGGTGTAGGTTACAGGCAACCAGTAATAATCCTGAATGCTTCATTAAGAGCTACATCCACTTGTTTGGTGTGTGCTGATTTCTACCACATGGTTCTAACATATTCTGCTATGAGGTAGCTCAAGGACAAACCTATTGTTCTTATTGTTTGTGGATGTACAACCTACTCTGAGCTAGCCAGTTTTCTAAGTATGTTATTTTTGGCATCAACTTTCTGTTGGTGTTTAGAATGTGTTTTTTGTAGGTCAGGCTTCAATCCAGAGTAATGCCCAAATTTTATAGGGCAGGCCAATGTTCCAAAATCTTGGCTTCCCAAGCTAACTCAGGACTTCTTTTCTTTAAGTAGATGGAATTTTTGTATTTTTGCAGGGTCTGGTTGTTTTTATAATATAAGGAAAGGTCATCTAAGCCCATGGTGCCCCAGATGTTCTTGGACTTCAATTCCCAGAAGCCCTAATCAGCAGGTGTGCTTACTTGGGCTTCTGGTAACTGAAGTCCAAGAACACCTGGGGCACCAAGGTTGGCCACACCTGGTCTAAGGCATAGGTCAGCTTATGCTTAAAGGTTTTCCCCTGGACTATCAAGGCAAGGGCATCATTATAAATGAAACTTCTGGCATATAGGAACATTGGTTAATCATTAGTGTAAATGTTAAAAAGTAATGGTACCACAATGCTACCCTGTGGGATACCATTCTTTTGATTTCTTCAGCGACTGTGCTGATAAGCTAGATGGTTTGCAAAGATTATAAAGTCAATGAAGTAGGTAATAAATATGGCCTGAAAATTAAAGTTAACACATTCAATGTGTGAAGTCTTTGATTACCAAAAATTACTGTTGGTCATAAAAAACATCCTGATGGCAACAATTTTCATTAATTAAAGACTTCTTCTTCCTATCTTGTGGCTTCCTGAGGATGAAGGAAATTTCACAGGAGCCTTACATGGTATAAGTTAAGATAACAAGATGTCAGCCATGTATTTATTTCAGGAAGCACAGAATGTCTTAGACTGAGAGGAGGACCCAAGAAGAACTATTCCTTCCATCACTTGAGTTGCCCTGGCATTTTCAGTTATGCATGCTAATAAAAATGATAAGGATTTTTGCAGAAAAAAACTTTGCTCAGGGGATACCCAAGTGAGGCTCCTTTCATGTCTCCAAGAGCTGGGACAGAGATGGGTGCTCAATTCATCATACAGTACCCGGGTCTCAAACTGCTGACTTGCCAGCCTCCCAGCTAACAAGGTGAGCTTCTTAACGACTGAGTAAGTTGAAAAGGGCTGTGGCCCAAGAAATCATGAAACACATATTTTGGCCACATAATGAGAAATGAAAAAATGCAGTTGGTTATTGTTAATCATTCAAAGTTAAACTAAACAAGAAAAGAAGTAGAGGGAGAAGAAGTTGTTATTGGTTGAAGAATTTTGGAACTGGTTTGAAAGTGGCACATAATTGTTGTTTAGAGCTCCGATATTCAAAGCAGGAATAACAGTGATGATGTACAACTTCTGGTTGGAAGAACTATCCACATTGTAACATGCCCAAAGGACATTTAACAGTTAGGCAGTACCTGAATATCTTGATTTTATTTTATTTTTTAAAAAAGTTATTTCTGTATTTGAAAAGGGTGACAATTACTGTTCTAGGTGGCATAAAGACAAAGGTTTGATCCAAAAGAGTGGTGCAAACTCAACAGGCCCCAGTGAAATCAGTGTGAAATTATTAGTGAATTATGTAGAAATGTTAAATATAGGGTGGGGAGAGAAATTTCCTCTGTTTCTTTCTTTTAAAAACTCCCTAGAAACATTGGGAAAATTGAAATACACATGTGTAATATTCATTTTTATACCAATCCTAATATTATTTTACTGCTGTAAAACATGAAAAGGTACATTTGTAACTTAATATAAAGAATTGGACATATTTATTATGTTTAAAAATAAACAAGCTTCCTTTTAGAAGAAGTCAAAATGCAATTACTGTATACCTTTATCCACTAATAAAAAACTGCAGCAGCTTCACCCTATATTGTCTAAGCACAGCTATCTTAGATTTATCAAATGAGAAGTTGGGGAGGGGTTTAAATGGAAATCACAAATTTTGGAATCTATATATTTAAGTGTATTATTTGCACATACACAGCCTTACTCCTGTAGTAATTGTTTCTGCAAAACTAGAAGAAATGTCACTAGAAGGTGGCCAGCAGCAATCCAAAAGCCACAGTGAGTTCCTTGCTGGACCTAGATTCCATACCCGTCAAGTCGTGGTTTTGGAAATCCGGGAGCCAGGCACGCATGCACAATAAGTTCCCAGGTGCCGGGCAGGAAATGGGGTACTGCACATGCATGGCCATCAGAGGCAGCGGCACGCATGCGCAGAAACTTCTGTGCGCATGCGCAGAAACCCCTTTGGCCAGGAAATGGGTTACTGTGCATGTGTGGCCCTCAGAGGCAGTGGCACGCATTCACAGTAGCTACTTCTCCTGCTGTTGAAAATATGGGATGGTGGCGGGAAAGGGGCCAAACGAGCATGAAAATATGGGAAATCCCAGCCAATCTGGGATACTTGACAGGTATGAGATTCAGAAATGCTTTGAGTCTTATGTATATGTACTGTATGCATAAGAATTATCATTCTCCAATTCTGTACACTGTCATTCATACAAATGTTTATACAGAATGGGTCTTACATGAGCAAAACCTTAGCAACAGAAGGCACTGCACTCATTCTAAAAGGGGAGAAATGTTTTATTAGACTATTTGCTACCTTCCCTGATGTCTCCTTTTCAATTAGAAACACTGAAAATAATTTCATTGAAATAAATATTTTGCCCACCCAAAATGTTACAGCATGGGGTTATCTGGAGCTTCACAGCTCTAGACATGCCCTCAGTCCCATCGATTTCAGCAGAAACTCAACAGAACTAACTTTGTATGGTGGATGGAGCTCATAGCCCTGTTAAAAAATTTCTTTAACTTTCAGCATCTTTTATGCTGGTGTAAAAGGTCTCCTGTTTGTTGCCGTCTGCCCAATTTGTTGGCTCTCTTCTGGCCTTATGGCAGCAAGATCACAGCCTTAGCTGACACCAACCTGAATATATTTGCAGGAAAAAGAAACACACTGTATATTTCCTTGCCCTCCCTCGAGTGGATGTGGGGAGGGCTGTGTATGTATCTATCTCTCTGTGTATGCCTGGAAACATGTCCCTTTGAACTCCCAAGCAGGGAGGGAAATGAAAAGGGGAAAACCTTTTCCAGGGAAAAGAAAAATCATACTAGCAGCTTCCAAAACATCGACAACTTGTTATTCTATATTGTGGAGAGAGGAATTTAAAGGAATAGAAGGTGAAGTGAGCATTATCAGGGTGGGGAAATAATGACAAACATAGCAAAGAGGTCTAGAATGAATTTGTTGATATGAAAATTAAAGAAATGCAAATTATTGAACAGGGTGGGGAGATGAGATGAAGCAGCCTTAATCTTATAAAGGGAATTCATTGGCCACCCCAGGGAGAGTGTGAAGTAAGTGTTCAGTGATGTGTTGACTTTAATGCAGGAAAGAAGTCTGCTGGTGAGATCAACATTAATCCTATGTCTGTGTTTGGTTTCCAGTTGTTTCTAAGCATCTTCCCTTGTCTCTGGGATCCAAGACCTAAAATTTAAGAACCACACTGCATATTAGGGATCAAGCATGAATTAGCACCAGTAGCCAAGCTATCTGGTGGGTCCCATTCCCTCTCAATTTAGGAAGGAACCCACATTTCTGAGAATATTTCCCTTTGATTGTCCCATTCTACTTTGTATAATTCCCCCCCCCCTGCATTTGCTACACTGCTTACAGAAGAGGCTAGCCTCCACCACCAACAATGCCCTGGTATTGACCTAGAACCAGATGTGGCACAGCTGTTGGGGAGCCTGCAGAGGCATCCTAAGACCCTTTGCTGCCTCCTTTCTGCTCCATACATGATTGAATCTTACTTCAATACTCAGGATTTTCAACTACTCTTCTAAGTCCTGCTGAACTGGAGCCCCCAGCTTGGAAGCAGCTGCTCTAGGTCCTGCAGGACTGGAGCCCTCACCTTGTTACATCTGCTAAGCCCCACCTGAGAGCCCTGGGGAAGGGTCTGGCCCCTAATCGGCTCCACCTGGATACCCTGGGTGGTTTAGCTATATATAAGAGCTGATCCTTCCTCTCAGATGCAGCCTCAGCAATAGAAGTCAGGAGACTTGTATTGCTTGGCTTCAGGATCCCTTGCCTGCTTCCAAAGACCTCATCTGTTGTTCCTGATTCCCACTGCTGAAGAGTTCTGGCCAGCTCTTGGTTCCTGTGAACTGTTGTTGTTCCTTGTCTGGATCCTTGTCTCTGGAATTCCATCCTCATCTTGTTCCAGCACCTGAGAGTTCTCTGCTGTGTCTGTTCTTCACATCACTTGACTTCTGTCTTGTTTGGACTATGCTTTTGACATCTGGATTAATCCTGCATCTCTGGCTTGACTTGAACTCTAGACCAAGATTTGCTTACTGTTTGGCCCATTACCTAGTTGTCCTGGAGTTTGTGTTGCCTGCTATCTGACCCTGCCTTGGACTCTGACAAAATACAGAGCTTGGTAAAGTCACAGATTGCTGTCTCACTGAAGGAGAGCATGGAAACGTTACTTGATTTGATACTCCTGTCAACTGATGTTTCTTGGAGGAGTAGCCAAACAGTCTCCACTGCTTGGTCAATTTTGCTATCAGCTTATGTCACACTGGCATCTGCTCTATCTTATTTTGCAATCTCTCAAAGGCTCCTGCTCAGTTTGCCTTTATTAGTCTTTGTCTATGGAGGTACTGGCCAACTGAGCCTCCCCAGTGGTGCTTTTCAAAGCTCATGCCAATATTTACTTCATAGTAAAGGCAGGAACATGAGAAGGTGCTTTGCAGGCGCACCCCCCAAAGAAAGACTCAGACACCGGTATTGGATTAAAGGGATCGGGCCACTTTTATTGAATAATGCCCTAGTCCGAGTTATCACTTTCAATTGGTGTATCATCCAATTGTAATTCTTTAAGGCAAGCAGGCCGCAGTAACACTGGTAAGGTCCCTCCCAAAATGCCAATGGAAATTGGCTACATGTATCTATTTATATCAATTTGTTTGTTGACACAAACAAATTGTTGACTGGAGTCAATATACTATCTACTGACCCCACCCTATGATGTGTATCCGTTCAATATCAGGGTGATGCAGGCTGTGAAGCTCCTGCCATCACCCTTTGCATGGTTTGCCCTTGACCGGCCAATCCTATTTCCCCTGTACCTATCTACGTGTTGGCCAGTCAATTGCGAACCTGCTGGATACCTATGGGTCATAAATCTTTACCTTACCAGTGCTACCCGCCAAAAGTGACCAAAGTCAACTTACCCCGTATCTCAAACACTAGCGACAGTGTGGGATGGGCGAAAAAGCCAAGAACCAGGGAGCCAATTGTAGGTTCAAGCAAAAATTCCCACCCGGCCCCGAAGCGACCAGAAAATCACACTGTCCACTAGGGAGGGGGTGGAGGGAAAAACTTCTCCGCTCCTTCGCTTCCAAAATGGCAGCCAAGCTGCCTCGTGGCCAACCCTTTTAAAGAGGGTGGCCACACACCCCTAACTCACCAGGATGTCTGAGTCCGGGTGGGGGGGCCCTGCAAAGAGCGTGGCGGCCATTTTTGCGCCGCGCTTGCATTGCAGGCGCACCCTCCAAAGAAAGACTCGGACACAGGTATTGGATTAAAGGCATCGGGCCACTTTTATTGAATAATGCCCTAGTCCGAATTATCACTTTCAATTGGTGTATCATCCAATTGTAATTCTTTATGGCAAGCAGGCCGCAGTAATACTGGTAAGGTCCCTCCCAAAATGCCAATGGAAATTGGCTACATGTATCTATTTATATCAATTTGTTTGTTGACACAAACAAATTGTTGACCGGAGTCAATATACTATCTACTGATCTCACCCTATGATGTGTATCCATTCAATATCAGGGTGATGCAGGCTGTGAAGCTCCTGCCATCACTCCTTGCATGGTTTGCCCTTGACCGGCCAATCCTATTTCCCCTGTACCTATCTACGTGTTGGCCAGTCAATTGCGAACCTGCCGGATACCTATGGGTCATAAATCTTTACCTTACCAGTGCTACCCACCACACGGGGAGGCGTCTGTGATGACTCACCGCCCCCCCCTGACCATCAGCTCGGTTACCAGGCCTGCTTGCACATCCTCAAGAAAGAGGTTCATACCTCTGGCCGACAGATGGACCCCATCTCCTGCATATAGACCAGAATCCTGCAAGCCTATCCTAGGATGTTGAATGGCCGTTCCAAAGCCATTGTCAAAAAGGAATCGGGCGACAGCCCTATTCACTGACTGTCGAGCATGGTCCAAACCATGGAGGTCAATGCCTCCCCTGTAACGGTGTCTCGACACAATGTCAGACCATAGCAGCCACGTGTACGGCCATAAGTGATGTAAAAAGGCCAGGTCACTGCACACCGACATTTTTAAGGAAAGGCCAGTGATCTGTGCGAGATCATTGCCGCCGAGGTGCAGAATCAGGACATCAGGCGGTCCAGCATCCCTGATGGACATCAGGAATGGCAACAGTTCCCGCCATCTCATGCCAGGCTTACCGTACCATTGCATACGTGCGGCTGCACATAGCCCGAGATGGGGTCCCCAGTCTGTCGCCGCAGCATACTGCGCTGCCCAGTGGAGCACAGTTTGTGCCACCGGTGTGCGTGAACACACAGGGTCTGTAAAAGAAGGAAAAGGGATTAATGACATAACTGGCACTCATGCAGTAAGGGGGCGTACATATAAAGAAAAGCGCGCGGACCCCCACCTGCCCATGCGACGTATATCAGCATCAGAGTACCCAAACGCAGCCGCAGTTGAAGCGGCGCCTATCCTAAATGAATGGGTGCCGGAATGAGCCCCAGGGAGGCTGACACTGTGAAGTGCCATACCGGTCACCTTCCAAAACTGGAATTTGGTAAGGGAAGACCCATCCTGGTGGCAGAAAAACGTGCCAGGGTGCATGCCACGCACTGCCAAAAACTCATGTAGGGCACCAACTGGACAGATGTCAGTAATCGTACACCATAGCAGTCTGACACCACTGCCTACTCCATGCTGATCAGCCTTTGAGAAACGAATCCTCAACTGGGCCCACTCCTGGGTGAGAAAGACATCGTCGAGTTCCAGTGCCCTACGAGACATGTCCTTCTTTGACAATGGGACCAGCTCACTGATACGGAGCGCTCCAAAGAAAGCTACGGTGGTAGCAGCATGAAAGAGAGCCTCCTCATACCTATCGTAACACAAGCTATGCCAACCTTGTGCAAGGTGCGTCAGAACCTCTGGTGAAACAGGGTGACATGTGTCTGGGCGGCGGCCACGTTCACGTGTCCACCCTTCTAATACATGCCGTATGTGGAAGTCATTCACACAGTCAATGAAACCCCTGTCCTTAGCCATAAATGCCAATGCTGAAAGCCTAGTGGCGATGGTGTGAGGGGCTAACCATAGATCATGAAGGTAAACCATGAACTGCAGAATCTGGTCGACCGGGATCGGCCACACTTCGGGCAACTGCCTCTGCCCACAAAAGTTCTTGAACTGTAGGAGTGCATGTAGATACGCCTGACGCATGCAAGGTGCCAAAGACATGCCGATCGCCCGGTTCACCTCTCCTCGCCAAATGTCCAGATCTCGGCCGGGAGTGGAAAGGGCAGTTCCTCTGCTTCTGGCGCCAAGGCATGGAACCAGGGGATCTGCAGGTGGGATAAAGCGTCAGCAATCTAATTATCAATGCCTGGCACATGTCTGGCCCTGAAAAGCACATTAAGGCGTAAGGATCTCAAGACAAATTGACGAACTAAGGCCATAACTCTGGGGGATTTGGATGTCTGGGCGTTGACAATGTGCACCACTGCAGCATTGTCACACCAAAAGTGAACTACTGAATTAGCCCACCTATCCCCCCAGAGCATCAGGGCCCCCAAGATGGGAAAAAACTCCAGGAAAGTAAGATCGCGTAAACGATCCGTGCCTTGCCATGTCTGAGGCCATTGACCATAAGACCACCTTCCTTCAAAGTACATCCCATAACCCAGGGAGCCGGAGGCATCCGACTGTACTTGGAAATGCAGGCTGAGCATAAGCTCCAATCTCCAGAAGGAGATGCCATTAAAATCCTGTAGGAATGTGAGCCAGACCATAAGGTCCGCCTGTAAACCTCTGGTCAGCCAAACCCTGTGGTGGCGTTTTAAAAGGCCGCCGCGCTCCTGGCCCCGGTGGGGGCGAAGAGGCCCTTCGGCCACACCACCTGCCGCCGTTCCCGGGCCCCGCCCTCCCCCCCTCGCCTTCGGACTCAAAAGGTGAGGGGGTGCCGAGCGAGCCGTGGCCGCCGCGCTCCTGGCCCCGGTGGGGGCGAAGAGGCCCTTCAGCCACACCACCTGCCGCCGTTCCCGGGCCCCGCCCTCCCCCCTCGCCTTCGGACTCAAAAGGCGAGGGGGTGCCGAGCGAGCCGCGGCCGCCGCGCTCCTGGCCCCGGTCGGGGCGAAGAGGCCCTTCGGCCACACCACCTGCCGCCGTTCCCGGGCCCCGCCCTCCCCCCTCGCCTTCGGACTCAAAAGGCGAGGGGGTGCCGAGCGAGCCGCGGCCGCCGCGCTCCTGGCCCCGGTGGGGGCGAAGAGGCCCTTTGGCCACACCACCTGCCGCCGTTCCCGGGCCCCGCCCTCCCCCCTCGCCTTCGGACTCAAAAGGCGAGGGGGTGCCGAGCGAGCCGCGGCCGCCGCGCTCCTGGCCCCGGTGGGGGCGAAGAGGCCCTTCGGCCACACCACCTGCCGCCGTTCCCGGGCCCCGCCCTCCCCCCCTCGCCTTCGGACTCAAAAGGCGAGGGGGTGCCGAGCGAGCCGCCGCCGCCGCGCTCCTGGCCCCGGTGGGGGCGAAGAGGCCGTTCGGCCACACCACCTGCCGCCGTTCCCGGGCCCCGCCCTCCCCCCTCGCCTTCGGACTCAAAAGGCGAGGGGGTGCCGAGCGAGCCGCGGCCGCCGCGCTCCTGGCCCCGGTCGGGGCGAAGAGGCCCTTCGGCCACACCACCTGCCGCCGTTCCCGGGCCCCGCCCTCCCCCCCTCGCCTTCGGACTCAAAAGGCGAGGGGGTGCCGAGCGAGCCGCGGCCGCCGCGCTCCTGGCCCCGGTGGGGGCAAAGAGGCCCTTTGGCCACACCACCTGCCGCCGTTCCCGGGCCCCGCCCTCCCCCCTCGCCTTCGGACTCAAAAGGCGAGGGGGTGCCGAGCGAGCCGCGGCCGCCGCTCTCCTGGCCCCGGTGGGGGCGAAGAGGCCCTTCGGCCACACCACCTGCCGCCGTTCCCGGGCCCCGCCCTCCCCCCCTCGCCTTCGGACTCAAAAGGCGAGGGGGTGCCGAGCGAGCCGCGGCCGCCGCGCTCCTGGCCCCGGTGGGGGCGAAGAGGCCCTTCGGCCACACCACCTGCCGCCGTTCCCGGGCCCCGCCCTCCCCCTCGCCTTCGGACTCAAAAGGCGAGGGGGTGCCGAGCGAGCCGCGGCCGCCGCGCTCCTGGCCCCGGTGGGGGCGAAGAGGCCCTTCGGCCACACCACCTGCCGCCGTTCCCGGGCCCCGCCCTCCCCCCTCGCCTTCGGACTCAAAAGGCGAGGGGGTGCCGAGCGAGCCGCGGCCGCCGCGCTCCTGGCCCCGGTGGGGGCGAAGAGGCCCTTCGGCCACACCACCTGCCGCCGTTCCCGGGCCCCGCCCTCCCCCCTCGCCTTCGGACTCAAAAGGCGAGGGGGTGCCGAGCAAGCCGCTGCCGCCGCCCTCCTGGCCCCGGTGGGGGCGTAGAGGCCCTGCGGCCGTACCGAGGCTCTTCTGGGCCCCCGCCATCGGCCCAGGATGCGAGCCACCTGCGGCTCTCTCCCCGGGCCAAGTTGGTCAGGGGAGATGGGAGCGTTGGCGCTCTCTGTGAGGAGAGTGGGGGGGGGGCAGGGAGGGAGACAGAGGGACTGAGGCTGATGTTTGCCGGCTGGGGAAGTTGGGCTGGGCACAATATGGGATGTGAGCTGTGCTTCATCCCTTGGGGATTTTGTTAATATGGTTTACTTTTGATGCTGTGTACTTATGTATTATGTGTTGTATTGATATTGTGCTTTTCCCCTGAATTTATTTGATGTAACTGAATTGTATTATTACGTGTCATTGTATTATTATATTGTATTTATTGTCCGCCATGTAAACCGCCCTGAGTTGGGTTGCACCCGAGTGGGCGGTATATAAGCGCGAAAATTAAATTAAATTAAAATTTAAATTAAAAGGCCTGCCATGGCGTCACACAGAAGCCTGGCAATGGCCCTGCCTGGTGTTACTACCCTACAGGCAAAGTTGAGGTGGCCGTGAAGCACCTGCAACTCCCGGAGAGACACCTTACGCCTGGCAAGCATTGCCAGAATCGCATCAGAGATCCGTGTCACCTTTTCCATGGGCAACCTGGATGTCTGGGCAACGGTCTCAATCTCAATACCTAAAAAGGTGAGAGTGGTGGCTGATCCCTCAGTCTTTTCAGGTGCTAGGGGAACACCCAGTTCCCGCATAAGAGCCTGAAAAGTGGTGAGGAGATGAGCACACGTGTCCGTGCCCTGTTCCCCTCCGAACAAAAAGTCATCGAGGTAGTGGGCTACAGACCAGGACCCTGATATACGAACAAAAGCCCAGTGAAGGAAGGTGCTAAATCGTTTGAAAGCTGAACATGAGATAGAACAGCCAAAAGGCATGGCTTTATCTACATAAAAACTGCCCCGAAAACAGAAACCCAACAGCTCAAAGTCGTCCGGGTGCACTGGCAACAATCGGAATGCCGATTTGATATCACACTTTGCCAGTAGCACCCCTGGGCCACATGAGCATACCATCTGTAAGGCCTGGTCAAAGGACGTATACCTGACCGAGCAAAGGTCATCAGGTATTGCATCATTGACCGAAGAGCCCGCAGGGTAAGAAAGGTGGTGAATTAGTCAAAATTCACCCGAGGACTTCTTAGGGACTAAACCCAAAGGTGACACCTTCAGGTTCGGGAATGGTGGGTCAGCAAATGGCCCAGCCACCCTCAGTGCAGTGACCTCCTTAGCTATAGATTGGGTGGCAATATCCTCATTACCCCTGAGAGAAAGTAAGCCAATGTTCCAGCTCCTGGACATTAATTGGGGAGGGGGCCTTTTTGATGGGTAACACTGTCAGAGGGAGCTCTGACCGCCCCCTGCCCACCCCTTCCTCTGCCTCATGACCCACCAGCCCGTGGGCACGTGGAGGCAGCGTGAGGGCCAGAACAAGAGGGGCACTCGTGCTGGAACCGACACTGATGCTTGTTGCACACTCCGCTGGCGGAGAAGCTCCAACACAGCAGGCAGGCTGGAACCCCCTGCCCCGCCGTCTGGCGGGGAACCTGTGTAGCAGCAGCCCGCTGCACAGCATGTCCACAATTGTACCGGTCACCAGGCGCCGGCCACGTGGGGGTCATGTACAAGAGCCACAATTGCTGGCAGGGCTCATCCCACCTCATCTCAGGATGGAGGGCCACTCTCATCCTAAACTCCTCGTCATAGGCCAACCATGATGGGCCAGGGAAATCCACCACCGCCCGGTAAATATTATCCAGGTATTGTACCATCTGAATGGCCAAGTCAGGGCGGGCCCTCAGGTATACCGCCATATAAATGAGGTAGGCCGGTAACCAATTGGCCCAGGCGTGGTGGCTTACGACGACGGGACAACTCCTTGTCCCTATCGTCCTGCCCTTCCCTCTCTTCCTTGGTGGGCTCATGGTTTAGGAGGGAGAAAATGTCCACATATTCCCCCCGCCAAATCTTCTCCCTCGTGGCCTGGGAGAGATGATTACCCAGGGGTAAGGAATAACCGGCCGTCGACAGGGCCACCGTTGGCACAGATTGAATTAAGGGTGTGCACAGTGGGCCCTGAACAACCCCTGAAACATTAAGCATATCCATAGGGACGGTCACCTCTGTCATAACCGGGGGGTAATTGGAAAACCAGGGGTTAATGGGACTGTGCGGATACAACTGTCCTCCCATAGTAACCTGTCGTGGCCATGGCCACTGTAACCCCCCCCCCCAGTGTTGCTAGGTAGTGTCACTGGTGTACTTAATTGACCAGGATACTCACCCGGTGCACCCCCATGGGCCGCCCCCACTGGGGGTTCCGGCCCACCACGGGTGTCGGAGCTCGTGATGGATATCGAGCTCTGTGTGCCGCTGCACCCCTGCCATGCAGGACTGGTCCCCGGTGGCAAGCCCCATTGTGATGATCTGTCGGGGAGCTGCGAGGTGCCAGCTTGGGCTGGCCTGATGGCCTCAAGCAGCTCGACCCTGGTAGCGGCCCGCTGGACAGCAATGGCCGACGTGTGGTCCGGAATTGCAGGATTTGCAAGCCCACCATCGGAAGGTGGCGGGGTAATGCCCATTGATGTCTCCAGCACCGAAATGTGTGTGAGGAGGGCATCAACAGCCTCAGACCCACCTGGATAAGGTGGGCCAAGTGGGTCGGATGGCCCACCAGGCAATTGCGGCAAGACAAACCCGAAAGGGGACCCCGGGCCCGAATATGGCCATGTCCAGTAATCCGGCCCATGTGGGGCCGGGAGAATGGTGGGGCGGAAACCCGCACCAGGCCCAAGTGGGCCACCCTGCCCAGAACCGGGCAAAGACCCTAGAGGGGTAGGGACCCCAGAGGGGCCGGCCTGTGCCACCCCTGCCTGAATCTCCACACCGGGCAGGTAGGCAGAAGCATGTTCGCCCGCATTGGTGGTAGTGGCTAAACCCACCCTACCACCCGGTTGCAGGGGCGCCGCCCGAGCCCTCCGGCCCGGAGACGGCCCCCTAGATGTGGAGGGGGTGGGCAGAGCCCTCCACCTCGGGCATGGCTTGGCAGCCGTTGCCTTGCGCTTGGGAGCCATGCCTCCCAAGCAGAATAGTAATAAAAGAGAAAAAATTCCCTTCAAAGGAGAGCGGGGCAAAAGCCGGGGAGCAAGCGGCGGAGCGAACTTCTCTGCTCCGTCGCTTCCAAAATGGCAGCCAAGCTGCCTCGTGGCCACCCCTTTTAAATAGGGTGGCCACGCCCCCTAACTCACCCGGATGTCTGAGTCCGGGTGGGGGGCCCCCGCAAAGAGCACGGCAGCCATTTTGGTGCCGCGCTTGCACTCTTCAGGGTTCCAGTAGTACCACCCGAGACTCTAAAGTCTATAATATTTTTTGCACCTTTACATGGAGGGATGGGAAAATCTGTTATTTATTCTGTTCACCACATTCAGAATATTTAAAACAATAATTTCAAGGACGTTCTATTCAAAAACAATTTTTGTGTGTGAATTCTGGTAAATGCTTCAAAAAAGAACTGGAACAAAACTGCCCTTCTTTGCCAGTGGTCTAATTCAATAGATACAACTATTCCTAACATGGAAAAAACATGTTGTACTTGTCTACCATAATTACCTTAAGCATGAGAAGTCTCTCAGAAGCAAAGGAGATGATGACTCTAATACAGCACTATCATGAAATAATAACAATAGTGTGTCATCAAATCAATTCTGACTTATGATAACTCTTTTCAGGATTTCCTAAGTAGAAAAGACACAGAAGAGGTTCATAATTCTCTTCTGTGGTTGACACGGGACTGTACACAGTGGTGGGCATCAGTAGGTTCACACCAGTATGCGCGTACTGGTAGTAAAAATGGCTGGCCCCACCCACCTCTTCCGAAAAGAAGCTTTGGAGGGAGCTGGCTCCATTTTCCCCTGCCTCCAAGGCTTTTCCTGGGCTCCATTTCACCCCAAAGCATATCCCCAGTCACTCCAGAGGGGTTGGGGAGGCACTTCGGTGTGAAACGGAGCCCAGGAAAAGCCGTGGAGGAAGGGGGAAATGGCTTCAGAGGGGGCTCTTTGCTATAGAGCTATGAAAATAGAAGCCTCTTCTATTTTCATCACTCTATAGCGAACCTCTGAAGCCATTTTCCCTTGTCCAAGGCTTTTCCTGGGCTCTATTTCACCCCAAAGCACATCCCCAGCCACTCCGGACTGGCTGGGGAGGCACTTTGGGGTGAAACAGAGCCCTGGAAAAGTCTTGGACACAACGGAAATGGCTTCAGAGGTTTGCTGTAGAGTGAAGAAAATAGAGGAGGCTTTTATTTTCATAGCAATATAGCAAAGGGCAGTCACATGGCCAACAGGCCACACCCACCCAGTCACATGGCCACGCGTACAGTGTGGTAGGAATTTTTTTAATGCTCACCCACTGACTGTACAGCTTGACCAAGGCCATACAGGATAAATATTTAGATGGTTTTAGGATCAAGGGAAAAATTTAGTCCTTCCAAACTTAAGAATTAAGTACAGCATACAAATTTTTGATCTTACACATATTATTTTGTCTGCTTCATTTTTTCCTCCTCCTCCTAAAAGCACAAGTTTATTCTATCTGAAATTTGAAGACATTCTTGAATTCTGGTACATTATTAGATGAAAAAATAAAGAAATTCTCACACTTGTGTAGTAACAAGCAATTGCAAGCGCGGCACCAAAATGGCCGCCGCGCTCTTTGTGGGCCCCCCCCACCGGACGAAGACATCCGGGTAGTTAGGGAGCGTGGCCAGCACCCTTATATAAGGGGCGGCCACGAGGCAGCCGAGCTGCCATTTTGCGAAGCGACGGAGCGGAGAAGTTTTTCCCCCTTACCTCCGTCGCTATTGCCTTGCTTAGGGAAGCCTCTGGCTGCTGATTTTCTTGACTTTTTCGGCTTCCCATCGTTTAGCTGCTATGCCCTCGAAGAAGAAGGCGACTGCGAACGCGGCTCGTTCTGCACGGAGGCGCCAGCCGGGTCGGAGGACCGCGGCTGCGCCTCCCCAGCAGCCGCCTTTGCCTGAGCCCACCGGGACCGGTGGGATGGGGTTAATTGCCCCTTGGCCCGAAGCGGGGGGTCCGCGTACCGGCCCAGCTGGGGCCGCGGCCCCCGGCGTGCAAGCAGTGGCCACTGCCTCTGGCATGGCCCATTCTGCGGGGCCTTCTTCCATGGGTCCGCAGCTTCCTGCGGGGGGTTTCAGCCATGGGGGGTGGCTGGGTTCCCTCCCCTGGCAGGGTACCCCCCCGGCCCTGCAGGGGCCGGGCCTGGGGTCGTGGCCGTATATGGGCCCCGGGGTCCAGGGACCTGGACCCGCGCCTGCAGCCAGTGGGCCGGCTGGCCCTTTGCCCCCACTTGGCTTAGGGGGCTACGTTAGTGTTGAGGCCCTTCTGGCCCGCGTTGCGGCCCTCGAGGCATCCCTCACGAGGGTTAACCACCCGGGGGTGCCTTTTGGGGTGCAGGTTGATCCTTTGTCTGCCGGTCAGCGGCAGGCGGCAGGATGGGTCGAGCTGCCCGAGGCGCGTGGGCCGGCTTCGGCCACTGCCTCGCAGCTCCCCACTCAACAGGCTGATGCTGGTCAGGCCCCGTCGACGAGCTCAATTGCGGTCGTGAGCTCCGACGCCCCCAGCGGGCCGGAACCCCCGGTGGGTGCGGCCCGCGGGGGTGCTGCATGTGAGTATGCGGTTCAATCTAGTGCACCCACACACCTACCCACGTTGGGGGGGGCATTCCAGTGGCCGTGGCCTCGCATGGGTGGCGCGACGGTTCAGTCGCCGACGTCCCACCCGGCGACTTCACCGCTCACCCAGGGCCCAGTTTTGGGTGGTACCTCTTATTCAGTTGGGAATGTGTTAGGGGTGGCCGAGTTGGTCCAGGCTCCTTTTCAGATCCCCGTGGTTCCCACTGTGCCGGTGTCAGCATTGCCGACAGCGGGGTATTCCTTGCCCCTGGGGGACCATTTGGCCCAGGCCACCAAAGAGAAGATCTGGCGTGGGGAGTGTGTGGACATCTTCTCCCTTCTTAACAGTGAGCCCACCAAAGAGGAGAGGGAGGGGCAGGATGAGAAGGATAAGGAACAGGCACGTCGTCGTAAGCCGCCACGTACGTGGGCCAATTGGTTGCCAGCGTACCTTATATACATGGTGGTCTACCTCAGGGCCCGGCTGGATTTGGCAATTCCAATGGTCCAGTATTTGGACAACATTTACCGGGCGATGGTCGACTTCCCGGGCCCGTCGTGGTTGGCTTACGACGAGGAATTCCGTATGCGGATTCCCCTGCACCCTGAGATGAGGTGGGATGAGCCCTGCCAGAAGCTGTGGCTTCTGTACATGACTCCCACGCGCCCTGCGCCTGGGGACAGATACCATTGTGGACATGCGGTCCAGCGAGCGGCCCCAGCACAGACACCCTGCCAGGTGGCGGGGCAGGGGGTTCCAGCCCGCCTGCTGTGCTGGACTTTCTCGTCCAATGGTTCCTGCAGTAGGAAGAATTGCCAGTACAGGCATGAGTGTCCCTCTTGCGCTGGCCCCCATGCGGCCTCCGCCTGCCCCAGGCCTGGAGGGGTGCGGGGCAAAGGTAGGGGCGGACAAGGGGCTGGCAAGACTGCCGCAGAGGGAGCTGGTCCACCGAAAGGCCCCCTCCCCAATTAATGTGGACGTGTTGGAGCGTTGGCTCGCATCGTACCCGAGGGGGGCAGATGCGGTTTACCTGCTTCAAGGTTTTCGACTGGGGTTCCGTATTCCTTTCCAGGGTGATAGGTCCCCCCAAGATGCCCCCAACCTTTTGTCCCTTAAGGGGAGGGAGGAGGTGGCTGCCGCCAGCATTTCTAAGGAGGTTGATGCGGGCAGCGTCGCTTGCCCTTTCCCTGCACCCCCGTTCCCCAACCTTAAAGTGTCACCCTTGGGCTTGGTGCCCAAGAAGTCACCGGGCGAGTTCCGCCTGATCCATCACTTGTCCTACCCAGCCGGCCGATCGGTCAATGATGCTATCCCTGACGACCTTTGCTCGGTCAGGTATACATCTTTTGACCAAGCGCTGCGCATGGTGCGCTCATGTGGCCCGGGTGCGCTGTTGGCTAAGTGCGACATTAAGTCTGCCTTTCGCCTCCTGCCGGTTCACCCGGGTGACTTTGAGTTGCTGGGTTTTAAGTTCCGGGGTGAATATTATTTCGATAAAGCCATGCCTTTTGGCTGTTCCATATCGTGCTCGGCCTTCGAGCGTTTTAGCACCTTCCTATAGTGGGCTTTTGTCCTGCGGGATCTTACGTACTTGGAATTTTTTCCCATCCTGGGGGCCTTGGTGCTATGGGGTGAGGAGTGGGCCAACTCGGTCGTTCATTTCTGGTGTGACAATGCGGCTGTTGTCCACATTGTCAACTCACAGACTTCCAAATCATCCAGGGTAATGGACCTGGTGCGCCAGTTTGTATTGCGCAGCCTGCGCCTTAATGTACTGTTCCGGGCCAGGCATGTCCCGGGGGTCAATAATGATATCGCTGACGCTTTGTCCCGCCTGCAGATCTCCCGGTTCCGCGCCTTGGCCCCGGATGCAGAGGAATTTCCCTCGCCACTACCGGACGAGATATGGACCTTTGGCAAGGAGAGGTGAACTGGGCGATCGGCATTCGCTAGCGCCACGCACACGTAAGGCGTATCAACACGCATTCAATTCTTTCAGGGCATTCTGTGCCCAATTCCGGCTGCCAGATACCTGGCCGATCCCGGTGGCCCATATACTTCAATTCATGGTTGACCTGCATTCCCAGGGCCTTGCACCTCGAACCATAGCATCCAGGCTGTCAGCGCTGGCTTTTATGGCCAAAGTAGGCGGACATGCGGACAGTACCGCTGACTTCCGTGTGAGACACGTTTTGGAGGGGTGGGTGCGGGAGTGTGGGCGTAGCCCGGACGACCGCCACCCAATTTCCCCAGGGGTTCTTACCCAACTGGCATGGGGCTGGCAGGACCTATGTTTTGATAGGTATGAGGCAGCCCTGTTTCATGCGGCTACAACGGTGGCCTTTTTTTTGGAGCGAGCTTGTGATGCTGTCTAAGGCGGATGCTAGTCGTAGGGCACTGGAACTCGAAGATGTCTATGTGGCCAAAGACTGGGCTCAGTTGAGGATACGCTCCTCTAAGACGGATCAGCATGGCGTAGGCAGTGGAGTAAGACTGCTACGGTGTTCTTTGGCAGACATCTGTCCGGTTGGTGCCCTACAGGAGTTCCTTGCACTGCGTGGCACGCACCATGGCCCATTTTTCTGTCACCAAGATGGGTCTCCCCTTACTAAATTTCAATTTTGGAAGGTGACCGGCAAAGCGCTGGCCGGTGTTGGCCTCCCAGGGGCCCGTTATGGCACCCATTCATTCAGAATAGGGGCGGCTTCCACGGCAGCTGCTTTTGGGTACTCCGGGGCTGAGATACGCCGTATGGGGAGGTGGGGATCGCAATGTTTTCAATTTTATGTCCGCCCTCTTTCACCGTGAGTACCAGTCGAGTCACCGCACCTTTTCTCTTACTCGTTTTTTCCTTGACAGACCCTGGGTGTTGTATTACGCCGGTGACAGTATGGCTGGTGGGCCATAGCTACGTGCACAGGGCAGCGCGTTATGCTGCGGCGACAGAGTGGGGACCCCGACTGGGACTGGGTGCATACGCAAGTCTCACATGGTATGGTAAGCCCAGGATGTTGTGGAGGGAGCTGTTGCCATTCCTTTTCTCGGGCCGGAGGGCTGACCCGCCTGACATCCTGATCATACACCTTGGGGGCAATGATTTAGGTCAGGTCGCCGGCCTATCGCTGAAGCATGCGATTTGCGGCGACCTCGCCTACCTGCATTACGTGTGGCCCGCCTCAACCCTCGTTTGCTCAGACATGGTGCCGCGGCACGCGTATAGGGGAGGGTTCGACCTCCAGGCCCTGCACCAGGCTAGACGCATGGTAAACAGGGCTGTTGCCCGGTTTATTGTCAGCAGGGGTTGGGGGCGGGTCAGTCGTCACCCCGCCATTAGTCTGCAAAATTATGGCCTGTATGCAGGGGATGGGGTCCATCTGTCGCAAGGAGGTATGGACCTCCTGTTGGGTGATTGGCGAGCAGGCCTGTTGACCGAGCTGACGGTCTGGGGGGGGGGGGGCGTCGAGCCTTCTTTGAAGCCCCTCCATGTGGCGGGTAGCACTGGTAAGGTAAACATTTATGACCCACAGGTATCCGGCAGGTTCGCAATTGACTGGACAACACTAGACAGGTATAAGTTGGTTAAACGTTGTCCGGTCAACGACGAACCAGGCGACGGGGTGATGGCTACAGCTAGACAGCATGCATCACCCCGTGATTTTACGGATACGCGTCAGAGGGTGGGGTCATTAGTTAGATATTGACTACGGTCAACAATTTGTTTGTTGTCAACAAACAAATTGATACAAATAGATACATTGTAACAATTGCCGTTGGCAATTTTGGGTGGTACCTTACCAGTGTTACTTCGGCCTGCTTGCCTTAAGAATTATAATTGGTCAATTACCAATAGAAATTTATAATTTGGACTAGGGCATGAATCAATAAATGTGGCCCAATGCCGTTATCCACTTTCATTGGTGTCTGAGTCCTTTATTGGGGGGTGCGCCTGCAATGAGTTTCAGCAGCATGGAACACTTTCAATGATCCCTCACAATTGGTCATGTTTGCTCAGGGTGATGGGAACTGTAGTTCAAATAGGTGGATGTCATCACATTGGAGAAGATTGTTGGAACTCATTTATTTCATTTGGAGAGTAACCTCAGGCAAGCTTTGCAATCACTTTGGATTACAATAGTTTAATGTCAAGCACAAACTTAGTTACACGCCACCAGAACAGTACTGGTCTCAGTCCAGTTCTGTGGTAGACTGTATTGCTTATTTCCATCCAGTGAAAACAGTCTAGTACTCAACAGGTCTTCCCTTTTATCCTATTTAACCTATTAGTCCATAAAATAGTTCTCCCTTTTCTCCTTCTTCCATGACTGCTACATTTCCTTAAAGTCCTCGGGGGTCAACAAATTGGTCAAATGCTTTTTTTGGAAGTCCAACCAGATAAAGTTTACCAAATCATCTTCATTGACATGTTTGTTGACACTCTCAAAAAATCCTGAAAATTGGGTGAGCTAACTTAACAGGTAAGTAAACCATTCATCACACTTAGCTTTTGATCGCTCTGCATCATTTCTCCCATGCATCATGCAGTTCATCATTTTACAACAACAAACAGACATGTTAGCATATATTCTGCTCCAGCATGTTCTCTGCTTTAATGTGATGCCACACACAGTTGCCTTTAAAAGTGAAGTGTGAAATAATGTGAGCCAAAGACTGTTTTGTTTCAGCATACTCCCAGAGCTTTGTTTCCATACACCTATTAACAGATTGTATTAGGCCAGAGAGATGACAAGAACTCTTTGAATAAACTCTGTTAATTATAAAGTTTCTTCCTTTGCTAATTGATGATAAAGAACTAAGTAGATAAGATTGCTATATGTAAATAATATTACAATTTTATATAACTCTGTCCTTAACTTTTCAAACTATTTCATATGCCCTAGCATGGTTTGAGACATAGTCATGCTAAGAATAGACCTACTGAAATCAATTAAGTTCATAATCAGTATATTCTTTATCTGAAATGTAACAGTCTTGATCCCTTAGGAGGGGAAACTAGCCCTGCAAATTTCACCCAAATCTATTAAGACAGTAAAACAATTGTTATGTATTCTTCCCTTTAAAACAAAAATTAAGATAATAATCAACCTTGGAAGTCTCATGGCACAAGAGTACTGAACTTATTTGTTGTGGTTTTGTGAACTTTGTCCTCCCTAAATGTCTGCTTTGTCTGAAAATTACATCAGTTTCTTACAAATGGGCAAAACAAAACCCACTTTCTTGCTGAGGTCAAGTATAGTCAATAAGAGGCAGAAAGATTTAGATTTCTCATCTGGGATTCAGATCTTTGCAGAAGTGAATGAGCTCCAAACTGACTAAGCCAATTCTGAATTGAAATTCTCTAGCAAAAGATTTTTGAATAAGCTGAGAATCTCAGTATTTCACTTTCCAGATGTTTTGGGGCTTCTGATCACCAGAATCCTTGACCATTAGCTACGCTGACACAGGCTTTTGGAAAGAAAACTCCTAAATATCTGGAGGGCCATGCATGGAGAACCACTTCACTAGGTACTACATAATGGTCAATAGTTGTATAACATTAATTATAAGAAAGTAATATGCAATCTGAGTTTTGCTCAGAATGATACCCATGACATACAACTGGAAATGTCAATGCCTTCAAGATTAATTATGTAGTCGTTAAGCCAAGAATTGGATAGAGATCAATAATCACTTGAGAAATTTTGCAAAGGCCCCCTAATGGGCTCAAGACAGGAAAAATACTCCCATGCAAAATGCCCAGTTGACACTATCCTCTACCCTTGGAAACTAGGATCTTTATGACAAACTCCCCAAAGAAAAAAAATTAGACTTTGTATTCCCAGCATTTCTGGAAAAAGCATTAATAGAGATACATATCTTTACAATATTAGGAGGCAATAAATATTCCAAGAGGAAAAAGCCTCCTTAATCATTTATTTAACATGAATATAGGGGTACACAGAAAGAGCCTCCTCAAAGTTTGTGGTATTTTTGAACCACAATTGAGTGTACCCTGGTAATGGCAACATTGTGTCACTGGCTAATCTCTCTCACACTAGGTCAGGTGAAAGGGACTGCAGAATGAGCTCAACAAAAGGTGCCTTCATTTTAGCAGTTTCATGTCTGGCCTAGACGTGGAAGAAGAAGAACTCATTTTAACTAGAATAAAAGTTAACAAGGTAAGATACAAAAAAGAAATAAGCTATAAATAATTAGAAAATTGTACTTTTTGTCTAGCTGCCTCTATTCTCATCAGAACATCTCTTATCTCAGTGATAGGAACAAAGCATAATCAAAATAATTGCAGAAAGCATAAACATATATACATCCTCCTCCACGGTACAGCTTCCTGATGTTCTTATCATCCTGCACTGGTTTTAACCCATGAGAAAGACTTATATTTATACTTTGTAAAGGGTGACATGGTCAATGTTCGCCTTCCTTATCTTGGCAATTTTAGCCCCTGCTCAACTAAGCAAAGTGATTGCTGGGATGGTATGGCACTTGCTGGCCAGAGCATGCTCCCCTTGAGCTAACAGCCTGCACCCCAATCCCGGGATGCTTCGATGCAATGGGAGAGGAGGAAAGGGTTGTTGAGAGGAGAAATGCAGCTGCTTTTCCTGGGAAACCCCCGCACAAACAAGTGGCACCCTTTGTGCCCTGTCATGCCCGGTCAGGTGGTGCTCCTTTTATTTGGCTCGCCCACCCAAGGTAACCAGCAAGTCTCTTCTCAAAGTCTGGTGAGGGCAGGAAGGGGGTGGGTGGCCGGAGACCAGAGGTGTCCATGACTGTCTGGGAGGCATAGGGCGCTCCCCCCTTTTCATTGCAAGGGGCATTTCCTTCCCTCTCTCAGTGTGACACAAAAGAGCAATCCTGAAGGGGAAGGGAGGAGGAACTTTGCCAATGTGTTTATATATAACACTAGCATTTTTTGCCTGTCCCTGCCGGGCAGGTATAACTTGTTACATGGGCTCTGGTGTCTAGTCATGCCTGCCACATGACTATGGAAACGTCTGCAGAAGCAGACTGATTTGTGTGTTGATGGAGGCTTACTGGGATGTGGAAGGTGAGCATTTCAATTCTTGAGTATTGTAGGACGGAATGATCCCCCATCTTTCTCCCAGCTCCTGTGTACCTTTTTGTTCGAAAGCAAGGAATTTCAAGTTGATAAAAAGGCACCACATTTTTAGGAAGGTAAAAAGCATTACGTGTGCCAAATGACCATGGTAACATCTGCAGAAGCAGACTGATTTGTGTGTTGATGGATGCTTACTGGGATGTGCCTATTACTTATGGTGTTGTTTTTTTTTGGGGGGGGGGCTCAACCCATGGGGTAGGGATGGCTCGGGGAGGTTTTTTTTCCTTTTTTGCTCCCCCCACACCATTTGTGATGCCCCCTGGCTCTCAGTAAAGGGACCTGGGCAGATTCACCCCGGCGTGATGATGAGGGAGGGATGGTAGGTATTGAGGGGGAAATTTAGGAGGAAAGGAAGACGGGAGGGTAAGAATGAGGGAGGGAAAGAAAGAAGGAAGGGGAGAAGAATGGCTGGAGGTAGGGAAGGAAGGTTGAGAGTTAATTGTATGTTTAGGTTTTTCAGACCCTAATACACCCCAACACACAGAGTCTCTCTCTCTCCCTCCCTCCCTCCTCCCTCCCTCCCTCTCATTCAGGCACACCCACACCCACAAGTGAATGATCCGGAACCCACTGTCTTGTGCATTGTCTTGCACACACACACACAGACACACACTCCCTGTCTCTCTCTGTCTCTCTCTCTCTCACACAGCATTGATGTACATTGGAAGTGTCTCATTTCAGGGCTGTAGAGGCTTAAATGGAATGGGTTTGTTCCATCCGCATCAGGACCTTGCCCCATCAGTCATTCACTCTCAAGTTCAATCAATTGTAGTTCAACATGCAAATCAGCTATTTCCAACATTCTGTTTCCAGTCCTGGCTAGATTTTCTCCCAACTAATCACAGTCCAACATGCAAATCAGCTCTCTCCAACATTCTGTTTTCTGGCCTGGCTGTTATTAAACTGCTGTTTTTCTCCCATGGCACCATGGGAGTTGTAGTTCATTCTTTTCCCCATTTTGTGGGGCTTAGGCCCCACTCTCAGCCCCCGGACCCTCACGGGGAGGGTCCCAGTTTGGCAAAGTAAGTGTGGCCGGCTCATTACAGGATAGGTTGGACGGGTGTGGATATGCATGCCGGACACTTACTGCCCAACCCCCTTTTTATAGGTATAGATATTCATCCACCCACTCCCATCTAGAATCCTGGCTATGGCCCTGTCCTTCAGCCATACCTAGCTTGGCCAATGATATGGGACTGCAGGACCTATAGTTTAAAATATCAGGACAAATTTTCTTAACTCTAATCTACAGCCTATGATCAGTTTTTTTAGTAGTAAATCAGTCAGTTGGAGAGCATTATTGTGGAGACTGGGGCCAGGAGTTCAATTTCTCATTCTATCTTTCTGGCTCATGAGGTGTGGGAGGCTATGGGAGGAGCAGCTCCCCCTTGCTGGCTTATGTGACCATGAGAACAACTGCCATGTTAGATTTTGGATTTTAGATTTTCATATTTTAGCGTTACAGATGTTTTGATAAGTTTTTTTTAAAAAATTGGGTCCTTATTTTCTTTTTTAAAAAAAAATTGGGTCCTTATTTCTTTTCCTGCCAACCTAGCAGTTCGAAAGCAAGAAATTGCAAGTAGATAAATGGGGACCACTTTGGTGGGAAGGTAACAGCATTCTATGCCTGCCACATGACCACGGAAATGTCTGCAGAAGCAGACAGTGCTGGCTCTTTGGCTTTGAAAGAGATGAGCGCTGAACTCTAGCGTTGGATATGACTGGCTTTCAAGCAAGGGAAACCTTTACCTTTACCTATTTATTTAATGTAATGGTTTTTAATGATAGCGGACCATTTTATTGTGATTGTGGGTTATGTATTGTGAGCCACCCAGAGTCGCTGTGGTGAAAGGTGCAGCCATAAATAATAATAATAATAATAATAATAATAATAATAATAATAATAATAATAATAATAATAATAATAATAATAATAATAATAATAATAATAATAATAACAATAATAATAATAATAATTTAGATTTCTATACCTCTTTCCTTCCCCTAAGGGAACCCAAAGCGGTTTACAGAATGCAAAATACACTATCTAGAGTACAAAAGCAACATAAAAATTCTAGATTCAAACAATATAAAAATGACAATTATAAAATTATATATAATCAGCAATAGCAGCACAAAAGTATACAAAATATAAAATGTCCAAATACAAATCATCACAGAAAATAACAATATAAAAATATACCCCAACACAGTCCCTTACAAGTCCTTTCCAGACGGGGGGGTGGGGGGTGTGAGGTGAGAAAAGCCATCCTGTGTAGCCATGGATAGTTCTGTGGTTCCTGAGTGCCTCTGGAATAAGGGAATGATGAACCACTCCTAAGTACTCTACAAATTCTAAGAAGAGTTACTATAAGTAGGAATTATCACAATGGCATATAAGTATAAAGTTTAGGATTAGAACTAATTTTTGAGGCTATGTTGACTATGTTATACCTATAAATGTAAACAAGAAGATGTGAATTAGAGCTAGATTAAACAAGTATTATTTTGGCTAAACGGAGTTTAAGATCTTGACTAATCAGGAATGCAGTTGTATGGGTCAAAGTCCACACTTTAATAGTGGTTCTGCTTTAGTTTGTTGAAAATATTTTCTCTTACCCTTTTTTGAAGCAGGCAGGAAGTATGACCATTTCAAAACATATACATATAAATGTAGCATGCTGTTTAAAGTTCTATCCATTTCCTTCATTCTGTGAGATTTGCATATTTGATTTCAAAACTATATTTAAGCATTGGATTAAAGAGAAGACACCAAAAATAACTACATTTATTAACTTTGATCATATTTACCCTCCTCTCTCCTGGTTAATCCTTAAAATAATTAAGCTATATTATTGAAATAGTATGTGTAGTGGGAATACTAATTACAATTTAAATGAGAAGCTATGTGTACATGCTAATTTTCATGCTGACTCTTTCATACCACCATGAAGATTAAAACAGGAAAAATTGGACTTCTGTCATTAATTTAGTGGTACAAACATTGTGTCTCAAAAGGGCTATTTTCCTAATTGGCACAGGGATGATCCCTTCCTCGTTGTGAATAGAATGATCAATTGAGCCCATGTTTTTCTTTGCACCAAATGTGAGGAGACCCCAACTAGGTCTCTGAAATTTGGACACACAATGCAACACAGAAACACATATGTAAAAAGCTGCCATAAAACAGAAGAAGGGGTACAAATGCCATAGGGAAGCCAAATGTTTCCAAAAAAACAATAGTAAATTAGGTGTTAAGGATATAAAAGCCTGTTCCCTAACAATTTAATTGGGTAGCATGTCTGTTACAGACATTATGGTTTAGGGCCCCACGGTTCAGACTAGGTCTCAGGAGAGAGTGACTGAGCTTAAAAGACACACACACAGCAGCAGCACAAATAGTAACTGGTATTTTGTTCTCCTAAGCATGACAAGAAAATCAAATGATATTTTAGTGTTAAATTGTGTTTTATTGTGTAAATTGTATCTTATGGTATTTTATCATGTTGATATATATTGTTGAGGTTAGGATATGTTTGTGAGCTGCCCAGAGTTGCACTTCACGAGTGGGGCGGCATATCAGTTGAATTATAATAAAATAAAACTGAAAGTAGAGGCAAGAATTATATCTGTTGGTCGGTCGGTCTTAGGTATGTTCCTTTTCCAAATCTGATTTAGCTTTTGAAGTAGGCAGAAAGTGTTTGCAGGATATAGTGTTTTGAGGCAGGATATTTGTTCAAATATTTCCTCCTCACCCACTTTTCTTTAAGACACCAAATGGAACTGAAAGGAATGGATTTGAATTATTTCATTTGTTCAGCACCTGACTCCACCCAACAAGCAATGTAATCTAAGGTAAAGGTCTCCCTTGCTCAAAAGCCAGTCATATCCGACTTTAGGGTTCAGTGCTCATCTCTGTTTATAACCAAAGAGCCTGTGTCGTCTGTATCTGCAGACATTTCTGTGGGCATGTGGCAGGCATGCCTCGACATCGGAGTGCACGGAATGCTGTTTACCTTCCTACTGAAGTGGTACTTATTTATCTACTTGCAATTTCTTGCTTTCGAACTGCTAGGTTGGCAGGAGCTGGGACAGAGACGGGAGCTCACTCTGTTGTGTGGTACTCAGGTCTTGACCTGGTGACCTGCAGATCTTCCAGTCATCAAGTTCAGCATCTTAACCACTAAGTCACCGCAGTCCCATGTAATGTACACTCACCCAAATATGGTGGGAGATTTGCTGAGTGAGCGAACACTGTGTCATCAATTTGCCTTTCACAATTGGCATTACTGTACTTTTGCAAGTTCACAGTTTCTGCCTTAGAAATAGTGATGGATTTAACACACCCACTCTGCTGTGGGGATGGGGGAACACTGGCCTTCATGGTTAGGGATATTCATGATCATTAAAATTTTAAATGATCTTGTTCATACAGCACAAATCTGTCTAGATCGGCTGTGGCCAACTTTTTTACATTACGGGCCTGACCACACCCCTGGACAGCTGAGCAGAACAGACCATGCCCCCTGGAAGCAGAAGCAGGCACATTTACAGCTGTCATAAATGCATCCACTTCCATGTTTACGACAGCTACGGGCACATTTGCACATGCATGGGCACATTTTATGGCTGATGTAAGTGCACCTGCTTCCACTTCCGGAGGTGGCGAAAGCGGTGATGGGCAGGATGGGATGGCATCATGGGCTGGGTCCAGTCCATGGGCCATAAGTTGGGAACCCCTGGTCTAGATTGAGGGTGAATTTAAGACATTTTGTGTCTTGAAGCAAAGGGCAACCTGGTACCTCTTTCCTGTATCTTGTACATCATCTGACAATGCTGTCAATTCAGTCTTTGCAACTGCCAAAGTACAGCACTTTCTACCACTTCTGGGGAGAACAAACCAACTTAGGAGACAACCTGTTCACAACTCTGCCCCACAATGCCTTTGTGTTGCTGCCCCCCATACCTGCTGTTCACCTCACTCTACTTCATGGAAGTTGGCCCTCTTTGGATCTGCAGTTACGATGCTATATGAAGGATCAACCCCATCTTATGATTCAGTTATTTAAGTTATACATTTATATCAGTTTTTGTAGAGCAAAGCAACTCAATCAATTAGTTAATTAGACCAAAATGACCTAATCAGCTTGTTAGTTAATTATGTGCTGTCCAGTTGGAGCTGTCATTATCTTGATGAACCAAACTGTTTCCATTTTGTTTTCTGACTCATCTCAGGCTGCTTAGCCTTCGTTCAAGGACACTCCAAAGGAGGGTGCCAGGAGCACTGGGAAAGTCCCTAATCCTTATCTCACTTCTAACCAATAGGATGAAGCCCAATCCTAATTGGTTTCTCTCTTATCAGTGATCATCCTTGATTGGATTGTCTTATCTACACCAAACCCCTAAAGGTGGAGAGAAGTGCAGCTCTCATCTTAACCTATAAAACCAAGCATTCACCGTTGGAACTGGCTATAGGCTGCTATGCGTCGCCCTACTGACCCACACCCACCCTTCGTGTGCACAGCCAAATTCCCTACGCAGGTCAACGAAGGATTTAAAAATCCGGCACGGGGGCCTCAGCCCCACAAACGGCAAGAAAGGGAAAGAACTTCACTTCCCAACATTCCTTGCGCTGCGCCGCGCCAGAGCCAATCAGGCTGAGAGGCTCTCGCACGGGGCAGCGTTCGGAATCGCGCCGCAGCCAATCAAAACAAAACCATTTTAAAAAAACGCAGCACACACAGAAAGCACCAACCCATTACTACAATCCCCAGCGTCCTGCGCGCCATGAGCACGCAGAATGCTGAGGAAAACGGCGCCCGAAAAATTAAAAAGAAAAACAACTCACCGCGTCACAGCCAAACACACACCAGCCGGCTTTCTTTCCCACACCCACGGCGCCTGGAGTTTCCCCTTTAATATCAGTGGGTGGGGGCTTCGACCCCCCTCTCCGCTGGCTTTTCTAGGGTTGGGAGGTTTGTGGGGAGAAAAGGGGAATGTTTCCCAAACCCTTCTGGACTCTGGACACCAGGGAGAGGGGATCGATTCCCACCCCCCTCCTTAAAAAAACTCCGTCTTTTCTACTCTTTAAAAACGGAGTTGTTTTAAGGAGGGGGGTGGGAATCGATCACCTCTCCCTGGTGTCCAGAGTCCAGAAGGGTTTGGGAAACATTCCCCTTTTCTCCCCACAAACCTCCCAACCCTAGAAAAGCCAGCGGAGAGGGGGGTCGAAGCCCCCACCCACTGATATTAAAGGGGAAACCCCGATCTACTTTCACAACTCCACACAAGCAAAGCACCATAAAGCAATACAGCCCCCCTCCCTACCACCTAGCCCACCCTTCCTAACCCCCAACGACCATGCCCCCCTCTCCACCACCTAACCCACCCTTCCTAACCCCCAATGACCAGGCCCCCCTCCCCAACACGGGCCGGCAGCGTACATATTCCAACGAGTCTGCCTTGCAAAAAAAAACCAACACATGCTATTTCAATGGGCCACCCAGCCACCGAGGCCGGCCCACAGAAATAACCACACCAAACACATAAAATTTACACAGAAAATCTCCAACAAACACACAAAAAAACCAAGGAAAAACACAACCCCCCACCCCCCACAAATCACACCAAAACCACCCATTACATATCGGAAATCACAACTTACCAAGAAAGGTCAAGCCTCAACGAGAAACAAAATTGAAATGGCAAACGAACAGGAAGAAAACACAGGAGAGGACAAACATTACGCAACAGCACCACCAAGTGGCCACAGGAACAATGACACTCAATGAATTCGAATTACAATTACACATTTTTAAAAAAATCTTATCCAAAGTACACCTATCACCAATATATATATATATATATATATATATATATATATATATATATATATATATATATATATATATATATATATATATATATATATATATATATATATATATATATATATATATATATATATATATATATATATATATATATTTAAAAATGCAATTATTGGGAAAACATATATATCAACCTTTCAACTTTTAAAAATCCAAATTTATTTAAAACAGTTTAAAAAACTACCAATGTATAAAAAAATATTTTTAAAAAATAACATAACTCATTTAAACACACATACAACAAAAATCATCCAACACCATTTCTCATATTTTTTTACAAACAAAACCCCCAAAAAAGCCCGGCAACGCCGGGCAACCCTTGCTAGTACTATATAAGACCTTGCACAGAGCTCATTCCTGGGGTTCACTGGTTTGAGACCAACAGGTTTCGCTAGGACGTTGTCCCAATCTTTGGGAAGAGAGAAAACATCTATGGAGCAAGCCTTGCCCGAGGCTCTGCCAAAGTGAAAGTCTAACTAACTATTTCTTTCTGTATTCTGTCTTTGTTTTATTTCAGATGCTTTACTTAATAAATTGCTAAAAAGCATTTATTGAGTGGAAGTCAAGTTAATCAGGCTAACACAGGTTATTCCTAAACTCTCTGCTTTGTGCACTACCACGTAAAACATCGCATACTCTCGGAAGGTAAAGGCTATGGTTCTGGATTGGTGAGGTGACAGGATAGACTGCACCTGAGAGTGTGCATGCCTATAGAAGGTTGGAGCAATCCGCTGATCGCTACACGCCTCCCTCTCCTATGTCCTAGCCGAGCTGTAAGTGCGATAGGAGCTTCTTCTTCTTCTTCCATGTCTGGGCCAGATGTGAAACTGCCAAAATGAAACCACCTTTGGCTGAGTTCATTCCATATTTCCTTTCTCCTGACCTAGTGTGAGAACGAGTAGCTGACACAACAAGGTTGCTGTTGCCCAGGGTCTGCCCGATTGTGGTTCTAAAATACTACAATCTCTTTGAATGTTTACTTGTTTGTTGAGCTTGAAGTAGATGCTAGTTTTTTTAATTTATTGGAATGGATTGAAATGGCATTTTTTCACAGGATTCAACAATGACTTGTGAGGGTGAAATGCAGCTGACATTTTTTTTAAAAGTAAAAACAAAGCAAGAAATGTTCAATACAGGTGAGGTATTCCCAGTTAATGACTATGCATGTCTGAATTACTTCTGATGCTTCTGATTTGTATGTATGGGAGAACACCTCTGGTTGAAAAATTCTCTATTTGGCTATGTGTAATTCAGATACTAGTCACAGCCACAACCTTTTCCAACATGGTGAATGTGTGGATGTCTGCAGCTGCAACTTCTACTACCTTGGCTTTTGGCCACACTGATTTGAGTCTTACCTGTCAAGTTTTGGTTGCGGAAATAGGGGAAATTTTCCAGTCGTGGGCATTCATGCATGCACACCGCTGCCTCTGATGGACGTGCATGTGCAGTAACCCATTTTTCTGGCTGTTCTAATATGGGAAGATGGTGGGAAAGAGGGGTGAATTACGGTATTTCCCTGTCAAAACAGGAAACTTGACAGCTATGATTTGAGTGGATGGGAGTTGTAGTCCAAAACATCAAGGGGGTGCCATATTGGGAAGGAGCTGCCTTATTGTATCAGCTCTCAGAACACCGGCCAAGTGGGTGGGTCTGGTATCACTTTTGTTTGCTCTAAGTGGAAAGGTCTTAACAAGATATGCTGTGTTTATCAGTATGCCCAAGTTAAGAATGAAGAGAAACTGGGTTTACTGCATCATTAGGTTTTTTTCCCCTCACAAAGCTGCCAGCACCACTGCTGTGGCTGCTGCTACTGTTGTTGTTGATTTTAGCCTGTGTGTGTTTATTTTTGCAGGGCTGAACCTTCTAGCTGGCCACTGTAGTGTTGTATTGGACTTCTGCTCAAATTAAGATTTCCAGAGACAGCTGCACAAATACACCCAATTTCAAATGAAGAGAGCAACAGGAATATTGACTCTGTTCTTCCAAACGACCTTTAGATGTGAATCTGAAAGTATTTGAGCCGTACGCCTAACACTTCAGTGCTTGTCTTAATGGGGGGCGGGGCGCATCAAGGAAAGTGTGTTTTTACCCTGAGCTATGTTGATTTAAAATCCTACTCAACTTTCAACTCTTTTTGGCTAGAAAAGAAAAAGAGAGAAAGAAAAAGAAGACATTTTAAACATTTACCTCTTTGCAGCGTAATTGACTTTGGAATTCATTTCTTCATATACGTACTGCTTGAATTATACTGAGAAGCACTCATAAGAACATAAGAACAGCCTTGCTGGAACAGGCCACAGCCCATCCAGTCCAGCATTCTGTCTCACACAGTGGCTCACCATTTCCTTCAGGGTATTCCCAAGGAGATGCCTTCACCTGCTTGGGATTCCCTGGAAATGGCATTGAGAGATATCCTGCCTATCTCTCCAACCCGGAGGTTGTCCTTAAGTATCCATAATTATAGCCATTGATACCCTTGTCCTCCATGAACTTGTCTAATCCTTTCTTGAAGCTGTCAAGACTGACAGCTGTCACCACTTCTTCTGGCAGGGAGTTCCATAGACCAGTAATCCTCTGGGTGAAAAAGTACTTTCTCTTATTTGTTTGAGAACTAGTACCCAAAAGTTTCATCGACTCTACTGCTACTCTACTGCAGAGATGCTCTAAAGAAGTAACTTGGGTCAAAGCCAGTTACATCACAGAGGAGCTGCTTGTCATTTGCTAACTTCAAGATTGTGGGTGGATGAAGAAGAAGCTGTTGCAATGAGGATAATGAACGGGTCCTTGGCTGTTCATACTATTATTTGATTACTTTTATTTATTTGTCATGTTAAAAACTCATTCTCACAAACTAGCTCAGGATAACGTAGCAACACAATAAAACATGCAATATTAATAATGCAGTAGATAAAAATAACAATAAAAAACCATAGACTAGAAACCTAATCTGAAAGGTTGATGGAATAAAATAGGGTTGTTGCTCTTCAAATTTAGCACAATTGTAGTGTTCATGTGTAATGTAATGCCATTTACCACAAGACCTATAGATCACACCGATTCTCAGTTTTTACTTATTAATTTATCTTATGGCAAAATGATCATAAGATTGAGGAAGATATTCATTCCTCTGTCATTCTCTCAGTCTGCTGGGCTGTAGTGAAGCTGATGAATCACTAGTGGCTTGGACTTCTGTACTGTCCTATGGTCTCAGTAAATGTGGCTGTCACGCTCGGATCAGAGCATCCCCCCCCCCACTTATATTTTCTTTCCGTCCCCTGATCATCTCTCTCTTTTTTTTTTTGGTGACTTAGAACTCTCTGTCTTCTTTTCAGCTTCTTGTTTTAGACTGAAGGAGAGGAAGAAGTTGGCAAATGCTATGTGTTTAGTTGATAAAGAAATGTGGCAAGAATAATCATCCTTTTCAAGGTTGAACAATAGAGCCAGAGTTGCCTACTGGTGGCTCCCCAGGTATTGTTGAGCTACAGTGTCAGTATTCCTCACCACTCTCAGTGCATCTGTCAGATGAAGTCCAACAAGGTTGAGAGAATATTACAATAGTGTCCCATTTGTGACTGGGGAGAAGAAAAGCCACAGCACTTGCAGGCAGCCGGACATGGCCCAGCTGACCCCCGGGGGCCTCCATGCCTGTTGGGAGGAGAAAATGCCAATGATGCCCTCCAACATCACCGAACTCCCCTCGGCCGGCCTAGCTTGGAGGGGAGAGGACAGCTGCGCAGCTTGGCAGGGCTCGAAAATGCCACCACTGCCCACCACTATCACCGGACTCTTCCCTTTGGCTGACTCGGCCTGGAGGGTAATGGACAGAGTGGTTCGGGCTGAGTTTGTAATGTATTTCTGAGTTTTGCTTTTGAAATGTTTTGGTAATTACTCAATAATTGTAATTGTGACATTGTAATTGTGACATTTTGTAACCGTGATATTGTAATTGTATTTATTGTAACTGTGATATTTTGCTTTTTGTTAGCCGCCCATAGTTGCATTGCGAGTGAGGTGGCATACAAGTTGAATAATTGAATGGAATCAGAAAGCAGGGGCCTTAGAGACAGAGAATGTAGCTTTACACATAAGAGATTCCATGTTTAGGATCTGCCATCACCAGGCAAAAGATTTCACATTGCAGGGCTGGGACAAACCATAGCCACAGATGGAAATATACTACTGATGGAACACTGGAATAACGTGGGTGGGAATGGTGCGAGGTTAAGCTGCAATACTGCAGCTAAATCTCTGGCTCACGACCTGAATTCAATCCCAACTGACACAAGGTTGACTCAGCTTTCCATCTTTCCAAGGTCGATAAAATAATTATCCAGCTTGTTGGGGGCAAAAAAGCTAATTACTTTCTTAACTGCCCAGAGAGTGCTCTAAGTCCTATGGAGTGGTATATAAGCATAACTGCTATTGTTATATTATGGTTGAAATCTAGTAGTAAGTTGTAACTTGAGTAGGCTCATTGAATCAATGGAACTTCCATAGATATTTACTCACACAATCCCTACTGACTGAATAGGCTGACTAGTTGCAACTTACTGCTAGATTCTACCCACTGTGTCTAATTTTTTTAAAAAACCCAACAACATTGGAATGTATGTATTTTTAATTCATTAAATTTATATCCCGTCCATTTGGGATATTCTCCCACTTTGTGTGGCATACAACAGATTAAACATTTTCAATACTAAGGCAACATTAAATGTAAACAATAAACCCAACCAGATAAAATTATAAATGACAAAAAATAACAATGTCCCTAATCATTTCATTGATGCATTCATAAATATGTTTCTGGAGAACAGTGTTCAGGCCTTTTAAATTTATCCTGTATCCAAAAACTAATATAAACCACCCTGCAGGCTTGAGTAACAAGAATGAGCTGTACAGAATAAACAAACTAATATACAGTACTTAAGCCTGTGATGGTGAACCTTGGCACTTCAATTCCCAGAAGCCCAAACACCCTGTGAATCCACATGAATGGGTTTACTGCAATTCATTCGGCCCGCAATGCCCTTGTTGCTCCTGGAAGCGGAAGTAAAACGCACCCATATGATCTTTGATTACCACATTGAAGCTGGATCTCACCTTCCCTTGTCCTTTGAACATTTTGTAAGATGTCTTGGGCTTCCTTTTTGAATGAAAGTCATGGTATACATGGAATGAACAAATGCATGTATGCATGCATGCTGTGTATTCATGTTACCAGAACTGATACTTCTGATCAGCATTTCAATCTAAACCTCTCTTCTAGGTTTATTGATTACTTTTCATGTGCCCATTTCTCTCCCCTGGTTCTCCAAAAGTGATGGGTGGTATCCATCTAGATACACACATGTTACTTCCAAACCTTTGTCTTGAATCAGCTGTCTGAGGAAGTTGCCCTACCCCACCTGATGGTAAAGCTAGTCTTGGTGGGGAGGAATCGCCACATTAAAATATCAATTAAGCTGCTTGATAAAGAGGTGTTGTATTTTCCTCAGCTGCAAGAACTGAACCAATTAGGATGAAATCAGATGGACATTTGTTTTATAGGGCTACCATTTCCCCCTTGTGCCTTCACAACATGGAAAGGCATAGGCAATCACTGCAAACAAACAAAGTAGAGTTTGTGCCTGTAAAATTCCCTGTCTGCCTTCGATTTTTGAATAAGATTAAGTGTCTTAAGAAGAGAGTTCAGTCACTTCATGCAATACTGGGAAACTAAAAGAATAGGTTTTTACAGTCTGTTATGACAGCTCTGATGTGCTATACCACTTAGAAAAACTAACAAATACTGTACAGGGGGAAAACCTCCTCCTGAAAGCAGAGGAAAGAGGACAAGGAGAGAGATTTGCTGTTGCTACTGTTGTTATTTTCATAAGGGAGAGGAATCAAATAGAATTGCTTGAGGCACGTGTGCCATTTGGATGCAAGGATTGCAACAAATGTTGTGCTAGCTCTTTACATTATCTTAAGCAACTTTGTTTAGCCCACTCCCGTTGAGCCTGTGTAGACAAGCCCTTACCCTAATATTAAACTTTGCAGCCTCAGAGTCGGATCTTAGCTAAAAGTGCCATGAAGACTGTATTCTGCATATTAAAAAACAACACACACTTATTACTAATAACAAACTACCTTATCTTCATCGATTGTTGTATGGAGTAGACGTTGCATTGATGCATGTTCTTTTTACCTGCTTGTACTCCGTTTTCTAGGAGATTTTCATCAAGTTCCTCGGAGAAATTTCCAGATCTCTGTTTTCTACACTAAGCAGCTCTCATCAAGGTAAGGAGATTTCTTAACATTTTAGGAATTTAACATGATTTTATTGTATTATGGTTTGTATTTATACATTTGGCCCTGTCAACTATGTCTGTATGGTTACTTAAATGTTAAGTAAATAAATAAGTAAAGCATTTTAAAAAAATTAAATGCCCACTTCTGAAGAAGTTACAAAGAAGTGGGTAAGTTAGCCTATGACCAATCAGAAGTACTGGTCAGGGACCACCATGTTTGAATCAAAAAATTTCATCAAACAGACCTACCTGTAAACTCAGGACATTTGTCTTACAAAGAAACAAGGAATAGATGTGTTGTTCTCTAGATTAAGAAGACGTTTGTGGGTTTTTTTCCTTGCAACCCACAAACTAGTGGTCAAAAGTAGTAATTTATTCTTACATGTAATTTACCAGTGCATTTTAAGAGCAATTTTCCTTATGGGCATTTTGCTTAATATTGGAGGATTTATGGTTAGCAGAGCACGAAGTACGAAAACCAGCTGCAGCACAAGGAAAAAGATGAAGGAAAGTAGCAAAAACTCCCAGTTTACACCCAGCTCCTTTACTGCTTCTCACAGCCACTTGTATCTATACCTACAAATCCAAGGGTTAACTGTTGAAACTTACTATATGTTTCTGCACCCATCCATACTATCCCGTACCGAGCCTCCTGCACTCACCCAAACCCGGCCCGCAGAGTACTGCAGGGTTGCCGAAGCTGCCAGTGGGGCAAGAGCCCCACGAATGGGAAAAAAGGGAAACAACTTCAATTCCCAACGTCCTCTGTGCTGCGCCGTGCCTCAGCCAATCAGGCTGAGAGGCGTGAGCAAAAAGAACATTGGGAAACGCGGCGCGGCCAATTGAAATTGGGCCGCAGAAAAAACTGCCGCACAAACGCAAACAAAAACACAAAACTCCAAGTCCCAGCCTCCTATGTGCCATGAGCGCGCAGAACGCTAAGAAAGCCGGAGCGCGAAAAATAAAATTTAAAAACGCAACTGGAGTGCAAGTCCACTGCAGGCAGACGCAATGCCTCATAGTCTCACAAAACAAACACCCACAAAAAACCATGGCGAGACCACCACCGGCCTTCTTACACGGAGCAACGGGGAGAAGATGGACTCCCTCTCCTCCACGCTACCCCACCGAAGACATGGCGAGACCACTGCCGGCCTCAAGGTACCTTGAGCCGGGGTGGGAAAAAAAACAATAGCAGGCAGCAGTTCATCAGGGGAAGTACCCTCCCTGGCGAATGACTGGCTGCTGCCTTTGTACTTCTGACACCACTGTTTTAAGAACTAACACAAAATAACGGTAGAGGTAATACAAAAGCAGCAGCCAGCAATCCACAAGGAAGAGCACCACCCCTTACAGATTGCTGCCTGCCGATCTTCGGTTAGGTAAGCCAGGAGAGAAAGGAGACAAAGAGGAGAGAACCATCATCAGGCAGATAGCTCTTCTCTGCCTCCTTCTCCCCTGACCTACCTAATGAACCTTACCAGGGGAAGAACGGGCTGACTGCTAGCTCCTCCTTTTCCCCATTGCTGCACTGAAACAAAAATTCAAAGCAGCAATGGGGAAAAGAGGAACCGACAGGCAGCCCATTCTTCACACAAAAGTACACACCAACAACAAACACCAACATTAATAAAAATTAATAAAACACAAATAAATAAATAATTTAAAAATCCATTAATAAACAAAAAAGTAAACAACAAAATACACAAACAAAAACATCCACAATACCAGAACAGCACAGAAAAAACACCTAACTACAACATGAAAATACCTAACTCTAACAACACAACTAACACAAATTACACAAATAAACACCAATGAAATCACAAAAATAAACAAAGCCAGAAATAAACCAATTACACACATCTAAAGCCCAACAAAACCACAAAAAAACAAACAGAAACACCTCCCAGCCCACCACCACAAAATCAAAACAAATAAAAATCCCAGAATAAATAAAACCAGAGAACTCACCAGCACGTCCTCCCTCCATGAGACCGGAACAGAAATGAAGAAACAAAGACTACTTACCGGAAGAATCCCCACCTAGAGACCAGGAGAGAAAAAACACGTGAAATGAAAACAAAACCAACACTATTACTTACAGCCCCAGCTGCAAGCCGGAATATTAAAAACAAGTCAAAAACAAAGCAGCCCCACCTAGAGGCCACAAGAGTAAAAACAAGTAAAAACATAACAATAAATCAAAAGTTTACACAAATAACAAACATATGATAAATAAATAAAATAAAAATATTTATTGTATCCTCTGTTGATTTTTAACTAAAAAAATTACACCCCCCCCAAAAGCATAACACAATTTATAACAGCCCGACAATGCCGGGCAACTTATGCTAGTAGAAAAAAAATCACCCCTGAAGCATCTCAAATTAAAAAAGAGATATCTTTACTTACAATTATGATGTTCAGTTACATTCAGAAGAATAATGATAACTTGCACTGCAGGTGGCAAAGTGCCTGTAGTTAGCAGTGATGCAACTTTTAAGATGGTGCCTGCCATGAAATGGACTGCCAGACCTCAGAATTATCATTCTTAGGAACATTAAACCTTGTGAATGCATTGTATATGAGACAACTGACCAGCAGTTTAAATAGAAGTGTAACTCAATTGATCTGAGTTTTCCCGGACATTATGGATTCTGTGCCTAATATATTATTCCTTGTACTATTATTTCCCCATGAGGATGTGTACTGTCTTTGGAAAAATAACAAAAAACTGGACTTTTTATTGCCCCATTATTTTGTAGAATATTCTTCTTTTTCTTTGTTCTACTGCTCTAGTTTACTGAAATGTTCTTACACCTTCAGGGCTGTGTGTGTGTTGTGGAAGATGATTGACATATGGGTTTTGAGTGGCTAGGTCACATGATTAAGTTACTGCATATTCACCCACCTCCAGTCACAGCTTCTATTGTCTCCCTCAATTGTGGGATTTTTTAAAACAGAGATCCAGAAACACAGAGATAATGTCACGGACCAAGTGATGGGGTGGGCTGAAATATCTCCTAAAGGGTACAGAATGGTCAGCATCAATGCATGTCCCCTTTATTGGGGTACAGAAGAGGTTAGGGGACTTCTGGACACTTCTTCTGTCCCTTAAGGGAATTTAAAATCTTGCTTTTGTTAACTTTTCACTGCTTTTTCTCTTTGCTTTCCTCATTTTAGCATCTGACAGAAAATGTATGCACTACACAACTTAAAGGGCTGCTTATTCTTATTCCGTCCTCTCTATACTATGATATCAATATCAGTGACCTTACCTGTGTGCCTATGTTTTACACCAATGAGGCTGCTAGGTGGAAGGGATGGGGCCTTCTTGATGATCTGACCTAAAACTTTTGCCACTTACTGTTCAATTCTTAACATGTATTTTGACAGATGTCTTTGTCTCTCTGGGGGCATGATTCTTTCTTTTTTGGGTTTCTCAATGGCCATCTGTTACTTGTGGCCAAAGTGCCACCTCACCACCAACTTAGGTGCCAAGTCTACCATCTGAGACCTATAAAAGTGAGCATATGGTAGACAGATTCTGTGAATAAAGAGGAAAGTCATAAAGGTTTTTAGCTTCCCAGGGTGACAGAAAGCTGTGGAGGTGGGTGATTTGGAAGAGAGAGCTTGCCATCATTCAGCTGGCACTGTAGGACAAATATTGGAAGAAATTGGAAGACATGATTTGTTGGACAGAGAAAGGACAGTCGAGTGTCAGTTTCATATACGGATTGTGCTCCTGGGGGTATCCTGATTGAAAAGGGGGAATACTACAACATTTTTATATCACATTATGGTGGAACAGAGTGAATCAAAATTATACCAGTAACAGCAGAAGCTGAGGCTGAAATCTTATACATACTTGTTGTAAATCAGCCAATTCAATGGTATCTACATCTGAAGAAATATGGCTAGGATTGCACTGAGAGATTAAGGCTGATACTTGCTTTTACAGTGGTAACTCATACAACAATTTTAATCCATTCCACGGGGCTTGTTGTTGTACGAAACAATTGGTATACGATGCATTCATCGTATAGCGATCTTCCCTATGGAATACATCATACAACTTTTTTTTGGTAAGTGGTTTTTCCCACTGAAACATTGTTGTATGATTTTTTCCATAGGTAAAATTGTTACGTGGGATGCCATTTCCCCCCAAACCTAATTATTATACAATTTTGTTGCTATATGGGGCGATTGTTGTATGATGTTCCACTGTACTTGGTTATAAGTATACTTGGCTATACTTATTCATACTTTTATTGCCTTAGAGAGGACAGTACAGTAAAACCCCGGGTTACAGAATTAATCTGTTCCAGAAGGTTTTTCATAAAGCGGTTTTTCCGTTACCCGAAGCACAATTTCCCATAGGAATGCATTGAAAATTAAAAAAAATATTCCCAACCCTCCAAAAATATTCAAAAAATATTAAAAATGCTAGACACGATTCTCTACTGTACCTTGATTGATCTCCCCAGCTGGTGAGCGGCTGGGGTGGAGAAGAGGGGGGTCTTAGAGATTGATTGAGGTTCAGGATAGAAAGGGTAATCCTCTAAGAACATCCCCCCTACCCCCCAACCACTCACCAGCTGGGGAGATTGATCGAAGAAGGCTGACCTAAAAAAATGGCAAAAAAAATGCAGAGCACACAAGACAAAAATGCAAAAGACAAAACTAAGCTCCCTACCTTTTCTGGTGCTTCTTCCTGAGAGTTGGCATTGGGCATGCCTCCCTGTCAGGAAGGGTGATGAACAGGAGCAGTTTGTCCGGCCACTGGGGGAGCCCACATCCCAGACTCTCTTGCTAAAGAAGCCACTGGCAGGCAAGGGGAGTTCCCTTCATCCACTGGTGGCTTCCTCACCACCACCACCCAGCTCTAACTCCTCCCGAAGAGAGGACTCTTCGCACTATTCAGATACTCTAAAATGGTGTGGGGCCACCATTTAATACCCTCCCAGATGCAATGTATTCTGGGGAAACCCATTCTGTAACACAAATTTTTCCTACATGTTGCAATTTGTTTGCTTGTCTAGCAGTTTTTAATGAGTTGAAGGAGCCATTTCTTTGTGTTTTGCCCAAAATATTTAATTCCCTCAATCCAGATATCAAGTTCCTCTGCTTTGCTATTCCTTAATCTTCTGATGGTTTCCTCTAGTCCCATCAGTATGAAGGCAGTAGAAAGTTCATTGATTTCACTCTGAACATCTCTTTGATATTTTAGTTTCATTATACAGTATGTTGATTGGTGTTCCATAAGGGAAAATTTTCATAGATGGAGCTTTGAAGGATCACAGTTGAACATAGACCTTTGATAAAGTTGTAGGCAGCTGAACAATATACTGTGTTAATTTGACATTGATGATGTTGGATAGTAAACTTTCTCATATACCTGCCTGGAAAAAAGCTGGAAAACTTCTTTTTGGTGTTCCTCTCTCCCATTATGTTCCCTTGGTCTGGCTTTAGGTAGTTTACATGAGTGTTCCCTTTAATCTCAATTACTGTTTTTTTGTCCACCAAAAAATATAAATCTGTTTTTGTTGTGTTCTGTAAAGCTGTGCCTTTAACAATGTACCTTTGCCATGTGTTATCGATGTAACCTTTCTGTGTGCAACATTATAACTATCAGCTGTATCAATGTAAACCTGATAAGGGGACGCGAGCTAGTGACCACCAGAGGGCAGTAGCGAGCGCCCAGCTCTCATGGCTCATATTCACCTGGTTCAGCAGTGCGGGAAGATTCCCCGCCACCTCTTCACCTGGTCAAGAAGGGCGTGACCTCCTACGACGTCACGCAGGCAGCAACCAATAGTCTGTCGACGAGCCACATTCAAATGTATAGCCAGCTGTATATATTGAGCTACCCATCCGCCATTACCACATGTTCCTCCGGATCATCATGCAATAAACCTGTGTTAAGCCAACCCTTCGGCTGTTTCATTGTCTTTGGTCCCTTACACTAAATTGGCGACGAAGGTGGGATATGACAGCCCACGGGACCAAGACATGCGCCGGTTTCGAAATCAGGAAACCGGGCGACTGGGAGATCTTCGAGATGGACTTCCAGGCTGCACTGATCGAGTCCGAAGTCACGGAAGAGGCGAAGAAAAGAGCCATCTTCACCAGGATGCTCGGACAAGAAACAAAAAGGACCTTGGTGGACCTGATTGCACCGAGGAGGGTGAGCGAATTCAAGGCCAAGGAACTCATGCAGATGCTGCGTGAGCACGTCCGGCCCGCCACGGCGATGTTTCCCGCTCGGAGTGCGTTCTGGAGGCGAGTCCAAGCGCCCGGGGAAATGGTCGCCGCATTCGTGGTGGCCCTGCGGCTGGCGGCCGGCCCGTGCAAATGGGAGAATGCCGAAATCACCCTCCGGGACTGTGAGCTGTGCGGCCTGAACGACGCCGAAACCCAGCGCACGTTAATGAACCAAGAGCCGCCTCCCACGTTGCAGGAGGTCGTCAGAGCGGCCCAGGCCGCAGAAGCTACGAAGGCCGGGGTCCAAGAACTTCAGGACTGGCGGCCGAAGTCAAGCAAGGCAGAGGCTCCGGTACAGGCGGCCCAGCGAACTTCGAGGTCGTCCACAGAGAGCAGCGACAACGAGGACGTCCGGGGGGTCCGGAAGGAGAGCCGGCGATGCGACGGCTGTGGAGCGGCCCACGACCGCGTGAAATGCCCCTTCCGGAAGGCCGAGTGCCACAACTGCGGCCGCCGCGGGCACATCGCCAAGGTGTGCAGGAAGAAGCGTGAGACCCGGAGGAGCACCGCAGACCGTTCCGCCGGACGAGACTGCCCAACGAGCCCCAAGGACGGCGCCCAGGCCACGCGGAAGCAGGACGGCATGGGCCGCATCGCCGACGGCAGCGAGGACGACGCCCCAGTGTTCAGCGTGTCTACTAGACACCCCCGCTACTTTGTTGAGGTACTAGTCCAAGGGGTCCCCATTAGGATGGAAATTGACTCGGGGTCCTCATATTCAATCATTTCCCAGAGGGAGTTTTTGGGAATTGCCTCCCACAAGCGACCCAAGCTCAAAGCATTGAGGTCCACACTACGGGACGTGCAAGGGAACAGTATTCCAGTGTTGGGGGTTGGGGAATTTCAGGTCAAATTCAAGGAGCACGCCGCGTCCCTTCCCCTAGTTGTGCTCAAAGGGGGAGATTGCAGCCTCCTCGGGACTCAATGGTTCCAGCCCCTGGGGTTGTTTATTGGGGGGGTGCACGCCGTTGGGATGCACGCCGTTGGGACTGATCCAATTCAGGAGGTGTGCGAGGCGCACCCCGAAGTTTTCAAAAAAGGACTGGGGAAATTCAAGGGGCCCCCAGTGACTTTCGACCTGGACCCAGAGGTCCGCCCAATTCGCCTAAAACCACGCCGGGTGCCGTTCGCACTCAAGGACAAGATAGAGGCGGAACTGGACAAGTTGGTGGGCCAGGGGATCCTTGTGCCTGTAGATTCTGCGGAGTGGGAAACTCCAATTGTAACCGCTCTAAAGGCCAATGGGGAGGTCCGCATATGCGCCGACTACAAGTGCACCATCAACAAGGCGATCCGCCCGAATGCATATCCGGTGCCGGTAGTCAGCCATCTGCTGGCCAGGTTACACGGGGGAAAGTGTTTCGCTAAGCTCGACTTAGCACAGGCCTACCAGCAGCTCACGGTGTCCCCTGCCGCAGCTGCTGCGCAGACCATAGTCACCCATAAGGGGGCGTTCCAGGTGATGCGCCTCCAGTTCGGCGTGAATTCGGCGCCTGGAATTTTCCAGTCACACGTGGAACGCCTCCTGAAGGGATTGGAGGGGGTGTTGCCTTATTTTGATGACGTGTTAATAACGGGGGGAGTCGGGCTGAATTGGCCAAGAGGTTGGGGAAGGTCCTGACGATATTCGAAAAGGCGGGGCTGCGGTTGCGAAAGGACAAATGCGTCTTCTTCGCAACCGAGGTTGAGTTCCTAGGGTTTTGTGTGACTCCTGAGGGAATAAAACCATCCATGTCCAAAGTGGCAGCCATTAGGAAAGCCCCCCGCCCCACCTCCAAGCCCGAGTTGCAGTCGTTCCTAGGGCTGCTCAACTTTTACCACTCCTTCCTCCCCCGAAAGGCAGCGGTGGCTGAGCCACTACACAAACTGCTAAAGAAAGACCAGGCATGGAAGTGGGGCGATGACCAAGAAAGGGCATTCAGCGAGCTAAAAAGCCTCCTGGCGTCCGACGCCATACTGACCCATTTCAACCCCAAACGCCCAGTAGTTCTGACCTGTGATGCATCTCCAGTGGGGGTGGGGGCGGTGCTGTGCCACGTGTTGGAAAACGGAAGGGAGGCCCCGATAGCATTTTACTCCAGGTCCCTGTCCCAAGCAGAGAGAAACTACGCACAGACGGACAGGGAGGCACTAGCGATAGTCGCGGGGACGAAAAAATTTCACGATTTTCTGTACGGCCGCCCCTTCACAATTGTAACAGACCACAAGCCCCTGCTAGGCATCTTTACCGCTGACAAGCCCACCCCACAGATCCTGTCTCCGAGGATGCTCAGGTGGGCCATTTTTCTCAACGCGTATCAGCACGCGTTGGTCTACTGGCCCGGAAAAGAGATCAGCCATGCGGACGCTCTATCTAGGTCTCCCCCTTCCCCTAACACCCAGCCAGGTGAGCAAGGGGGAGCGGGACCATCAGGTTCTCATGATAGAGGTGCTGGATTCGCCCCCCGTAGTGCCCGCCGACATTGCCAAGGCGACAGAGAAGGACAAAACGTTAGCGACAGTCAGCTCCTGGCTGCAGAAAGGGTGGCCCGCGTCCTCCCCAGCGGAGGAGTTCGCTCCATTTTTCAGAAAAAAGCTAGAACTGTCCCTAGAGAGGGGGTGTCTCTTGTGGGGGCAGCGGGTGGTGATTCCCACTTCCCTTCGGCCGCGGGTGCTCAAACTGCTGCACGTCAGCCACCCCGGCACCGTGCGATCTAAGGCGCTGGCCCGGAGTTACTTCTGGTGGCCCCAGCTGGACGCCGACATCGAGCACATGGTCGGCACTTGTGAAAGTTGCCAATGCTCCAGACCAGAGGAGGCCCGCCTTCCCCACAGGGAATGGGACGTGGCTAAGGGGCCGTGGTCCCGGGTACACATTGATTTCGCGGGCCCGTTCAGAGGCACCCTGTTCCTCCTTGTAGTGGACGCTTTCTCCAAATGGTTGGAGATTATCCCAGTCACGAGCACCTCCTTGGCCCAGACCATTAGGCATTTGCGGAAGCTCTTTTCCATGTTTGGCATACCCGACACCTTAATTAGCGACAACGCTAGTTGCTTCACGTCCTCCGAGTTTAGGGCATTCATGGAGATTAACGCCGTTCGGCATATCACCTCCGCCCCGTTCCACCCGGCCACCAACGGCCAAGTAGAGCGCCTCGTCCGCACCACGAAGGACGCAATGCGCCGCATGGGCCCAGGGGATCTGAACCTACAAGTATGTCAGTTTCTGCTAGGGTACAGGGTGACCCCGTTGGCGTCAGGATACTCCCCCGCAGAGCTCTTAATGCGCAGGAAACTGACCACCATCCTTACTAGGCTGGACCCCACGAGGGTAGAGGACAAAGGAAGGAACATCGGACTAGAGGCTACCAAGAGTTTCAGTGTAGGCGCCCCCGTGCATTGCAGGAATTATGCCAGCACGGGCCCAGCCTGGGTACCGGGCGTAGTTGTAGAGCAAACCGGCCCCGTGTCGTACCGCGTGGAAACCAGCATGGGGCTCCTGTGGAGGCGGCACGCGGACCAGCTCCGATGCAGGGTCTCCGATGAGCAGGGAACAGACCAAGCAGAGTATAAGTCAGCGTTAGGGTTCTCCCCCACCCGTTCAGCCCAAGGGGGAGGGAAGGGGGACCGCGGGCCCCCACCAAGGGGGGAGGAGGATTTCCTCATAGATACCCTGGGGGATTTTTCCGAGGAGGAGGAACCCGACCCCATACATATCTCGCGGGAGGTCCCCACAAATGCGGGTACCCCCACTAATTTAGACTTTGATTTCCAGAACCGGGGGGGGGGGTTTCGGAGTGGTCCCCCACCCGTCCAAGCGAGAAGAGGGGTTTTTCGTTAGCCCCGACGGCCCCCGGTCTGCCCACAATGGAGTTTTTCCCTTCCCCTAAGGCCGCCAGGCAGCGGCAAACCACTAACGAGTCTCCCTCTCCCATTTCAGGACAAGGGTCCAGGGAACAAAGAAGCAATAACGCCCCCGGGGGGGCAGCCCTCTTCACGGCCCAAACACACATGCAACAAGCCATCTTGGCTGAGAGACTTCGTCTCATCCTAGGGGGGAGGGATGTTGTGTTCTGTAAGGCTGTGCCTTTAACAATGTACCTTTGCCATGTGTTATCGATGTAACCTTTCTGTGTGCAACATTATAACTATCAGCTGTATCAATGTAAACCTGATAAGGGGACGCGAGCTAGTGACCACCAGAGGGCAGTAGCGAGCGCCCAGCTCTCATGGCTCATATTCACCTGGTTCAGCAGCGCGGGAAGATTCCCCGCCACCTCTTCACCTGGTCAAGAAGGGCGTGACCTCCTACGACGTCACGCAGGCAGCAACCAATAGTCTGTCGACGAGCCACATTCAAATGTATAGCCAGCTGTATATATTGAGCTACCCATCCGCCATTACCACATGTTCCTCCGGATCATCATGCAATAAACCTGTGTTAAGCCAACCCTTCGGCTGTTTCATTGTCTTTGGTCCCTTACACTAAAGTTTTCCAATAATGTGACATAAACCATTTACTCACACCAAATACCATTCAAGCATTAGCCTTATTGTTTTTAGGATTATTTGGTATTGTCTTCCAAAGTGCAGAAGCCTATTGTTTAGTTGTTGTTTTTTAATACTGTGGAGAAGTTGTTTTTTTTTAATACTGTGGAGAAATAGTCACTCTAGAGACTAATTTTAAACAAAGGTGGGATGATGCTGTATTTCAGGAAAACAATGTGGAGAGCATGTGGGATCACCAAGAATGCTAAACATGTTATGAAGAAGCCCCCCAGTCATGGTTTATGTGTATGAAGTTCTGCTGGCAGTTTTCCCTCTCTAATAGAAACATTAAAAACAAAGAGCAGCAGGAAATCACCTCAGATGGAGAAGGGGAAAGGAAACCTAAGAGTAAAAATTGGCAAGTAAATCTAGAAAAGACAATCTAGAAAACATACCGGAGCTATCTATCTAATTATTGTCTACCTTTCCATTGATTCAGATCATTCAATACATGTGCATCTGCAACCCTGTAGCTAAAGTTGGTGCAGCTGTAGCCAACCCTATAGCCAGCTTTCCTTGTAGGAAAGGTAGTCATATTTTAGGTCGCACATGAGAAGAATCACATCGCACCAGCCAACCCCCATCCCCATTGCTGGAATAGAGCTGAAGGGCCAAGCTAGGGGAAGGAAAAAGAAGAGACCTTCCCTCCTCTCTCTTCTGCAGATATTGTGTTATTTCCTTTTCAAATGCAGCAAAAAGTCAAATTTGCCAAATGCTTCTGAACAGTTGAAAGTCTCTATGATTCATCCAAGGTAGAACCAACAATATTCACTCGTATGTGGTTGTGCTGAAGATTAAGGTCTTGAAATTGAGACATATCTGCAAGGACATTCTTTGTAGTCCAATGGTTTGACACACATTTGAGATGCTTTATATTTTGAAAAAATGGATCACTACAGTCAGCAGTTCAATTCCCGAGTATTGCAGGACGGAATGAGCTCCCATCTTTGTCCCAGCTCCTGCCAACCTATCAGTTCGAAAGCAAGAAATTGCAAGTAGATAAATAGGGACCTCTTCTGTGGGAAGGTAAACAGCATTCCATGCAATCCAGTGTCTAGTTAGGCCTGCCACATGATCATGGAAACATCTGCAGAAGCAGACAGAGCTGGCTCTTCTGCTATGAAACAGAGATGAGCACTGAACCCTAAAGTCGAATACAACTGCCTTTTGAGCAAGGGAAACCTTTACCTTTACAATAAATTCATCTTTTGTTGCACTGGATATCTTAGGGATCCAAGTAGATTTACTTGTTAAAAACTAAAGTCATCAAGCGATCCCAGTCTTACATCATTCAGAAAAAAGAAACCTTAATGTTCATTTCAATATGAGCAATATCAGTAACTTCAAAATGTAGTCTCGCCACCTATTTTCTGACTCACTTTTCTGTTAAAACATCTTCAGTTGGTGTTATACTTTTATTTTTTGTATCAGATTTCTTCTTCACTTTTGAACTTCTTTCATTTATTGGCTTCATGAATGACTTCATGCAAAGAATCATTTTCAATCTGTTTAATTGTTTGTACTATCAATAATAGCTTCAGAGTGCTCCAGTCCTGTTTTTGCAAGATCTTATCTGTAGTTTCTAGATTCTAAAGAATGTTCTTGAATACTAAACATTTTTCCTTGACAGTAGGTAGCCCTTCACTTTGAGCAACATCATATCCTTTTAAAGCACATCCAGATTTCATCTAGAGTAATACCTCATTCAAAGTCCGCTTCGTACAACATTGAATTCATACAACATCAGCTAATTCCTTGAAAAAAGATGCCTCATACAAAGTTGCTGTGACTTTGTATGAGGCATTGGGATTTTTCCCAGTTTGCATTGTGCCTGGGCAGTATAAAAGGCAGGACACATGCATGCATTGCTCTTGTGGGTTTTGCACGAGGCGAAGAGTGTTTAGGAGTGGTTTTGAGCGCAATTTTGGATTTTTTTTATTTTTATTTTATAAATTTTTTATTAATTTTCCCCCCAAAGATATACCAAAATACACTACAATACATCCTAAAAAAACATATATTACACAAAAAATGATTAACATATCCGATTATTGATCCAATACATTTTATACAATAAAGCATCCCTTAAAAGAAAAATTAACATTTAATTATGATTTACTAATTAACATCTAACCTAATTCAAAAATTCTTCCCAAAACCCTTTATTTATTAATACCACTAAATCCATTCCCATTAAACAATTCAATAATATTTTGATTTAGATACAACTATCGAAGTCCAAATTACACATACATTACACCCTGTGTTTATTTACATTGCCCTGGAAAGCTCAGAATGTCTCATTATTTTACTTCCAAAAACTACTTTGATCCGGTACAGGTCTGCTTCTTTCTGGACCCATAAATGAATGATCCACAAAGGACTTCCAAATTTTCCAAAATCTATTCTCTTTCAACTTATCCCTTTTTTCTTTTATCTCCCAGGTCAGTTTATCATATGGAATTTTTAGAAGCATTCCTGGGATTTTTGCAGCATTCTTCAGGTTCTTGGACAATCAGGATTGTTTGACATGTTTTTGTAATGTATTTAGCCTTTAGACAATGATTTCTTAAAGTTCTGTCAGTTTCTTGTCTGTTTCCTTGACTGTGCCCTGAAGTCTGTGCTGTTACAGTACAATGTATTTCTATGGAAACGACGTTGTATGAGGCATTGTGGCAAGGATTTGGATACTGTATGAGGCATCGTGGCTA